>VDFB02270651.1:400881006-400891913 GCA_007258455.2 Sequoia sempervirens | reverse complement strand
GTGGTGGACCTGTCCTAACCCTGTGGCGGACCTGTCCTTGTGTTGTGGCGGATCTGTCCTAGTGTACTGGCAGACCTATCCCTGTGCTGTGGCGGACCTGTCCCTGTGTAGTGGCAGACCTGTCCTTGTGCTGTGGCGGACCTATCCTTTGACCAGCCTATATCATCACTTGGCATTCATTATCCCTCTATTTTGAACATCGATACGACCATTCAACATCCAAAACAAACATCTGAACATTCGCTCCAGGCCTCCATCCCTTTGTTCTGAGAGTCATTTATCCTGAACAGTCTTTTGCTTGTTTCGAGAGCCATTCATCTATCTTGAGACACTCCCCATCCGTCCTGAACCCGCTTTCACCTCCGATCTCTGTTATCCCTTATAAACCTCATTGGAGTTGTCATCCACGTTGACCTAGGTATTCATCCCTAATCATAATCATCGTAACTGGCTTAGGATTGCTATCCGTCTTAAGTCAGTCATCCTTTCTGACCCAATCAATCTGCTTCTATCTCAAGTTGGATTCGGTGTCGTTATCATACATCCACCTTTCAATCAATACCTAGTGTTACCAAGGATCCTTCTTAAACTCGATTTTGGATCTCGGACTTCATCATATTTATCATCACATCAATCCTAATCATCAGATCGATCCAACCCCTACATCATCAAATCTATCCAGATCAAAATCCAAAACCTGGACTAATCCAGTGTCATCAAATCAATCCACATCAGTCTAACTGATCATCATCAATCAATCTCCTATCAAGTCGAATCAATCCCTCATCATCAAGGTCTTTCTAATATCTTGATCCCTCTCATCATCTTGCATGCCCATTCAGACTCGATCACAGGCAAAGAAAATGGCTGACCAACAAGCCCTGAATGCCCAATCAAATAATCCTCAAGATCCCAATAACACAATAAACATCCCCCACGATCCCCACAATGGTACCTCATCACAATCCAATGTGGATGGTCAAAACACATCACCACCTGGGGAAGAAAACATGGCTGATCAACCTGAGCTCACATTTGAGGAACACTTCAGCAACCCTATTAATTCCCAAATGACAGAACGCCTTCTCGAAAGACATGGTGACCAAATCTTGGCTCACTTGATTGACAAAGGTGTCAAACTACCGTTAGGTGTTGACATACCCAAGTATGGCACCTCTACAACCAATGTGCCCCAACGTTCACATGACATCCCCAGTAGCTCGTATGTCCCCAACGTTCCTTCCGCAGAAGGTTGGCATCAACCTAAATTTGGCAACGCCGTCATGTATCCTTTGGCAATCCCACACATCCTGCCATCTCGGTCACGGGAACACCCCAAACCATCGATCCCAATGATCCTTTTACCTATGGCATGCCGCAAAACGTCCCACAACTGCAACCATAATGCTACCAACACCACTCCCCTCAAACCCACCTCCTGTCAACACTGGGGGAAACCCTTTCGCCGCCTTTCCCCCACCTCCTGGGGCTACCAATCCTCCACCATCGTCATTCATACCTCAACAACCACCACAATCTAACATCCCTCCTCCATTGTCATTCATACCTCAACAACCGCCCCAATCTAACATCCCTCCTCCATCGTCATTCATACCTCAACAACCGTCCCAATCCAACATCCCTCCTCCATCGTCATTCGTGTCCCAACAACCTCCCCAAGCCTACGCTCCCACTAGTGTTCAGCAACCTCCCTCGCACAACATCTTGGTCGTACCTCCACCTCAACAACAACCATTGGTCAATCCCCTATTTTCAACACAACCATCACAACATCAATCGCAAGGAAATCAACCTCGGCCTTCAGACTCGGCCATATCTCCATTCCTTGCATCCATTTTACGCCAGCAAGCGCAACCACCACATAACATCCCATCTCGCCCACCACAGCCACCAACTGTGCATCAACAACCACCCCATCATTTATAACTAGCAACAATACCAACAACAACCCTCCTATGTGGCATCGCAACAATCATATCAACACTCCCAATATCCGCAAGCCAATCAACAACACCTTCTCCCTGCTTCCCAAAAATATGCCACCCATAACTACCTGACCCATCCATATCCCACCTCGCAACAACAACCTCCTTATCAACAAGGTCCCTTGGTGTATCAACAGGGGATACCACCTCCTAATTATCCATATGCCCATCTCCAAACATCATCTCAGAATCCACAATCGTCCTACCATCAATTTCCGTCCAACACATCGGCCAATGCGGACATACTAGAAATCAAAGCCGCATTGAAGGATCTCCAGGCAGGGACCAGCAAACAATCGTTCAAGTTCAAAGATATATGCCCATATCTGTATGATCCCTCCATCTCATTGATTCCCTTCCCCAAACATTTTGAGATGCCAAAGTTTGAAAAATATAAGGGGAACAAAGATCCTAAGGCCCACTTACAAGAGTTTTACTCCCAGTGTCAAGAAGTTATCCACAATGAAAACTCTCTTGCGCCTATTCCCCCGGAGTCTGGCAAGCAATGCCCTAGGATGGTTCATGACTCTTGAAAAGGGATCTATAAAATCTTTCGCAGACTTGTCAGAAAAGTTTGTCTCCTACTTCTCCTTCAACTTGGAGAAAGATACTGATACCCTAGATCTTCTCAAAGAGAAACAACGTGAAGGGGAAACCTTTACTAGTTACCTCCAGAGGTGGCATGCCCTAGCAAGCCGAATGAAAACCCCTTTGAAAGAAAAGGACATGGTCACCCTCTTCGTGGAGAACTCTCATCCTGACATGGCTCATAACTTCCGATTGCATTGTGTCACCACTTTCGTGGAGGTAGTAGAGAAGGGACCCATCCTTGAGCGCGCCCTTGTTGCCAAGGGGCATGTCAAAATATATAATCAGGATAGGGAAAGGACATTCAATGACAAGCCACATTTTTGGAGCAAGAATAAAAATGCAGTGAATGATGGTGTCACTGACACTAAACATGCCCACGTGGCCAACACATCCCAGAAACAACAACAATCCATACCTAATGCCATATATGTACCGCAAGGGACACCCCGTCCTCCCCAACAGTCCAATCAAAATAACCAAGGGAACACTAAGCGCCAGTATGCCCAACTAGGAGAACCCTTGAGTGTCGTCTTTAACAAACTATTGCAAATCAGTTATCCGATCACATACCCTGTCACCAAACCGCTCGATGAATCCAAACCTAAGCCCGCATGGTTTAGGGAAAATGAATATTGTGAGTTCCATAAAATCAAAGGACACTCTTTGAATAAGTGTCAAGGTCTGAAAAACTACGTACAAGATCTCATAGATTGAGGTGACATCAAGGTTGACCCTAGTCAAGCTCCGTCGTCCAATGCTCAATTGTAGATCTATCAAAACGCCTTCCCAAACCATAACCAAGGCCTGAGTACTTCCAACAGCAATCCTCAAAATAACAGCACAAATAACGTGAGCTATAAGAATGTACCCCTCAATTACGAAGGTGTTATTCATTACATTGAGCAGGTAGAACCTCGTGTATCCATGATACATGTTAAAGCTAAAGACCCTCAATGTGCTGTTACCACACGACGGGCCCACATCACCATTCCTGCAGCCTCCGCACCTGCCCAACTGACTCCTATAACCTCCCAGTACAATATCCTTGATCACTTAGGGAAGACCCCTATACACATCTCCATCTTGGATTTACTCAAGTCTTCCCCCGTGTATCAAGAAATCCTCAATAGAGCCCTACAGGAAACCCATGTGCCTAATAACATTGATCCCATGTAGTTCCAAGCTTTGGTAGGACACCTAGCTTCATCTCACCAACTACACTTCAGCCAAAATGATATGCCCAACATTGACACCAATCACAATCGCCCCCTACATATTGAAGTCGTGGTTTCCCGACATAAAATAAAAAGAGTCTTGGTAGATAATGGCTCTGCCCTCAACTTGTGCACTCTAAAATTCATAAAACAGGTGGGGTATACCCAAGCAGACTTAAGCAACCAGGTTATTACAATCAAGGCTTATGATAATGCAGAAATAAATTCAGAAGGGATCATCAATCTTCTTGTCCAAGTGGGACCAGTGGTTCAGTACATCACCTGTCATGTCCTTGATCTAGACTTGCCATATAATCTCCTTCTCGGCCGTCCATGGCTCCATGCTATGCAAGCCGTGCCCTCCACCTACCATCAATGCCTCAAATTCCTAGTCAACGGACAAGAGGTCACCATCTATGTCGACCCCCAACCATTCGAATATTGCCGCACTCTAGAGGCATCATTTCCCCATTTACATTATTGTCCTAGGGTCGAAATGGGGGCATCTCAGTCATCACCCATTAATTCACCATCCACCGTAAGAACCGCTCCATCTTCCACTGATCCTATAGTCACAAAAGTCCAGATCATTGACAAAGGGTGTGGTGAGTACGAAATGCACACTGCTCTTAATATAGCGACCATGCCACCATCGCCACACGAGTATGGTCAACCTTCCCATGCTACCCCAAAGGCAGACAAGACTGTCACCTTCCGTGGAAAAAATATCCCTACTACCACCTTCGTGTCCCCAAGTATCAAGACAGATGCGCCAGAAGAAGACATAAGCCAATGGGTTTACCGAGAAGAGCCTTAGCTGGAAACTCCTCTCAAGGAATACTTCCAAGAAAAGTACCCTTGGCCAACAAATTTTGTGGAAAAGCATAACTATCAAGGCAGAGGCCTAGGAAAGCAAGAACAAGGGCGGTTACAACCCATTGATACGTCTCTGCTACCAAAAAATGTGGGCATTGGGTATGACAGAAAGCAAAAAGGCCCCGAAACATCGTTTAATACTTCCAATAGTGTAGTTGTGGAAAAGGGCTCATTGGAAGACATACCCGAGGAGGAATCCATCATACATGCGTACGATGACGTCGATCCCGTCGACCTATCTTCCATGTTTGAATGCCTATCCGTCTGCACTATTAGCCTATCCCTTCGCCATCCTGATCTCATTGATTGGGACCTACGAACTAGCACACCTGTCAGTATGTCTGCGGATACATATGTCAACCTCATGGGATTGGGGGAGGATGAACACTCTAGTTGCAAAAATGAAAACAAGAAAAATAACAAATGGTCATCTAGTGAAAACCCCCCTGAGGCACTCCGTGACCTTGAAAAAATAAAAATAAAGGACGCATCTGATGGCGAAAACCTCAAAGAGGCGCTAGAAGATGGAGATGTTCATCTTCCCCTTATGGGAACCCACTTATCTACCTAATCACCTATTCTGATTGAAGAGACTCAAGAAGTCAATCTAGGAACTGCTGAAAGTCCTAAGATCACCTATGTAGCCAAGTCACTCTTGGAGCAAGAGTACCCGGTCATCGTGCGGCTACTCCGAGAGGGAATTGTTAACTTTGCTTGGTCATACTCAGACATGCCAGGCTTAGATCCCGCCTTAGTGGTTCATCACCTAGACATCCACCCAGATGCTAAGCCTGTCAAGCAAAAACTCTACAAGATGCATCTGCAAGTCGCGTTGTTAGTCAAGAAGGAATTGGAAAAGTTACTGGAGGCAGGATTTATCAGACCAATTGACTACTCTGAATGGATCTCCAACATAGTGCCAGTCGCTAAACCAAATGGTGACATTCGGGTCTGCACGGACTTCAGGGATCTCAACAGAGCCTGCCTGAAAGATGACTTCCCCCTGCCCAACATTGACATGTTGGTTGACCTAACAACAAGACATGAAATGTTGTTCCTAATGGATGGCTTCTCCGGGTATAACCAGATCTGAATCACACCTGAGGACCAACACAAAACTGCCTTCACAACTCCTTGGGGCACTTTCTGCTACAATGTTATGCCCTTTGGTCTCAAAAATGTGGGGGCAACATATCAGAGGGCAATGACGGTCATCTTCCATGACCTCATACACATCATCATGGAAGACTATGTCGATGACCTATTAGGGAAATCCAGAACACGAGCAGAACATCCTGCCATCCTGAAAAAGATATTTGAGCGGTTAGAACACTACAAGTTGTGACTAAATCCAAAAAAGTGTGTCTTTGGGGTCACTTCCAGAAAGTTGTTGGGTTTCATAGTCTCTCGCAGGGGCATTGAGGTTGATCCCGCTAAGGTAAAAGCTATCCTGGACATGCCACCTCCACGCAATCTTAAACAGTTAAGAAGCCTTTAGGGGAAGATGCAGTCCATCCGTCGGTTCATAGCCCAGCTGGCAGACAAGTGTCAGCTATTCACTCATCTTCTGAAAAGAGATTCCACCTTCCGATGGAACCAACAGTGTCAGACGGGGTTCGATAAAATTAAGGAATATTTAGCCCATCCACCAATATTGATGCCACCTATTCCCGACAAACCCCTCTTGCTCTACATCTCTGCCACTTCAGTCGCACTGGGGGCATTGTTGGCACAGCATGATGAGTCGTCGAAAGAAAGGGAAATCTACTACATCAGTCAAAAATTGGTTGGCTACGAGTTAAACTACTCCCCCATGGAAAAAGCCTGCCTTGCACTCGTCTTCAGCACACAGAAGTTTCGACATTACATGCTTAGCCATCCAGTAAAGTTAATTGCCAAGATTGATCCATTGAAGTACCTATTATCTAGAACCACTCTGACTGGCCGTATGGCTAAGTGGGTCATGCTCCTCAATGAATTCGACATAGAATACGTGGACCACAAGGCTATCAAAGGGCAGATAATTGCAGACCAGTTAGCGAAAGCTCCTTTAGTTGACACTCACCCATTAATCACGGAATTCCCTGATGAGGAAGTCTTCTATGTTGATGAGACCCCCACGTGGACACTATATTTTGATGGATCATATACACATAATGGATCAGGGGCAGGAATCTTATTAGTTACCCCTCAGGGTGACTACATTCCCAAGTCATTCAGGATAGCATTCCCTTGTACCAACAATATGGCCGAATATGAAGCTCTCCTCACCGGTCTCAAAATTGTGAAACAGTGGCACATAACTCAGTTGAAAGTCTTTGGTGATTCCTTGTTAGTCATTAGGCAAGTTAATGATGAATTCCTAACCAAGGATGATAAGTTGTTACCCTATAAGTGCATGGTGGATGATTTCAAGAAATATTTCACCTCTATACAATTTGAACAGATTCCCAGGGTACGAAACAAGGTAGCTGATGCGATGGCCACTATTGGCTCCCTCCTGGACATGCCCAAGGACCGAACAGAGTGTGAGTTTCTTGTAGAACAACTTTTAATCCCAACATATGATGTCCCTGAGACTGACATGGTGTGCGAAATTGTGGGTCCCACCTCCCCATGGTACCAAGACATCTATACCTACCTCCGTGATAACATTATACCCCCAGACCTTACCCGTAACCAATGCAAATCCTTCATTCATCGTTCTTCTCGATACGTCATCGTTGGTGATACGCTTTATTGTCGCGGGTATGATGGAATCCTCCTCAGATGTCTGAATGAGACCGAAGCCCATGCTACACTAATGGAGGTACATGGCGGTGTTTGTGGAGCACATTCAAATGGTATGGCTCTAGCCAAAAGGATCTTACGAGCTGGATATTATTGGCCTATGTTGGAACACGATGCTTGTGAGTTTGTGAAGAAATGCCTTCCATGCCAGCAACATGTAGATTTAATCCATACTCCAGCACAAGATCTTCAGCCCCTCCTGGCACCATGGTCGTTTTCTCAATGGGGTTTTGACTTGATTGGTAAGATTCACCCACCATCATCTGATGACCACACCTTCATAATCACCGCCACTGAGTACTTTACCAAGTGGGTGGAGGTAATGCCTCTTTCACACATCACCGATACTCAGATTTCCAAATTCATTCTTTACCATATTCTCTGCAGATATGGTATCCCATCCACTATCCTTTCTGACAATGGCAAACCATTCAAAAACCAAGCCATGAAACATCTCTGTGACACTTTCCATATTCAGCACCGTTGGTCAACGCCGTATTACCCCCAGGGTAATGGTCAGGCGGAAGTGACCAACAAAACCTTCATCTGTATTCTCAAAAAGGTTGTCAATAACACTGGACGAGATTGGCACCTCCATATTCATCCCGCCCTCTGGGCATATCGCACATCCATCCACACCCCGATAGGCGCCACCCCCTACTCTTTGGTGTTTGGTGTTGAAGCTGTCTTGCCAATCAAGGTTGAACTTCCATCATTGAGAATCTCTCTTAAGAACCTTATCAGCGAAGAAGATGCTTGTGTTGCGCAGCTTGCACAACTAAAGTTACTGGATGAACGAAGAATAAAGGCCTATGACCATCTGCAAGCATATCAGAATCGCCTCAAGCATAGCTACAACAAGAAGGTTTGTCCTCACCAATTCTTGGTGGGCGAGCTTGTCCTTAAGGAGAACCAACGTACTCAGCAAGACCGAGATAAGAAAGAAAAATTTGAGGCAAATTGGTTGGGGCCCTATATCATAGCTGCTAAATATGGATCTGGGGCATATAGGTTGACTACTCTTGAAGGAGAACCCCTTGACTAGCCTATCAACATCATGTATCTCAAGAAGTTCTATGCCTAAATCTGCTCGGTTACCCCACCTGGTCAAAAATCCAAAAAAATCAAAAAATCAAACACCATAAAAAAAAATAGTCAAGAGAAATAAATTCGTCCTATGGTGAAAACCACTTTTTTGTGGCACCCTGGATAAGTATGGGTGGTGAAAACCTGGGAACATGCGCCATCCATAGAGGGCTTAATCATTATCTACCTGACATCCTGGTTATTTTATACCGACTTCCGCACTATCGCCCTCACCCATCTCTTCCCAGGCTGCTTGGTAAATATTGATTGAGCATTGGACGATCCACCTAGTCTATCCCCCATTCCTGAGATTTTTGGTATCCCACTCTGAGCTTCCATCATTCACGCTCGTGTCGTTGAATAAGATCATCCACCACATCAGTTTTCACCTAGGTCCCATCCCGTCACGTCCGTTAGTCGAACTACGTTGCCCCTGCGCTGTCACGTAGGCAAGGTTGATCATTTGATTCGCCCCCGGGGCATTTGTCCATCATCATCAGTTACCATTGGTCTTCTTTTCGCTTTATCCATGGTCTTTTCTGGAACTATGAGGGCTCTGCGCTTTCACGTAGGCAAGGCTAATCTATGATCGACCCCCGAGCCCCTAGGTCTATAGGTTATGTCGGTCTTTCGTGCTTCGTTATCAAGTTATGCCCACATCTAACTGGTTCTTAACAAACAAAATTCCCTTGTTTTACAAAATCTTGCCCCTCGGTAACATCCTGCGTCAACTGGATCATCCTACTTTCGCATCCATCTTTGGTCTCAACAGGATGAATCCTTCCTAGCAGACCTCACCAATCACATCCATCACCTTGATCCTATGGCAAAGGACCTTTTGTCTTGATTATGATCTTTTGATGCTTTCAAATTTTGTTTATCATTTTAGGTTCCTTCCCATCACTTGTTAAGGTCGCCTTGGTCCATCATACCATGGTGTGCTTTGACCTGCTGAAATGGGGGCATACCTTGATCTTTTGTTTTGTTTGCTATCTTCTCAAGTTATCCCTCGTAAGACCCACCAAGATCTCTAGGATCTTGTGTTATGCTGGGAAAACCTTGTGTGTTTGTGGTTATTACAACACTAGGCCCGACCGAGGTCATCACGACCTCGGGGTGTTGAGATAACCTTATTGTTTGTTGTGTTTGTTTCATGCGTAGAGTACTCGCTCGCCTTGGTCTTCTATATCAATGTGCTTGGTACCCTACGCTATAGTAAAAATCAATGCTCCAAAGATGGAAAAATCTCATTTTCACTGCATTTCCACCACTTTGCATGCACCCTTCATTTCCATCATAGCCATCGCTTATGATTTCGGTTGTGCAAGTACTCTCATTCTTTGTTCCTCTCGTCAGTCCTCTTCCTCTCGGGATATTAATGGTTATTTTTGGCAAATGCAATCTTCCATCCACCTATCGCCCACCCACATCCTCATAATGGTCGTTATGGACATAAATCATACATCATAAATCATATAAACATGCATAAATCCTCCATCCACATGTGCATCCATAAATCATACATCATAAATCATATAAACATGCATAAATTGTCCATAAACATTTGCATCGATAAATCATACATCATAAATCATATAAACACGTACATCCACAAATCATGCATCATAAATCATATAAACAGGCGTAATTCATCCATCCACATATGCATCCATACATTATGAATCATAGAAATGATTACATCACTCATAAATCATCAGAAACATAAATTATAAAGCATAAATCATCCATATAAACATGTGTACATATATATGAAACCACATCATGAATCATCTCATATAGCCACATAAAGGAAACATCATACATAATGTCAATAAAGGCCATCGCATAATCAAAATGATAAACATCATAATACAATACATATCCATCACATATCACCACATAAGATACAAAATCCAGAGATGTGGATCACCTTTGCCCTCTGGCGACATGCACAAACCATCCATCATGTATCTGCCAAAAATAACTGATGTCCTACATCTGTCTGCTCTACTGTGAGCTGCTCACATTTGACCTCTGCGGAGAATTGGGTGCTGGCCCTCTGTGTGCTGGAGTCCCCTGGTACTCATGGGTGGGTGTCCCCTGGTAACCGCCGTATGGAGACGAAATCTACCGGTAATTGCTGAAACCCCTGGTGCATGTCCCTAATGGCTGGGATGACCCTGGTGGCTGTGGAGCCTAACTGACGTAGCGTGAAGTGCGCTGCACTGGATTTGGAACAACCTGCTCGTATACCCCTCTCCAATAACTAGCCTGCTGCATAAACTCATCCCTCTGCCCAGCTATTAGTCGCGCGACATTCTGCTCATGCCTATATCAATCTCGA
>VDFB02270651.1:400819862-400878965 GCA_007258455.2 Sequoia sempervirens | reverse complement strand
AAGCCAGCCTGCCCGTGGTGGCAGATAGGTTCGCCCCCGCGGCGACGAACCTGCCGTTGTCGTGGCGGACTGGTCCGCCCATGGCAGCGGACTTGTATGAATCAAGAAGTGAATGTCATGGAGGGGAGCCAGTTTGGTCAAGCTTCTAATCATTTGCTAAAAGTAGGTGCGACTGGAGTAAAATCTAAGTGGGAATCTAGTAAATATTGTCCTACATAACCTTTGGAATTCTACATGTTTGATGTGTTTTACCAATGTGCGTTTAAATAAACTTCAAACAAAACATCACGCAGGAAGTGAAAACATTGATTTAGAAAACATCCTTTGAAACAAACTGTAGACGTCCAATTTGATCACTTCCATATGATCAAACGCGTCTCCTTATTCATCTGGTTCCTCATCCCCTCTGTTAATATTAATTAAACCAGTTGTTTACTTAATACCCTGCATCTTGTACAAAAGGTCCTAAAGTATTTAATTTAATACTTTACCCCTCTTCCTCCTCTAAATTAAATAAATATGCCCTTTTATTTAATTTAGTCATATTCCCCTTTTAAATTAAAATTTATTTTTAATTCATCTTTTCTCTCTCATGGTCACATCCTCCAACTTTTGCAAGTTGGTCCCTAATCCATTTTAATTACTTCATCTTCTTCTAATTAACTAGGGTTAGCATCGCACACCCTTAATTATCATTAAGGTCACATCCTCCATATTTTCCCACTTGCTTCTAATGAGTCATTAGTCCATCTAACTAGTACTTGCCACCTTAATCATTTGATTAGCCTAACCTAATCCTCATCCAATTTATGGCATGTGTCCTTAGTCAACCCTATTAAAGGCTTTCTCCTTTTGGGCAAGGCACTCCACTTCCCCATGTGAATTTTTAATTCACATTTAATCCCCCAAGGCACCCAAAAGGAATTTTAATTCCTTCACTTCTCCCACATGTCCTTCACTTATTCTTTATTCTTTCCCATCTCCCCATGAGAATATTTGAGGAATTTTTAATTCCTCACATGTCCTCTCACCCACATGGGGACAAGGACCTCCTTTATGAGGAGATCTTGTCCAATCCCAAGGTACTTTGTACCCCTCTCAATGTCATGTCCTTCTCCTTCCACCTCATGTCCACTTCACCTTTTAGGGCTATCTCACATGCCACATGTCAAGATGTGAGGGCTTGTGAGTTCTCAACTCACCTTAGCCCTACATCTTGATATTTGGTGGCTCAATCTTGACCCTCCATTTCCCTAGAAATTCTCAAAATCCTATAAATACCCCCTCTTTTCTCTCATTTTAGGGAGATCATTTTGCCAAAAACTCTTGCAATTTTGTTTCTCAACTTATACTTAGCCATTTTCTTGTTTTCATCCACTTGCACTCATCCTCACAACATCATTTAGCTTGCATCTACTTGCCATCCAAGGAGCATACACATCAAAGATCGAAGGGCCAATCAAAGGATCGATTCGACACAAGGTATAAAGTTCCATTTTGTTGCTTTTATCTTGTTTTGTTTCCAACTTAGGCTAATCTTGAGGTGTAAGTTGTTTTAGTGTTTATTTGTACTCTTTTACTTGCTGCTCATTTTCTAACACTCACATTCGACCTATCACACAAACAATTCTCTAACTAGAAAATCAGAAAAATCAAACAAACTTGCAAGAAATTGACATTTTCCCAATTCAGCGCATCCACTGCTTGTTCTGGCACATTCACACCATCCTTTGGCGCATCCATTTGTTGTTATAGCACATACACTATATTTTCTAGTGCATCCATTGCATTTTGTAGTGCACTTACTCCTTAATGTAGAACATCCACCCAATATTTTGGCGCATTCAAGTTATTCTATATCCCATCCAACCAATACTGCATTGCATCCAAACCATTATGTGATGCATTCAAGCCATTCTATAATGCATCTACCTTTTGGCACATACATTGACTGTTACATCACATCCACCAAATTTATAATCAAAAAGCTAAATTTGACCCCCTATCCAACATTTTGAACCTAGATTTAGGAATCTTTTCCATAGAGAGGTTCATTCCTTATCCCAACATTGCTTTAAACTTGGAAAAATTAGCATCTACAAGTGAAATCCTTTACCTAAACCTTGATCTAACATATTAAAGTTCCTAAACATAAAACCATCATGGCCGAGGCTAAAGGAAATTCTTTTCACATATTTCATCAACCTGAAATAGATGAGGATCAATTGAATGATTTAACTTAGCAAGTGCAAAACCTTCAACAACAAATTTTGGACATGCAAAGAGAAACCACAAAGAGATATTTTCTGCCAAACATATGTTCTTATTCCTCTGACAGAAATCTGGACATGAAACTTTCTCCACCAACAACTACATCATCCAAGTTCAATGCCTTTGAATTCTTGAAAAAGTTAAATAAGAAGCCCAAATCAAAGTCTTCAAACACAAATGATATTGAATAATATTACCATGTCATGCATCTATCTTAATCTACAATAAGTCAAAATATACCTTATGATTCTTTCACCCAAGCTAATGATTCCATCCAACCACCCCCTCCTATCATATCCTCTACATCCAATGATTCATGTCAATCTTTGACCAAGATCCCATCTCTCAAGGATTTTATGATGATCCCCTTCTTTCACTTTTCATCCACAATGATTCCCTTCCATCTCAAGAGAAAATTATCCTTTCCAGTCCTCCTTCTACTCCATCTAATGAATCCATACCATTTCACGATTCCATTGCATCCTAAGAGCATGATAGTTCTTCCATCCTATCTGATGATGAACTACCTTCTCATGATCAAGATATGCTTTATACAAAGTCTCACGATTCCCTTCCTCATCAAGATCAAGATATACCTTCATTCAAGGATATTACTTCATTCCATGAGGATGGTCATCCTTCCCAAGACCAAGATATTCCTTTCATACCACTTCATGATGATTTTGTACCTAATGAAGAGCAAGATGCTCCATCTTCTACACCTCGTGATCCTCTTCCAAGTCAAGATCAAAACACTCCATCATCCCCATGTCAAGAGCCTATCACACCTATTCAAGCTATTCATGAACCACACACCTACAAATTGGGATCCTCCACCTTCATCTGCTTCGGTTTATTTCCAACACCTATCCTTTCATCCATATCATATCCTCCCCAAAATGGACTCGCATCTTATTTCACAAACAATACATATCCCATTGGTAAACGAATGTGTCAAAGTATGAATTACAAAGGAAAAGGATTAGGCCTTCATGAAAAACATATCCTGGAACCCCTTTTTGTCCAACAAAATCCATATTATCACTACCTTGGTTATACACCTAAGTGTCCTAATTCATCAAACCTTCCATCTATCCTAGGTCCTCATCCTAGTCCATCAAACCTTCCATCTATCCTAGGTACTCATCCTAGTTCATCAAACCTTCCGTCTATCCTAGGTCCTCATCCTAGTTCATCAAACCTTCCATCTATCCTAGGTCCATATCCTATTCCTCATGAACAACAAAGGCACACATCCTTGATTCCCTTTTGAAATTCTACCTACACTCACTCATCCATAATACCTCCATTCTATTCATCTCAATCCACCCCTCCCATTGCTCTTGGAATCAATTTGGGTGTGAAATGTCAAAAACTTCCATATCAAAATCCACATGTGTCAAAGGATCAACATGTCTCCTTGGAGAGGCATGCAAAAATAAAAGAAAATTTGATCCAAAATCAAAGGAAAAATTAAAAAGGCCACAAAGGCCCATCAAAGCAAAAAGAAAAATTTCCAAGACCACAAAGGCCCATAAATCAAAAGGAAATTTCAAAAGGCCACAAAGGCCCATCAAAGAAAAAAGAAAAATTTCCAAGACCACAAAGGTCTATAAATCAAAGAGAAAAATCTCAAAGGCCACAAAGGCCCACAAACCAAATATCAAAGTAAAAAATCATGTGGATTCATAAAGGTCTCATAGAAGCAATAAAATCTAAATTGACATCCAAATTTTCTACCCATAAGCTTCCTCCAATCTTCCATTTAAAAACCTCTCACCTTCCAAATTCATTTTTCCTCCATCACTCCACCACCCTTCAAGGTGTGTGCCAATGTTGATCTTTCCATCCTTTCCATCTATCCATCAACAATTCAATCTCCTATCCATTATCCCATCACACACTAAATGTGCCAACATTTATGAGTCTAATCCTCATTTCCATGGTTTATTAGAGAGATATTTGGTTGTGAAACTTGATGCTTAAGTCCTTCCATCTTCCTATCATGCATATATTATCTTCCACATTTCCACCTTTGATCTTGACAAAGTTAAGGATCTTCTTGAACATCATATATCTTATCCTATACGCTTTATCCATATCTTCTGTACCATATCTTTCATCTTATCCATATTCCATCATTCTTACTAGATACATCCTTTCTTCTAGTCCTTGGTTTTGATGAGGAATAGGGGAAAAGTACTTGGGCCTTGTGTCTGTATCTCATCTAGTTGATCTTGATCATCCCATTCATTATCCTTATCCTTGCTTTCTTCCATTCCACATCTCCTAGCTTATCTTATCATGTCCCTTTGCAACTTTGAATATTATCATGCAAATCATATTTGAGCCTAGTTGTAAAACATTATCCAATCCTCATATCTTTTGTCAATCAATCATCAACAATAATAAATCTTATCATCATCATGCCTTATGGAATCAATCAACCATTATCATCTTTCAACAAGAGATATGTTGCTTGTGTGACATGTTTTGTAGTGAATCTTTCATTTTGATCTATCATTTATCCATGGTTGCATTACCTCTTTTGTGGGGCATCGTGTTCCTTCATCCAAACATACCATCTCATTCCATCTTTAAAGTCCTAAAGAAATCCACAAAAAAAAAAATCAGATAAAAGTCCTGAAGATATCCAAAAAAAAAAGAAAATATCTTGAAAAAATGGTTTCCCTGATGAAAACCTAGAAAATAGGTGTCTTGGTGACAACAAAAAAATTAAAAAGAAAACAAAAAAAAGAGTAAAAAAAGTGAAAAAATAAATAAAAATTGAAAATCTGAAAAAAGTTCAATAAAAGCAAGTAGTGAAAACCTGGCAGCAGGCGCTATTTGTGATGGGCCAACTTCTTCCTCTATTGGAACGTGTGTCGACCGTTGGCTCTTCGCTATCACTATCCACGTCTATCATTTGGGTCTCATGTACATATCTGGGCATCACGGTCACTTCTCACCTTGGCTTGGCAATCATTATACATATCCATAATAAATTGGTTTGTTTCCATTGGGGGAAAAATCCTGAACTCACTGGGGGAAATCTATCTTTGAGCTTAAAACGACAGACAAACAATAGTACAAAAACGTGATAAAAAAACACAATGATCAAGCAAGCTGCAATGTTGAATATCAATCATAATCACAAAAACCAACCATCTGAACCAACAATAACAAGATCAATGAAAACAAATCTCATTTGATGGTCATCCCTTGAATCAAGGTTTTATCACTTTATCACGAATGTTCAAATGATTTGCATCACGATTGTTGTTATCATTTCTCTGGAGCAACTCAAGGATGTCAAGAACTAAAGAAGCTATGACTGAGAATGATATTTTTCTTTGCCTGTTGTTTTTGAGTTGATCATTATTACTATGTGAATTATTGTGGGATGTGCTCTACAAAGTATCACTGACGACATTCCAGATTCGCATAGGAAAATGATTAACTCTTGTTTGTTTACACAAGAAATGCTCAGGTCATATCGATTCAATTATATCTAGATGCTTGTGTTAAATTGCACTATCAAAAATCATGAAAGAAGTACTTAGGTCATCATGGTCTAATTATACCATTGATGTTTGTACTTACTTTCAACATTTCAAAAGCTCAATGATGATACCAAGCACAATAAATTGATTACTGGGATGACAACATTGCATTATTAGGTTTGCATATTTAGGCTACATTCATACTAACTGCATTTGTATTTATAGATTTTTCCAAGGTTGGTCTAATTTTACGAGTGATGTTATCTCTATCATTAATAGATTGAGTAATTTGACATTAACAAAAGGATCATTTGCATAAGCATTAGGATATCATTCACATTGTCATATCATTTCATAATCCATCTAGTCATTAGGTCATATATTTGCATCATGAAAATACAAAAAACAAAGCATTATCATATCATTTTCTATGCATTCACTTTTCATTAGCTCATATAAATGCATCATGAAAAATCCAAAAACAAAGAATTTATCATATCATTTTCATCCACTTACACATTTAGTCATATGTTTGCATTACAAAAAATCCAAAAAGAAACATTTTCATAATCCATTTCATACATGTGTTCATACATTTGCATCGAAAAAATACAAAAACATAGAGTACAATGTATCTCATACATCATAATAAAGCACAATCCACGGGAACACATAGAATTATGCATTATCATTCAATCATTCCATCCATCCATTTATGCATTAACATTATCATCCATTCACCCATTTTCATTGCATCATACATTTGCATAAAAAAAATACAAAAACATAACATGCATCACATATCCTTCACATAATAAGATTCATCACATATGACATATAGGCATCATTCATAAAGCATCATACAATCATAGCACATGTTGCATCCATAACCTATCATATCATCATCATATAGAACATCACATAGCATACATAATAAGAAATCAAATGCATCCATCATGATCAACACACATAAGCATATAGATCAACCATCATCATTGTTTCATATATATCTCAAAACAATGTCAAGTGTACAGGGATATCCAAGTGTGAAGAGGTACATCATCAAAAATGGAAATAAATCACCAAGTATCAATGTATACATGTCTAAAATACAACAAACATCATGTGTTGGAGCTATGTAGTGCTCCACCCAGACGATGCTGACATCTTTGGACCTGTGCCTCCCCCACCTGATGGACCTGTGCCTGGATTTTGCCAAAGTGGTTGTGTCACACCTCTGCTAGTAGTCCTCGTATGAGTACAATTGGTGGACTGCGAGTAGCTATCATGACGCTCTGGTGGAACAACCTCATAATATTTAATTTGATAAAACTCTTCCTCCTTGGAGAGTGTCGTACCTCTAAAAAATGATTTGTTGTCCCACTGCCCTCCGTAGCCCTCTATAGTCTCTCTGCAATACCCTCCACGTGATCCACCCATAGTCTCAAACTGTCTCTCTTTGCTGTCAAGGCAGTGATCTATCCCTGTGCCTGCGAGAGCTGCGCTTGTACCTGTGTCTGTGACTGCAACTTCCCCTGAATCTATGTCAACTAGCCCTGAAGTGTCTAGACTTGAGACTGTAGAGCTGCAATCTGTGCCTACTACTGCTGAGAAGGCAATCACATCTATATGTGTTGTTGTGCCGTAGCTACTAAGGATCGCCTCTTCCAAGGAACTTTGACATCTAATACTAGATGGGAACCCCCTCCATCTCCACCACCACCATCACCATCTCTGTCTCCACCATCATTAGCACCACCTCCCCCATCTCCTCCATCCTCGTCACCACCATCTCCCTCCCCCTCATCTCCACCACCTCTGTCTCTCCTTCGTCAGGTGCTCTCTCCTCATCATCCTCCAGCGCTGACACTAGCTCATCAGGCCTCGAGATCCTGGGAAATGGATGTCCACAAAAGTACTATGAGTACTCCTCTGTCATATATCCCTCCATAATCTCCAGATGATAATCCCAAATCACTGGCTGTAATCTGTGGTACTCATCACAAGCAACATCCTAGTATAAGGTAGGTCCCCACTCTGTGGCATCCTATTGTCTCCGTGCATATGTAGCCAATCCTTGTGGAATCCCCTACACTCTACCATACTTCTAAGTACCCTCATCAGTAGGAATCTCTCAATAATGAAACATGTCCATCCAATGAGATATCTAGCTGTGAAACCATAAGGCATCTCCAAGTGATCCTTGGCCCATTGCTTTCAATCCACATACGACCGCCATATCACAAAATCCAAGTAATCTAGTACACATCTCCAATACTCCAATTTTCCTAGCTTATGTTGGACAACTGAGATGATATAACCATAGACATAGGGTCTCCCAATAGGCCGATACCTATTTTTCACTGGGCGTATCACCACTATATGCTCCCAAGCCCATGTCTATAACAATGTCACCCCTGCAGATAGACTGACACCTCCAAGATAAACTACTTGATGTAAATCATGATACAATTGTGCAAGCATGCACAAACCCCATGTGTATCGAGTCCCATACATAATCATTTTCTCTAGTATCCAACCCCAATTGACAGAAAATCCCTTTGACCTCTTGTTGGGACATAGAAAACCACCGAAAAAACTCACAAGAATGAAAGGTAAAGGGGAATAAATCTCAAGAATCTCCTACTAGGGCATCTCATACCCACTAATCTAATCATCATGAAATATCCAGCATAAAGCATGTGTACCACCCTGCTCAGCCTGATCATATACAACAATGTCACCCATCACGGGAATCCGTAGGATCCTATAGACATCCTTTGGCATTATAGTCATCTCTCTAGTGGCTAGATGAAAGGTGTTGTGGTCGCTATGCCACCTCTCTGTGAGTACGGTCAACAATCCCCAATTAATCCTAATCTGGGGCATATCAATCAATGAAGATAATCCACATCTCTCAATAATATCTCTATCAGCCTATGACAGCCATGGAATCAACTCCCAAGTCCATGGGAAGCACTCTCGTGATTGAAGATTCCCTAAATCACTCTCCTATTATTATAACACATTGCAATCAATCAAATCAACAAAGTAATCAACATCAAGCAATAAACTATCTTATCAGCTCAAGTGATATTTTCATCAAATCTTGTGAACATCTACTTTTGATCCTTACCTATCATGAGGTCAAAACAACATCATCATTATTGCATCTCACCTATCATGAGATCAATAAATCATCTAATCTATCAACAATAACAAATCACTGGTTGATGTGATTGAACATCATCAAAATCAAGGAGAAAAACAAAAAATATTCAACTCTATCCTCAATGCACTATTACAGTGCTTCAACGCACCATTTCATTGAATGCACCGTAAAATTCTCTCAATGCGCCAATACAGTCTCTCTATGCACCACTTTAACCAATGCACTAGAGAAAATCTCCTATGCATTGGAGAATCAGATCATTGTGTTGTTTAATTCAATGCATTATCTAATACCATGATGTGCTAAAACTCTCATCCTCTGCACCAAAAGGAAGATGTGCCATTATAGACCTCTTATGCACTACATCAGGCCTAGGATGCACTAAAATCCTAATTCTATGCACTAAAAAACTAATTCTATGCTCTAAAAAACCTAATCTATGTGCTAATATAGAGGGCCTATGCACTAAACCGTGTAGAACAACAAATTTCAAAATTAAAAATGTGGGAAAAATGATTCAAAAATTCACAAAGAGGGTTTTGGAAATTCGTACTGGAGAGGTCCGTATGCCACTGGCTAATTATGTCGCCGTACACACTCAAATCGATGAGTCTCATAGGGGATCACCATCTTTTCTGAAATGCTCAAAGTTGTTCTCACTCCAAAAATTTCAAAGTCAAAAGAGCACGAATGAGTTTCTTTTTCACTTTTTGGCCTATTAAAAGAGGTAATTAAAGTGGGATTTATGATGGGATATTTTAATTTTTCAGGGATCAATTAATCAAATGGCAACTAATTTCTTCTATATCAGGAGATAAATTGCTAGAACATCATCAAATTAGAAACTTACCATCAACATCATCAGAAATCATCAAAATTTTCAAAAAATTCAAAAATCTTTAAAACATAAAAAATTCCCAATTTATCTCTTGAGGGGGCATATATCCGTTATCTCCTGAAAAATCACCGTCTGGGGCATTATCAAAATTTTATCAACACTGGAAATTTTTTCTTTGAAGCAATGTGTAAACACATCACTTCAAAGAGGGGCAAAATGTATACATCTAAAATTGGTATGGAGAAAATTAATTAAATACTAGTTATTTAATTAATAAAATCTTTATGTCCTCTACTTATAAATAAATTGCAAAGTTTATTTATATAGTTCATATTTCTTAATTCTTCCTATCTAAACCACTTTTTTCATGATTTAATTAAATACAAAAATTTAACTAATTTTTTTTATTTCATTAATTCCCTCCAACTAAATTTGAATTTTAAAATTGGAATTTAGTCACATTTCTCCATATTTTCTAACTTCCTTGCACCTCATCTTCCACCTCACCATGTGTCACATGAAATTAATTATTTCTCATTTCTAAATGGGCATTTATCCTCAACAATTTTAACAACCTCAGAGACACATGGCTTCTCCTTTCCATTTATTCCCTTCTACACTTGGCAAGCTTGTTCTATTAAAGGGGACAACTTCCTTGATTCTCTCTAACCTCTTCGTTTCTCACCGTTGATCTCTCCAGACTGAATCCTGATCGTCCATTTCTGCCACACCACTTGATTCCTTAGTGAAATCTATATATAGAGGCTCATTTATAGCTTTTCATATAGAGAGCATAACATAAATTTATTCTGCATAAATACTTTCAACATTAGAGAGCTTAGCATTTTCATTTTAACTTAGAATTTAGCATTTGATTTCAAGTAGTGTTATAATGGAAATTTAATTTCTAGGAACTTAATTTGTTGCATTATCATTACAAAATTTCCATAGCATATCCATTAGCTTAGCATTTTATCATTGCATCATTTAGCATCCTTCTGTATACAACATCATATCATTCAACACATCATTTAGCATATCATCCATAAAATTCATCAATCATGTAAATGTAGGTATGGTTTCCTACATTTTAGTTTAATGGCTTCTCATTTCTTAGTTGTCATCCAAATAGTTTAGTGCATACATAAAATATAGGAGCACTAATACAGGATCCTTAAGAATAGAGGACGATGGAACGACTTTGAGGAATCACTTTATCAGTTGTATTGTTAAATATGATTTCCTTAATATAACACATTGCATTGATTGTGTGACTTGAATTGATTATTTTTATTCCCATATTTTACACACATAGTTGTTAAATAGGTAATTTTAGGTTGTTTTTGATATTTATTTTTTTAATTTGTAAGAGATGTTAATCAACCTCAAAACCCTCCTCAAAATCCTCAAAATCCTCAACAACCACAACAACAAAATCCTCCAATTCCTCAACATCCTCTTGGTACTCAACAAAATTTAATGGGTGTAATTAAAAACAACAAAAAATAGATTGAGATAATCATGAGGTTGAATGATCCTGTAAGTTCAACCAAGGAAAGAAGAACACTCACAAGCTCACTTAAAGACATGTTAACACATGTAGATGTAATTTACAAACAATTAAGTGGTTTGGTAGATAGGAGGCATGCGTGGAGGAATTTTTATATAGATAAATTATCATATAAAGAAGTAAAAGATGAAAAAATTACAAAATATGATTTGTGCTCACTATTCACTAACCCACGCACAAATCAAAATATTGACCTTAATGCCAAGAGGTTTCCTATCCATTGGTGCCACCACCAAGAGATTAAGAATAATTTTTGGGATATGTGGTACATGGTTTTTGGCTATCCACCATGCAACAATTGTGAAGTCCCCCAATATTTCTTGAGGAAACTCTACTATGAGTTCATCCTCAACAAAATCCCCAACTATTTTGATATGAGTTACTTTCAGGGGAGAGGTGAAGGGTTGACAAAAGATTGACCAGGTGCATGACAGGATCCTCAGTGGCAAGGATGATGAGCTCTTGCTAGGCTGGCTCGTGAGCATGTCATTATCCCTTCCATTGCGAAGGAGAGTGCTAAGGTGGACACTTTGCAGTCTATAAGATATTTGAACTAGAGTATCATCCAACATGCCAGTCTTGTAGTATAGTGCCATCTAGGGGAGACTTTGAGGGTAGGCTTCCACCCCATTCTTGTTAGTTTTGCAGGTTGGCTTGTACATATGACCCCACAAACACTTAGGAGGCTGGTGTGCAAGATATGTCTGCAGCTACGAAGATGGCAATGGCAGATGACATTTTGAATGAGGCTTTGGGAATTGATACTCAGGTAAATGTTAATAAAATGTTGGCAAGAAGTTGAGTCCACTTTTTGGTCAAAAAGTGGAAGTGTTTTCCTTGATTTTCAGAATTTGTCATAGTTGACCTTAAAATTTGAAGCACTTAGAGATTGAATCTTGAAAAAAGTCAATAATCATAAAATGTAGTACTCATAGTCTAGTATCCAAATATGTAATTTATTTTAATACCCAAATGATACACATTTATTTTCAATAAGCATTTCTAAAAAAAACTGTTTAAAAGTCACTTTTTTTTACTATACCATGCACGTGTACGTCATCCATTATTTGACCTAAATAATCATATTTTTCTAAATTCTTTTGGGAAAAGATTTATAACTCACTTAAGCATGCTTTCCATATTTTTTGTAATTTTTTATTGGTCATATTTGGTGTTTTGAAAAAACATTGTGTATGTCATGCATAAGATGAGCTAAACTTATCATTTTTTTTTAATTATTTTTTTCAAATTGAAAAGAATTGTCTAAGTATGCTTTTATAAAATTTATTTTTCAAAAAATTATTTTAATAAAAAGTTATTAAAATACTAAAAAACCCTGATAATTCAAGTTTATGGACCTGTTTCATCATAAATTAATTGAAAAATAGAAAAATAAGCCAATTGGAAAAAATTACATATTTAGAATCTACACAATCTCATCTAAAATGGGTTTTAATTTCATAAAATAATTCTTAAAAAAAACCCATCAAACATATTGACATAGTCAAATTTTTCTCTCAATATTGTCATGACATTGTACTTGTAGGTCTAAGGCTAAGGGTTGGGTTGCCATTCCTTTTCTAAGCCTAAATCCAAATGAGAAACATGAATTGTGATTTAAAAAACCTTTTGGAAAGAGTACCCACTATAAAATGGGTACCTATTCTAAAAAATGAATGACTACCTATTTTAAAGCTGAAAAATGACACTTCCACTAGAAGTGGACTCAACTTCTTGCACTTACAACTTAGAGCATGTTCATTGAATTTAATTTATTAAATTCCATTTTTGAAATGCAAGATTAACTAACTTGGTTTAATGATTGTAATAAAATTTCAAGGTCACAGTGTTGATATTGGATACACCGGCCCTCCACCTGTTTATTACTCCATTGCATCTGCTGCTGAGGTATGTAACTAGTAAACAATTATAAATATTGCATGTGAATAGCATTGTTATATGAATGGTATTATAATATCTAATTTTGGATGTTGAATAGGCTAATATTGGAGGTTTCACAGGAACACCTCCCAATATCAATGGAGTTGTACAAACCTTCACGTAGGTAATAGAATAAAGTGTTTAACTAATGAATTGTACTTAATAGATTTGTGTAGTTCATATTCATATCGTTGATTACAATGCATTGCACATCTTTCAAATTCAAGGCATTACTTCATATTGCATAACTAATAACTAGATGTTGATAGATGACAAAATTTCAATTACAATATAGTTGTTTAGAAAGTCAACATAATCAGTGATGTAATTAGTTCACATAGTATAAGTAATAACTAGGAGCAGTTGCCAACTATATTTTATTGTCATGGCATTCCATGAGACCACTTTTTATTGAGGTATTTTTTCAAATAGTTCACTGCCTTGTCTATGCTATAGATGCTTGGAAAAAATCTATAAAAGAATAATAGTAAGCAATAGCATAGACAACACAGTGAGTTGTTTGAAAAAATGCTTCAAAGAAATGTGGTTGCATAGTGATGACCATCACCATGAGACCACATTTCTTTGAGCAATTTTTTCAAATAGCTCGCCACCTTTTCTATGCTACCACATTTTCCATACATGTCTACCAAAACATTTTATCAAACTACTCACTTCCTTGCTGCTATGGCTAAAAGCCTAAAATAGGTGCTTTCCAACAAACTATGGATGCTTGGAAAAAATATATCAAAGCATAATAGTAATCAATAGAATAGACAAGGTAGTGAATAGTTTGAAAAAATGCCTCGAAGAAATGTGGTCTCATGGTGATGGAATGCCATTCCATCACCATATTTCTTTGAGGATTTTTTTCAAACATCTCACCGCCTTTTCTATGCTACTACATTTTCCATACATGTCTACTAAAGCATTTTATCATACTACTCACTTCCTTGCTGCTATGGATAGAATCCTAAAATAGGTGCTTTCCAACAAACTATGGATGCTTGGAAAAATCTATTAAACCATAATAGTAGAAATAGAATAGACAGGTAATGAATATTTTGAAAAAATACCTCAGAAATATGGTATCATGGTGATGGGCCATTCCATCACCGAGACAAATTCTTGAGGATTTTCCAAATATCTCACCTTTTCTATGCTACCACATTTTCCATACATGTCTACCAAAGCATTTTATCAAACTACTCACTTCCTTGTTGCTATGGCTAAAATCCTAAATAGGTACTTTCAACAAACTAGGATGCTTGGAATAAATATATCAAAGCATAATAGTAAGAAATATCATAGACAAGGTAGGCAGTAGTTTGAAAAAATACTCAAAAATGTGGTCTCATGGTGATGGAGCAACCATCCCATGAGACCGCAGCTCACTGAAGCAAACTCACCACCTTTTCTATATATCACATTTTCAATACATGTCTACCAAGTTTTATCAAACACTCCGCTTACTACTATGGCTAAAATCTAAAAGGCACCTACAAACATGGATGCTTGAAAAAGAATATAAAGAAAGAGTGGCAAGCGACAGGTAGAGTAGTTTGAAAAATCTCAATGGTCTCATGGTGATGGATTCCATCACCATGAGACCCTGACTGAGAATTTTGAAACAACTCACAGCATTTCATACTACACTTTTCCATACAGCTATACCAAGGCATTTTATCAACTACTCACTCTTGCTACTATGGCTAAAGCTAAAAAAGCAACTCTAACAAACTATGGATGGAAAAGTATATCAAAGCATAATAGTAACCAATAGCATAGACAAGGTAGTGGTAGTTTGAAAAAATACTAATGGTCTCATAGTGATGGAATTCATTCATAACCAGCAGGCTTCATTGAACATTTTCAAACAATTCACCACCTTCTCTATACTAGCACATTTTCCATACATATCTACCAAAGAATTTTATCAAACTACTCACTTCCTTGCTACTATGGCTAAAAGCCTAAAAAAGGTGCTTTCCAAAAAAATATGGATTCTTGGAAAAAATATATCAAAGCATAATAGTAAGCAATAGCATAGACAAGGTAGTGAGTAGTTTGAAAAAATGCTCAAAATGTGACCTCATGGTGATGAATTCCATTCCACCACCATGAGACCCATTCTTCGAGGACCTCAAACAACTCACCTTTCTAGCTACCACATTTTTACATGTCAACCAAATCATTTTATCAACTACTCACTTCCTTGCTGTTACGCATGACAAAAAGGTGCTGCCAAAACTATGGATGCTTGGAAATTTTTTATCAAAGCATAATAGCAAGCAATATCATAGACAATTCAATGAGTAGTTGAATTCCTCAAAGAAATGTGGTCTCATGGTGATGGAATTCCATTCCATCACCAGCAGACCACAATCTTGAGACATTATTAAAACAACTCACTGCTAAAGAATGAAACCAGCCTTCAACCAAATTCCACTCCAATTCTTTTCAAGGTCCTCATCCTCATCCTCAATTTACTAATCCATGGAACCTCCCACCTTTTATTCCACTTGTTCATATCCCCACCCCCCCCTCTTCATGTCATGATTGCTCTCAATCTCATAACCAAGACCACACTATACCATCCACCCCATCCCAACATAATACCATAGAGAAGGAAATGAACTGTTTGAAAAAATGCCTCAAAGAAATGTGGTATCATGGTGATGGAATGTCATGACACATTTATTTGTAATGGAATTCCATCACCATGAGACTACATTTCTTTGAGGAATTTTTTAAAACAATTCACTACCTTCTCTATGCTACCACAATTTTCGTACATGTCTACTGTTAATAAAAATTCAATGAGCTCCCTTCAGGTGTATTTTCCTCTAGGTATCGACTCATGCATCATAGGAAATCCACTTGGCCTTTTATCAAGGTCCGCTTCTCCCTCCATGTGTTTGCTTTGTGCACCCCAAGGGTTTCCCTTCTTTTTGCATCTCGAGAATCCCCGCTATACTTCCACGTGTCGTAGCTGCGGGCCATTTTGATCATTCCTTTTTGATTCCTCATCGAGCTCTGCTCGAGTGCCATGAAGATCTCATTCCCAAAGAAATTTTGTGGGCCCCACAATTGTTTTTTATGATGCACTCTTGCTACGCGTCTACTCTTTGAAAATATTTCAGCGAGATGATGAAATAATGATTGCGGGCAATGAAATGCTACCACACGTCTCTTTTGTGCCCAACCGATGATCATTTCCTCCACTTTTGGATAGAGCTCTTCCCACTCAACACGTGTAGCCTTGGCACAAGGCTTCAATGGTGAGAGATAAAGGTTCACACGGGCAGCGAAATACTGCCACGTTCCTATTCGGCGGATCTCCTATTCGAGTGATTAATTAGGTGAACCAAATGCTGCGATTGGACACCGCATGTCATCTCACCTGTCTCTTCCTCCCTAAACCATTAAACTCTCTACCCTAATCCCTTAACCCTATACCCTAAACCCTCAACCCATAATCCCTCAACCCTCAACCCTTAATCCCTCTACCCTTAAACCCTAAACCCTCAACCCCTATAACTTCTACACTATACATTAGACCATCAACCCTCAACCCTCAACCCTCTACCCTCTGTAGACACATAAAAAGGGCCTAAACCTGCAAACCACATTTTTCTTTGTCGTATCATATTTCGTCTATAGTCCAAATTCAACTATTAATTAAATAATTCATAATTATTTAATTATTTCATGTATTTTATTCCTCTTGAATATTTAAATAGATAAATTTTATTTATTTATTTAAAAATGTCACTAATTATCTAATGTCTCTCCATAATTAAATAAATTTCTTAATTTATTTAATTATCCTTGTCCATTATTTCCTCTTGATTATTTAAATAAATAAATTATATTTATTCATTTAAATATGTCATTAATGTCTAATGTCTTCTCATAATTAAATAAATTTCTTAATTTATTTAATTATTGGTCACGTTTTCCAATTAAATAATTATCTTTAGTTATTTAATTGTCTTATTTGACTTTTCCTCTAAATTTAAATAAAGCCATTTATTTAAATTGCCCCACTTTCTAAATTTCTCTCCAAGTAAATAATTTAATTTAATTATTTACTCTCACATAGTCCCACCTTTTTGAATTAAATTAATTTTTAATTCAAAATAGTCTTTTTCCTCCAAAAATCACGTAATTTCTATTATTACTTAATTTTTCAGCCACCTCTTTTTCTGTGCCAATCTTATCTCCTTGTCACATGCATTGTCAACCCTTGATTTGATTTTCTAAAATCAAATCTTGATAACTTATTTCAAAATTCACCCTAATATTTCCCTAACCCTAATTGTGGGTTGTCATATTGAATCTTGTCCATTGATTCTAGGGCATTGGTCAATCTTTAATCTTGGTCATTCACCTAAAATTGAATTTTCTATAAAAAGGAAATTTTAGTCTTATTTGTCATCTCTTATCTCTTGACTTCATATCTCTTCATCTATCAATAACAAACACATCTCTCTCATATTAGCAACAACATTCAAATCCTTCAACATTTGCTTAGTCTTGGCATAGTCACATATTGCTCACATAAAATTTGAGGGAAAATTACATCTTGTAGCAAATAGAGAAGGTGTAATGGAGGTCATTCATGGAGGTTGAAGACTCAAGGTGATATCTTTCTTGTTTTCATAGTATTTCCTCCCATGTTCTTCATTATTGCTTTGGGTTTTAGTTTATTTAGCTATTAATTTGCTAACCTAGATTTTTCCCATAGTTACATTGGTGAACCCAACAATCATTTTTTGTAGTTTTCATACGGATTTGTTTCAACTTTTTTGCAGGTATAGGTACGAAACAACACAATCACATCCTTTTGAGATGCAAACGCTCTATCGCAATGCATTTTCCTTCAGGAACAATGCATCTATAGCCCTGAGTCGCATTTGACAAACAAAATGACACATTTGACCTATTGTGATGCATCTGTGGGCCCAAACGATGCATTTGAAGTTGTGCCATAGTCAACCTTCAGATCCAAGACACATTTGATGTGCAGAGTGACACATCTTCCACCCTGAGATGCATTCGACTGACATAAACCCGCATTTGATCGATTGCGACGCATTCAAGATCTTGAACGACACATTTGCAGGTTGAGACACATTTGTTCTACATATCAACACATCATACTGGTAAACTCCAAATTCTTCCCTAAGATGCATTTGACTAGCAGAACAACGCATTCGCTCTATTGCGACACATTTGTCTGGTAAAATTTTATGTTGGTTCTTTCTAGAATTTTCCAGCTTTTTCATTGCAAGTTAATAGCTTAGGGGTTTTTCTTTTACTAATCTGTTGTTGTAGCATGTGGCATTAAAATTTCATGGGTCCAAGGCATATTTTTGAGACTACTAACAAGTGGTTTTGTAGGTTCGATTGTCCAAGGATTTTATTTTTGAAAACACTTGTGTTTTTTCCTTTTTAGATTAGAAAACACTTCCAATGGTGCTTTAAAAAGAGCATTTGCTTGTCATTTTCTTGATTGTGTTTGAAGGTGGTAGGTGATTATGCTCTCACCTTGTGCAAACTAGGTGATCATAAAATCAAACCCATCTATTTTGTGTCACCTCGATTCAATAATCGAAGTATCCTCTCCCCTTGTGCACTTGTGCGATCCTGGGTGCAAGAGAAACAATTATTGACTCTAGGAATTGGGCCTTCCTTGGTGGGAAAAAGTACTCACCCCAGGGTAACTCCAACCGGCAATGGAACTCTTTGGCCGAGCTACCCCTGACCGGTATATAAATGTGAATCCTAATGGAAAACTTAGGATTATGAGTGTAGATATGTCATACGAACAAAGTAGAATTCCCCAAAACCCTGTTGAGCATAACCTCTTCAGGATGGAATTCATCCTTAATGGAGCTTAATCTTTTCCCCATGTGTGGCCACTTAAACGAGGGTCCCTTACTAATTTTTTTTTGTCTAGTTGCCAAAATCCTTCTATTTGCTAGCGCAACAACGATCATTGTGAAGACATCCACATTCTTGTAGTTCTTAGTAGAGGTGATCAACCTACCATGGGAGTTTTATGGGGGTTGGAAGCTTGGTTTTCCTAAGAAGTGAGTGCAATGTAAGGGGGATCCTGTGTGGCCAAGCTTATGAATTCACACGCTAAGAATAAGTGCGGTTGGGGAAACCCACATGGAATCTAGCAAATATTGTCCTTGCCTAACCTAGGATTGTACTTTTCTTCATTGTGCTTGTTTTCAAAAACAAAATATTGTGTTTTCCAAGTGTTTTTTGAAACATTCAAACAAACAAACACTTTTCACAAATCTGGAAACAAACATTCAACTTGAGACAACTTCAAAATTCGGTCAAAATTGCAAAAAAACTTGACTTATTCTGCTGCAACGCATTTTCTATAACACATTTGTTTCTTTCTACATCACAATCGCTTTGGAAAACCACATTTTCTATCTCAAATGTCACATCTGACCTGCTGCACCACATTTACTAAACTATAAATCACATCTGACTGTATTCGATCATATTTCTTTGTTAGAGTAAAGGTTTTAACTTAATTATGTCAATTAAGTTACCTTTATTCCTCTCTTAAGATTTCACTTTAGTTTCCATATTGTGACATTTAGTAATTATATTAATTATTAAATGTCTACCTATTAGGGTTTCTTTAGGGTTGCACAATCTCCTTTTATAAGGATTGATCATTGTATTTTATCTCACTCTTTGATTAATACATTTTTCATATTTCAGAGTTTCAAAACCCTCTCTTGCTTTTTTCTCCATTCTCTTCCCTGTGACAGGTATCTCTTTGCATGCAGGTGTTCTTGGGCTTGGAATTTAGTTTTGACAACTTCTACATGGTATCAGAGCAGACTTGTTGCAGCCTGTTCTTGTTTTGAAGAATTTGGACCTATGAGGGTTGGATCTGGCTTTCACAAGTTTTTAGTTTGATTTTTTGTGGATCTAGGGGTTACCTAATTTTTAGGGAATTTTGGGCCAAAACGGACTTCTCCATTAAGTCCAAAGCGCCCAAAAACCCCTATTTTCATATAAAATTTGTCCAATTTGGACACAATTGCACCAGAAGGCAAAATATTTTTGCCCCAAGGCTGTAAGACCCCAAGGCACGCAAATCGATGCAAAAATTGCAAAAAAAATAAAATAAAAAATAAAAAATCAAAGGTTTTTTATTAAAAAAATTTCAAGTGCTCCCAGTTCTAATGTCAGGCGCCGCCGAGCAGCCACTAGGCGGCCACTCAGGCACCACCGGGCCGAGTTGTGCCACCACCTACCACCACTTTGCCACCGGGTAGACACCCAGCCACCACCACCACCACCCTCTAGCACTGCTCAGCCGACCTTCAGCCCTGACCACCTACCAGTGGTCCCTTCGGCGACTAGCAACCTAGATCTAGCCCCTGCGGGCTTTATTCACAAGTCGATGGTCTCCTTGCGGACTGGGCGCTTAGCCTTTTAGCCCCCGCCGGCTCCTTAGCGCCACCAGCGGTCATGTGAGTGACCAGGGGCCCGCGGCGTCAACCTTATTTTCCTAGCGGCCAGTCCTACATAGGACCAAGTGTTATTTTTTTTAGCCCCTGAGGGCTGTGGAGGTCAAATTGGACATTTTGGAGCTATTTTATGGAATTAGGCATATCTTTTGCGTTTCAACTCCATTTTTTGCAAATGAATAGTCGTTGGAAAGCTGATTCCGGTGCCAATATGATGGAGTAGGTATGGTTACCTTATTTTCCTATTTTGATGCTGTTTTCTTTAGTCAAATTAAGATCATGGTTTTTGCACTCTGGGGGCGTAACTTTTGCGTCTAAGCTCCATTTTTCACAAATGAATAGGCATCAAAAAGTTGGTTTAGTGCTCCACACAATGATTAGACTTATTTTCCCAGATTCTACGAGAGGTATATTTTATTCAACATTTTGTGTTTTCACAGTTTGCTTAATTACTTGGATGTTTTGGCACTTGGGAACCTCCTGTTTGTGTCATTAGGCTCTATTTCATTTGATCTACATGTTGTAAGGTCAATTTTCTTAGATTTTTAATTTGAAGAGTTATCATGGGTTTTTCTACTCACCCTTCATTTGTAATTCTGGAATGGGGTAATTATGAGTCATGGGCAAAGGGAATACTTACACATTGTAGGTGGCTTAATATTTTTCCTTATTTGTATGATCTCATACCTGAACCAACCACTTTAAAAGGAAAACTAGCTTGGGATATCATTAGAGATCACATAGTAGGACTTATACTGTCTAGTGTTGATGATGACACTGTGTGGGCTATATCGAACATTGATTGTCCCCACCCACTTTGGACACGTCTTTGTGAGATCTATGGAGACCCCAATCTCTCTCCATTCCTAGAGGATCCTACTTTAGATTGTCTCTTACCCATTGCTTGGAGAGATAATACACCCTTTGATCATGATACTTTAGAGGAGCTTGAGTATTTAGACACCCTTACATGTTCCGATGGATCAAAGGCTTGTCTCACAGTTCCTACTCTTCAGACTGTGATTATATGTGTATCATCCATTATTCCTGATGACATCAGTATTGCCACATTGGCCCCTAAGGATTTAGTTCAGCATCATGACCATCTTGGTCATTCATTATCTGCTACATCATGGGATTCTTATCTTGCAGACACATTTTTGTTTGTTAAGTCTCACACTACAGATCTTGAGGATTATTTTGAGGACATTCATATCCTCTTCCTTGAAAGTTAGGTTATCATTGTACACCCACCATTATCCATGCATTCAGAGGTTGCATTTCAAGATTCTCCACATCAGTTTGGATTTGGCATCATTTGTTTCAATTTAGACAAAGAGATTCTTCAACATCCTATCATGGCACACATATTGAGACAGATTGGTTCATCACTCTTCACAGGGTTTCTTCGACATCATCCTTTGGATCCGTTTCTTCCCAAGGGAAGGAATATTATTTGCTGCTTCAGGATCTCTTTTTGGATTCTACATCAGGCATCCACCATTGTGACATGAGTTTCTTCATTGTGGGGGAGCCTTCTTGTCTCTTTATATCTCTCCTATGGAGACCATTGTATATGTACTTATATGATAGAAGTTGTCTATAGGGGGTATCATGTAATCCACCTCCTATCCTTCTTTCATTAGTGCATTTCATTCTTTTCTTTTCTCTTCTTGGAGGGGAGTTTTGTTCCCATGAGGTTTTCTCCTTTTCTCCACTTTATAGAGATTTGAATGTATTCGGGTACCTAATCAGGCCTAGTTTTTGGGACCCTTTTTTTCTTTCATGCATTGTAGTTACCTTTGCTTTCTTGCACATGTTTGTAGCTGCACTCTTGCTCATCTTAAGGGGGGTGTTAGAGTAAAGGTTTTAACTTAATTATGTCAATTAAGTTACCTTTATTCCTCTCTTAAGATTTCACTTTAGTTTGCATATTGTGACATTTAATAATTATATTAATTATTAAATGTCTACCTATAAGGGTTTCTTTAGGGTTGCAAAATCTCCTTTTATAAGGATTGATCATTGTATTTTATCTCTCTGATTAATACATTTTTCATATTTCAGAGTTTCAAAACGCTCTCTTGCTTTTTTCTCCATTCTCTTCCCTATGACAAATATCTCTTTGCATGCAGGTGTTCTTGGGCTCTGAAGTTGGTTTTGAAAACTTCTACATTCTTTTCCAGAATATTGCATCTGACCTACCGCACTGCATTTGACAAAAAAAAACATGCATCTGTTTGTATTGAACCACACTTGTCCCATCAATCCAGATTGTCCAAACTTGCAATGCATTTTCTACCTCCTATAATGTAATTAAGATTTTGTGTCGCATTTTCTGCCTAAAATGAAACATTTTCTTAAATTGTGATGCAATTGTTATCCTGAAATGCACTTGCCACTTCCTGCAACGCATATGCTTGTCATCAAAAAGTCACTGCCAAAACCTGAGAACATTGTCATACTATTGTAGTGCATTTGCATGTCTGAGACACATTTGATACCTTAAATGATGCATCTGACATATTGAAACACAATTGACACCTAAAACGATGCATTTTCCTATCATTTTGACAAATCACTATCGCTTTCCAAGTCTGAAACCAAGAATTTTCAATCTATTTTTAGTCACCTTTTCCTTAGTGGTATCTGTCCAAAACTAGCAAAACTTAGGTTGCATACCTTTAGGCTTGAGTCATACATTTGCATTGTCATTCTTTAGACTTCATTACCATGTCTTCCATTGACCTTGATTTTCTTTCCAGTCAAGTTGAATACGAATTGCTCCGTAATCGTCAACCACTAGGCCTTAGACTTCAAAAGACAATTCCTTCAATCTAAAAACTAATGTCCTTCCTACCACCAACCTATTAGTCCAAGTCCTCCATCCATCAACCATCACTTTCAAATGTCCCTTAACACAAACCCTGCCATTAATCCCCAACAAACGTCTAATTATCACCCTTATCCTAACCTTGACAAGGGAAACCAACTATCCACTAGTCCATTCCAAGTCTCCACGTCATATTCTAGTCCTTCACCTATCAATCCCATCCAAGTCTACATGTCTTATCAACCATCTACCAACTCATGTCAAGTCTCCACATTATACCATATCGATCCCGTCCAAGTCTCCATGTCCTATCTTAGTCAACCTCACACCAATCCAGTCCCACTCACCATGTTCTATCCTAGTCCTTCATCGACCAACCTCTTCCAAGTCTCCACGTCTTATCCTAGTCCATCATCCATTAATCCTTTCCAAGTCACTCCCTCACAAGCTACATTTAGTCATGAAAATTCTATCATTGTCCAAAGTTAAATCCCATTTAATAAACCTAAGGATACATGTCAAAACGAAAGCCTAAAGCATGACACCATAACGTCACCTTCATGTCAAGAACAAGGTAGTCCATCCCATGACCCTATCTTTCAGTCCATCCAAGAAGTCCTTCAAGAAAATAATGGCATCCAAAACACACCTATCCTTAACAAATACTCCATTCCTAATCATATCATCCAAGACAACCCCATCTTTGACCAAGACACTACCATTGACCAAGACGTCCAAAATGATCCACTCCTTGACCTTTATGCCATTCATGACCAAACACTTGACAACCCTATCCAGGCCTTGACTATTGACACTTTCCAAATGGGACACTTGCCTCCATGGGACACATAGACGATCTAACTCAAGAAAAAGAGTCTTCCACTATGGACACATTTTCAAATGATCAAGCTATAGCTGAATTTACTGGACTCTATGACACTAACCATAAAGACAGTTTTGACATCGACTTGGAAACACCAATAGAATCATATGAACTTGACATGTCACAAGATCAAACCAAAGATATCAATCAAGAAGATATCCAACATGTCAATGAAGCTAAGACATCCTATCAATTAGGATTGTTTATTTTCATTAGAGCAAGGTTTCTTGCATACGAGAACATTCCAAGTAACAGTGTCCACATACATAATGATGGGTTAGGATCTTGCTTTCAAAACAATAAATACCCCATCACAAACAAAATCTGCCAAAGCATGCATTATCAATGCAAAGGACTAGGAATACATGAGCAAGGCATTTGAGAACCAATACAACTTCAGGTGAATTACACGCGTCAAGGTCTTGGCTATTCTTCAGTCAACAAATCAAACGATGCCAGTAGTACCTCCTCAATACTTGGGGCAACCTTGTCATATACAAACGCCAAAATGGAGTCCATGAGTATTCCTTGTCATAAGATTGTAGCCAACACTCCCTCCACCCACACCACAAAACGTCATTCCCTCATGAATAAACCTTCCCTTTGGAACCAACAAAAACAAAAGTCATACAAATCAAAAGATAAAAATAAAATGTCAAAGGCCATAGAATCAAATACAAAGTCAAGTGGACAAATGCAGTTAAAATGGATCCCAAAGAAAAATGGATCAAACAAAGAAAATATGTCAAAAGCAAAAGACAATCACAATGTGGAGCCAAAAGAAAAGAGGACTCCCACATATAACAAATGTCCACCTCCTTCAAAATGGTCATCAAGCAAGGCATATAAAAGTGTTGGTCCCAAACTCCATCCCTCCAAAATCTGTCATCCACCATACCAAGTTTGGAAAATAAAAAGTGATTAATCCAAACGCCCAAAAAACCTTTCCATGTCTACCATCATCCGTCATAATCCTAAATATCGTCTAAAGCCCAAAAATACCATGTCACAAATCCATCGCATCATGGCAACAACTCTCTACCACAAGGACTCTCATGGCACTCTATCGCGATGTGCGTATTCTGATAAGGCCAACTCTAGTATTGAAAAGGACCACGATGACATCAAACAGTTGTATGCAAGCACTATGATCTTGACAAGGCAACTACTTTAGAAAGGTCATTATTGGAATGTCATGGCACTAGTCTCTATATCGGTATCATCAATAGTTTTAGAATCCAACACATTTTGTCCATATAAAACACAAAAAAAATTGAAAAATCCAAAAAAAAATAGTAAAGAAAAAAGTTTCGTCCAATGGTGAAACCTGGAAAACAAGTGCCTTGGATGAGTACCACGATGAAAACCTGGTAAAAAGGCATCATATGTAAAATAAATTGTTTATGCAAAATTTTACACTTGGGGGCAAGTTGTCTCATTTCCCATGCCTTCCTCATGACATTTACATCTGTCCATTTCATCCATATCATCCCTATCCATTTTCCACCTACCTTGGTCTTGACATAAAACATGAAAACATGAATCATGTTTTGAGAAAAATCTTGACATGTCTATCCTTTAGCCATACACTATTCACGAAATGTCATGTCATTGCTATCATAACCTCATTATTCTTATGCAACATAGTCCTTGAAAATCATATGACCATTCCTTTAGTCTAATGTCTCCCGTATTTTACCAAGGCCGCCTATCATACCTTCATGTATGTCACCTATCTTGGCTTTCCCTTGTGACATGGTCTAAGGATACTTCATCATCTCATTTCAGTCTGGAACAAAATTCATTCCAATCCTACTATGCAACAACTCTAATCCATCCAATCATCAAAACAACGTCATCATCCTCATGACCCATCAATTGGTATTCAACTTGACTAGGGGCACAATCATGTTTGTCATTGACATCATTCACATGCATTTGTCACGGTCCTCGTCAAAATATGTCAAAATCTAAAAAAATAAAATATGGAAAAACCCCAAAAAATCAAATATTCGTCAAAAGACAAAAAAAATCATAAGACGTCCTAATGAAATCCAAAAAAATCAAAATATGGAAAAAACACAAAAACATCCAAATAACACTTCAAAATCCTAAAAATAGAGTCATATTTCGTCATGTCAGTCATATCAATCTTTGTCATTGTCAAACTACGTTGCCTCTACGACTAAACATAGGCAAGGCCATCCGTTAATGCACCCTCGAGGCTCCCTAGGTCATTCCTTTAGCATTCATCATGTCGGTCAAATAAGTTAGACATCGTTGCCTAAGTCAAATTAGTCAGACATAGTCACATGTAGACAACAAGCAGTCATTTGAAACATCAACATTTAAATCATGAACTAACAAACAACATAGTCCAATCAACCATACAGTCAAAATCAGTCAAATTGCCAAAACAATGTTAATCTCATCACTCTTTGATCCTCTCCAAGATGTGTCCTTGGATTAAGACCTTGTCAAAGTGTCATTTTCCTTCTTTAGGATGTGTCCTTCTTGATGATAGGCACCGTCAAAATGTCAAACTATCAAACTGTCACGCAATCAACCTTGGCGAACAAACATTGGCAAACACAACTAAATGGTCGTTAATCTTTCTGGTCTATTTTGTCTTATCTTTTGACTCTTTTATCTATTTTTGTCTTATCTTTTGTCATTTTGTCTCTGGGTCATGTTACTAGCTACCTTGAGGATGTCCCATGAAGGATTTAGAGGGGCGATGACGTCTGATGACCTATTTTGTTTTTCTTTGACTGTTGTCTATGGATTGTTTTGACAAAAAAATTGGGGCAACTTGGCCCTTAGTATGAGTTAGGACATTCCTTGTCTGCAACTATCTATTTTGCAAATGGATGACCTTGCACACCTTGGTCTATGTCATACCATGGTGTTTGTTCTCCATTTGTGTCATTTTACCATCCAATGATGATTCAAACAATGTCTATTAGTACTTTGGAAAATGTCGAAGGATTCTTTCCTATCCCACCCTTCTTCATTTCCCCTCTAACATTTCATCGAGTTTGCATCTTCATCATCCATATCTTTCGCATTAACATTTCTTTGTTATTTCGTCCTCTACTCTATTTTTGAGAGCACACTTGTGTTATTTGAACCTGTTTGTCCTCTCGAGGGGGCATACCATTACCCCATTGTCATTCTTCCTCATCTTATTTTTCATTGGGGCATATTTTTGACTTATTTTCTTTGTCACAATTCAATAGGCTGCATTGTGACAAAGAGGGGCAAAATGTAGACACATAAAAATGGCCTAGACCCACAAACCATATTTTTCTATGTCATATCATATTTCATCTATAGTCCAAATTCAATTATTAATTAAATAATTCATAATTATTTAATTAATTCATGTCTTTTATTCCTCTTGATTATTTAAATAAATAAATTTTATTTATTTATTTAAAAGCATCACTAATTATCTAATGTCCCTCCATAATTAAATAAATTTCTTAATTTATTTAATTATCCTTGTCCATTATTTCCTCTTGATTATTTAAATAAATAAATTCTATTTATTCATTTACATACGTCATTAACGTCTAATGTCTTCTCATAATGAAATAAATTTCTTAATTTTTTAATTATTGGTCACCTTCTCAAATTAAATAATTATCTTTAATTAGTTAATTGTCTTATTTGACTTTTCCTCTAAATTTAAATAAAGTCATTTATTTAAATTGTCCTACTTTCTAAATTTCTCTCCAAGTAAATAATTTAATTTAATTATTTACTGTCACATGGTCCCATCTTTTTGAATTAAATTAATTTTTAATTCAAAATAGTATTTTTCCTCCAAAAATCAAGTAATTTCTATTACTATTTGATTTTTCAGCCACCTCTTTTTCTGTGCCAATCTTATCTCCTTGTCACATGCATTGTCAACCCTTGATTTGATTTTCTAAAATAAAATCTTGACCACTTATTTCAAAATTCACCCTAATATTGCCCTAACCCTAATTGTGGGTTGTCATATTGAATCTTGTCCATTGATTCTAGGGCATTGGTCAATCTTTAATCTTGGCCATTCACCTAAAATTGAATTTTCTATAAAAAGGAAATTTTAGTCTCATTTGTCATCTCTTATCTCTTGACTTCATATCTCCTCATCTATCAATAACATACACATATATCTCATATTGACAACATTCAAATCCTTCAACATTTTCTTAGTCTTGGCATAGTCACATATTGCTCAAATAGAATTTGAGGGAAAACTACATCTCGCAACAAATAGAGAAGGTGTAATGGAGGTCATTCATGGAGGTTGAAGACTCAAGGTGATATCTTTCTTGTTTTCATATTATTTCCTCCCATGTTCTTCATCATTGCTTTAGGTTTTAGTTTATTTAGCTATTAATCTGCTAACCTAGATTTTTCCCATAGTTACACCCTCAACCTTAAACCCTCAACTCTCAACCCTTAAACCCTAAACCATCTACCCTCAACCCTAATCCATCAACCCTATACCCTCAACCCTTAAACCCTTAAACCCTTAAACCCAAGTAAACTCTCTACCCTAATCCCTCCACTCTCAACCTTAATCCATTAACCCTAATCCTCCAACCCTTAAACCTAAACCCTCTACCTCAACCTAATCCCTCAACCCTATACCCTCAACCTTAAACTCTTAAACCAAAGTAAAATATCTACCCTAATCCCTCAACCCTCAACCCTTAAACCCTAAACCCTCAACCTCCTATACCCTCAACCCTAATCCTTCAACCATGCCTCAAACCTATACCCTAAACCTTCTTCCCTCAACCCTAAACCCTAAACCCATTAAACATTCTACCCTCTACCCAATTGTACCCTCTACCCTCAACCCTAATACCTCAACCCTATACCCTGACCCAATACCCTAAACCCTCAATCCTATAGGTCCTCATCCCTATACCCTCAATTCTCAACCCTCTACTCTGTAATTTGGATCCTCAACCCTCATCTATCTCTGTCCCTCCCTCCTCTTCTCTCCTTCTCTCTTCTCACTTCTCCCTCCATCTCTCCTCCATCCATCACTCTGTATCTGCCTAATCCCTCAGCTCTATACCCTCAGCCCTTAGGCCCTAAACACTGACCTCCTAAACCCTAAACCCTAAACCCTCTACCCTCTACCCTCAATCCAATACCATAAACCATTAACCCTAATCTCTCAACCATATACCCTCAACCCTCAACCCTTAAACCCTACACCCTCAACCCTTAATCCCTCAACCCTCAATCCCTAAACCCTTAACTGTCAACCCTTAATCCCTCAACCCACAAACCTTAAACCCTAATCCCTCAACCCTAAAACCCTAAAACCCTCAACCCTCTACCCTCTACAATATACATTAAAACATGAACCCTCAATTTTCAATGATCTACCATATACCCTAAAACCTACATACTTAACCCTATACCCTCAACCCTTAATCCTAAATCTCATCCCTCAACTCTTAAACCCTTAAACCCTCAACCCTTAACCTCTCAACCTTTAAACACTTAAACCCTCTACCCTCTACCCTATACACTATACACTATACCCTCCACCCTATACATTGGAACCTCAACCCTAATCCCTCAACCCCTATCCCTCTCTCTCTCTATCTATCTCACCTCTCTCCCTCTCTCTCTCTCCTATCCTCTCTAATTATCTCTATCTACCCTCTCCCTCTTTCTATGTATCTCTCGCTTAATCAATCCATACCACTCCCTCTCCATCACTCCCTCTCTCCCCCACTCCCTCCCTCTCTCTCTCTCTCCATATCTCTCAGGTCTCTCCCTCCCACCCCCCTCTCTCTCAGGTCTCTCCCTTTGGAACCCTTCCTAGGTAACTCTCTCTGTCTTCCCCTGTCTCTCTCTACCCCTCCCACCCTACCTAGATTTCCTTGATTTAGTGTTGTAATGTGGTCAACACATTCACATTAGGTCTTGGGCCCTTGTGAATTGATAAGAATTTTATGATGCCTTGCAAAAGTGTTGTGAATTTTTGTCACACCTTCATGCTTTTCTAGGATATTATTAACATATCTCACCTAAACAATATCTTTTTATCATTTACCAAGCCTTATTTCAAAGTGTTGTAAAGTGTTGTAACAATACACTTATATGCCTTACTTAAGTGTATTTTTGAAAATAATCCCGATAAACATCATTTAAAATATATCTAAAATTTGAAATCCACTGAAATGCCTTAAGTGGGACCCATTCACCATTAGGGGTGAATGAGTCCCCTTTGGTACAAAACTCAAAATTATTTCAAATTTCTAGTGGGTTTTTATTTTCTAAGATCTAAGGTCGGCCTGTGATGTTGTATTTTTGAGAGTTATTACATAATTGTGTATAGATATAGGGTTTTTCTACTCATTTCTCCCTCCCCAATCATTCAATCAATTGATCAATCAATCACTTAAGCACCTAAGCATTTCAATAATTTTCAAGTCTACATCCATGAAGCTATTACTTGCATGTTTGCAGAATTGTACTTCAAGGGTTTGGTGAGTTTGTCTTTGTTCATTCATCATTATCTTTCCATATGTCATCTCATTTTCAAGGGTTTAATTACCAATTTGGGGTTTGACCAAGGCAAACCCCTATTCACTAAACCTACAACAATTTTTCCCTCTCTTTGTATGTGATTTGCAGATTTAGGTTGCAGATTTGTTCCACTACCCAGGCCCAAACATAGATTTTTGCAGTTCTGAGTACCCAATTGTCCAAAACCTATTCTGGCAGAGTTTTCCAGAAAATAGGACTAAGTCGCCCAGCTTGGCATATGAGTCCTAGTTGGCATCAACAGTGAATTCTTCAGGGTTCCAGAGCTCTATCACATCTCTTTCTAATCTCCAAGTGCACACTTTCAATCTCATAAGTTTATGTTATAGTTTACGTGCATTTCTAGGTCATTTTTCATAACACAACGTGTTTTCAAATATCTTGCATTTGATAAGTTTTGTATTAGTATTTAATCTCTTTTATCAATTTTTAGCATTTAGGAAAATCCCCTTTGATAGATTTCAATCTCCTTTGCATTGGAATCTCAAGGGCCTATTCTTGAGTGAGCCATTAAGATTTTTGATACCTCTCTCCTTTTAGGTGCAAAACCCTAGAAGTGTAAGGGAGGAGCCCACATTCAAAATCTTTAGTTCATTTTGGTGAGCCTGCATTTAGAGCATCATATTTTTGATTTAGAGTGCATTTACATCCTAGGAATAGCTTACATTAGCATTGCATTGCATTTTGCATTGTTTACTTTGCATTCTAGGGTTTCCAAATTTGCATTAGTGAAAAGCTCATATAGCTTGCATTCTTGCATTCCATCTCATTACAAATTACTAAAATTCTGCATTTTCATATCATATCTGCATCAAAAAACATAAAATTCATTTTCAAAATTCTAAAAATTTTCAAAAAAAAATCACTACTTGGACTCATTCGCCACCTTGGGCGAATCAGTCTAGTTGCATATTTTCCACTGCATTTTTTGACATTTAATCTTCAATTTTTGAGTTTCTATTTGTTGTTTCTGCATTTCAGTTTTATTTTCCAGAATTTTAGTTTAAGCATTTCATTATTGTTAGTTTACATTGCATTTCCATTCACCCTGCATTTCGAAGCCTTTGCATGAGTGTTTGGTGTCCTATTGCTAATACCTTAGTGAGAAGAATTTCAAGACTCATCATCTCGTGATAACACAATCGTTGTGGCTCTTGGGTTATCTAGAGCTTCCACTCCTAGTATTGACACTAGTACACTAGGCATGGATAATACCCTTAGCATCTCTTTTCCTTCTGGTAGAATGCATGTTGAACCAAGGATTGATGATATCCTGCAAGAGAAAATCATTCAAATTAATGAGGACTTATTCCACTTGCAACACCAAGTTAGCCTTGAAAAAATTTCTACTATTGCAATTCCTACCATAGAAAACATTTACCATATGCTTGAAAGTGATGAAGGCCTTGACCTTGTGAAAAACATAATTTAAATATTTGGAAGGAATCTTCCTTCAACCTCTAGTTCTCTGATACCAGTAAACAATATTGCCAACCATGAAGGAACTCAAATTCCTCCTCCCTCAACCATAGCATCAATACCTACCTATACCACTCCTCAAATCACAACAACAATGCAACAAGTTAGTAATGTGATTCTTTCCATGGGTATTCTTGCTAGCATCCCTAGTTCCTATGTGGCATCGCATGTTCTATCTTCTACCACATTACCACCTATAAGAATTCCATTCACTTTCCCTACCACTACATACACTCCATCGCCAGTTTCATTTCCATCCCATACACTTATAATGATCCTCTCATAACACAACTTTTCCAAACCATTTTCTCCACGCAAAAGAAAATCTCCACCATAAACCAAAATTAGAATGGCCCACCCACATACTATGTTAAAAGTAGCCCATTTTCCTTAGAGCTATTACAAACACCGATGCCACAAGCTGTAGAGGTGCCTAGATTTGAGAAATATGGAGGGAAGGGAGATCCTTCTAAACATGTCAATTCCTATACCGCTGTATTTAGTGATTTTGTCCTTGATGATAAATTGTTGGAAAAACTCTTTCCTAGGTCTTTAAAATACAACCTTGGAATGGTTCTCATCTTTATCGAACAATTAAATTTGTTCATTTAATGAACTTGTTGATGCATTTGTAAAACATTACCAAGTGCACATGGATCCTAGGAAAACCTTGGTTGATTTGATGAGATGCAAGCAAAACGAGGACAAAAAGATAACTGATTTTATCTCACACTATCAATCACTTTATTCCCAAATCAATGTCAAGGTCCTTGAACCACACCTTCAAAAGATGTTCTAGCTGAACTAAGAAATTTGAGCCTACCAACCAAAACAATTCCCAACCATTTAGAAAGAAAAATAAAGGGTTCCTTCAATTTAATCCTCCTCAGCCTACAACTCAAAATGTGAATAACCAAATAGTAGTTGTTAAAACCTTGGTGCCCTTTAGTTATGGAGATTCTAAAAGACAATTCAAACCCTTACCCGACACCCTTCATAACACAATGTCCCAACTTTTACAACAACAAATGATTACCTTGATCACCTTCAAAGCACCAATCCTACTAAGCCTTTACCTCCAAGATTTAATTCAAATGCTTATTGCCACTATCATTGAAAAAATGGATATGAAACAAAACATTGTAAGTGTCTTAAACATCTTATGCAAGACCTCATTGATTCTGACCATTTATCTGTTGCAGGTGTTAGCGATCAAGGCAATAAGTCCATTGCTTCTCTTAATAAAAACTTGAAAATTTTCACCAATCCAATGCCCAAACATAATGTTTCATTTGTCAAAGCTAGTGAAACTATAAAGAATGATGTGATGAATGTTGATACAGATGATGAACATCATGATCATATCTCAAATGATATCAATGTTAATCCTATGGATGAAATGGTAGGTGTGCTAGACGTTATTCCTTGTAAGGGCCAACCTAAGAGCTCTCTTGATATTTATTTCTCCTCTAAGGATATAATTAAACATCTACCCGATGGTCCTCTCTACATAGTCAATCATATCTATGACAAGCCAACTAATGGGATATTAATGGATCTCGCCTGTGGAGAGAACGTGATCACCAAGGAATTCTTAGTATTACATGAACTTTATCAAGATGACTATGATAAACTGAAAGAATGGATTAAGACACATAATGGTTTTGATTTCCCTACAATTGGATTGATCACCCTTCCATTATAGATAGAAACAAAAACATTAGATGTCACATTCTCTATCATTCCATAGTCAGACCAATTTCATTTTTGGCTAGGCCATTTGTGGCTTCGCTCAATGAAATTCGTCCCTTCGGTTATACACAAATTCTTAAAGTTTCCATTTAACAATGAAATATTCACTGTCCATCATAGCGGCTTCAACCCGTTGTCTTCCAAAGGAAACTTTTTCTTAGAATCCTTTTGGCCTAAGGCCATGGAACCTATAACGCCATGACAAGACTTCTTTTTCATAGCTTACCAAAAATTCAAAGCAAAGAAAATAGTAGACTTGTCTCTCTGACACATGTCCCCATCTACCTCCGACACTCCCATCATAGAAAAAACCATCCTTCAACCTGAACAAGAACCAAACAACCAAGATCAACCAACACCAAAAACTTCCCCGACGTTGTCCAAAAGACTAAGAGAAAATGAAAGCAACTTTGTCATCCCTTAGGGACTCGAATAAAACAAGTTTACAAAGAAAAAGAGAAAGTGGATGACCAACCTCCTATGGTTCCTTCCGTTCCTCCCCTTAGGGAAGAAAAGAAACCTATGGTTGATCAATCCACTCCTTCACAAATGAAAATCAACAACAAAACCAGAAGAAATAGACGTGCTAGAGAGTGTAGGTGTAGATGTCATGCCCTTGCTTGCAAGTTACATGAACAGCTAAGTACAAAAAATGAAAATCTAAACTTGACTGAAACAATACATGATGACCCTCCTCCCCAGAATGATCCAATACAACAATCACAACAAGAGTTACACTCTTCATCATATATTATCATTCATCCTCCTACTGTGATTAATTTGGATGACGATGATGAGATCGCTAAAATTGATAGAGGTGCATAATGACTTGAACACATTGTTTTCCTCTTCCATGAGCTTAAATGAGAAATCTCCTATACAGAGTGATGAACCTGGTACTTCTCCTAGTTCAACACTTGCCCTTGTCCCATTGGCCAGTTGCCCGCCCTCAACATATAATGAACATGATTGGGAGGCGGATGACTTGCTCAATGGTTGACTCACATTTTCCTTACTAGTCTTTTGCATTTTATTTTCCTTATTTATTTTTCTTTTTGTGTGATTGCATATGTGTAATGTGATCCCTGTTGATGGTGTTTTCTGCACAGCAACAACTCATATAGAAAATGATATTCTATCTCTCTTGAAAGATAATCTTCAACAAAATTGTTGAAAATCACCCCAAGGTCTCTCAGAGTGTTAGGTCATGACAATGCATAAACAACTTAGATAATATGTGAAAATGATGGTAATCACAAGGGGCCTTACAAATGAACAATCTTTGGAAGTGAATTTTCATTAGATGCAACAATATAGTGATGCTTTCAATCCTAAAACTAACCCAGCTTCAAAATAAACAACAAAAGAGATAAGGGTTTAGAGAGATTCTATTCTATTCTAACTCCTAAGATTAACAATGCAAATGATAAAACACTTGAAATGGACCAATCCCAACGAAACCAATATCTGCTTGACCAAGATTAATCTGCAATCTTATAGAAACAGTGTAATCTTCTAAGGTTTTAAAGATTTTCAGATCATGAACATTCACCCAAGACAACCCAATTACAGCTGAAATGAATAAATCTCCACAATTGAACCAAGCACAATGAATACAAAGGTCCAAGCTGACTTTACAAATCAACTAACAATCAGCTAGCTGCAAAAAGTATGGACCAGGGATTGCTGCAAACACTTCAAACATTAAATCATAAACATCATTGAATCGGATTTAAATCTAAATCTAACAACCTTGAGCAATTTGAAAGATAGAACCATAAGAACCATGCAAGATAAGTCAACACAAAAGAGATCACTAGAGAATCACAATGTCTGCAATTGTATTGAATCACCAAATTTTAGCAACAATTCATGTGTTCTGTTACATCACTTGCTCAGAAATTGACTAACTTCTACCTCTGTTCTACCGCTAAATTCGCTCTCTATCAAATCTTCTCCTAATCTTTTCCTCCCTCCTTACAAATGAGGCACAAATTCCATTTATAGAGAACCCCCAAACATGTCAGCCTAATTAGATTTTACAACAATAACTGGCCTCAAAACAGGCTGGCCTAATTAGATTTTACAATAATAATGGGCCCCAAAACAGGTCGGACAGGAGAATTTCAAAATAGGACAAGATTTGCATTAAATGCATGAATATTATCCATGTCAGCCTACGATCTCTAGTAAGATCAGATTCACGTGCTTTCCAGAAAGTCCTCCAACTGTAGACAATTTTGGCACGGATTCCTATGTAGGCCCCACTTTGAAAATTTAAATTGAACACTTCTAGATTTCCCTCTTTTGGCAAGAATCCATATGCAAGTCTCCCTTTTAATATTTGTTTAGTCCTAAAAAACACTTTCCATTTTTCAGAATTTTTCCATTTTTTAGAAATTTTTATTTTCAATTTTTTTTTATCTCAAGAAATTTTCATTTTCAGGATCATTTTTTTAAAAATTCCATTTTTGGAAAAATAATCATTTTTGAAAAAATTTCCATTTTGGGAAACTAGACCAAGGGGAAAATTCGAGAAAATCTAGGTCAGGCGGACTCCAGATCAGAATATGGAAAAAACCAGCTGGACAAGATTCTACCGAATAAGGCAAAAATTTCAACAATAGATCATCAAAACAAACCAAGAATGTGTGAAACATCATGTAATATATCAAATTAAGCATGGGGTGTTGAGCATTTATCATCAAAATCATCAATTTAATCCAATATTTCAATTTGCACAAAGCTTGACAAAAAAATCCAAAAAAATCCAAGTGGACTAGATTTTCGTGGACAGCATAAAATTCTGGACTTTGGCACGTACCCGGAAAACTGAAGAAATCTGGGAAAATCTGGTTCAGGCGGAAAATCCCGAACGCAGGCAAAAACCTGGACTTCGCTTGGATCCAGAATTTGAGTAGAATCAGGAAAATCCGAACGGACCAAAAAATCTCGAATTGGGGTAAAAACCCGGATTTTGCACAGAGTCGGACTTCGAGCAGAATCCGGGAAAATCCGGACGGACCGAAAAATCTCAGATTGGGGTAAAAACCCGGATTTTGCTCAGAACTTAGTTTTTTCAAAGGGAAACCTAGGGAACTCACTTGGGCAAGCAAGATGAACATCTAAGGACCTCCAAAGGCAACCAAATCAATAAAATTAAGGGGTCAAAAGACACCAAAAGCCAGAGCAAAAATAGGGTCCCTACTTTCAGTAGGGCGTGTGTGCAAAACTGCACAACAATCCCCTGTACTATTCTATTTGATGTTCTCTCTCTTTCTGGAATTCTTTTATTTGTACCTTCATTCTTCTCTATGTCATGCATCGCTTCTACCTTTTTATCTTTGACTTTTTCTTGTGTTTTCCTTTTGGGGAAGACACAAGGCATTGAGAGATCCAGGTCTCTTTCATGTTGACCCAAAATGATTTCTTTTTCTTTGTATTTTATTTTGTCTTTTTCTTGTATTCTCCTTTTGGGATGATGTAAGGCATTGAGACATTTATGTTTCTTTCATGTTGATCCAAAAGCTTTTCCTTTTCCTTTCCTTTCACCTTTTCTTTTTCATTTGTCTTGTGTTTTCCTTTTGGGGATGACACGAGGCGTTGAGACACCCTATGTCTCTTCCATGTTGACCCAAAAGTTTTTTCTTTGTCTTTGATCTCTTTGTGTCATTCTTCTAGTTCTATGTGTATTTGGGGGATGATGACATTTCCAAGCTCCTTACAAAACATTGCAGCAATGAACATACTGACCCAAAATCCATAGATCCCTTATGTGTTTGGTATGATTGAGCGGGAAGCCCATTTAGAGGCATGACTTTCCTCATAACCACCTACTTGTGAGTGCATTACCAGCCATGGTATGGTGCATGAAGAGTCGCACTTTTGTGGCTAAATGGGAAATTTTGGAAAGACATAATGCGCTCGCGTTATAACGCAAGCACGTTATGTGATTTTAAAAGAAAAAATTCAAATGTGTATCATTTGCTCTTTACTGTTTCTCAGCTCTGCCTGCAGCCAAAATCCTCACTTTCACGCTTGCATTCTAGGAGGAAGGATTTCTGCAAATTTCATCAAGAATAGTTGGATTTTGTTTGCAAATATGGTGCCACAATGATGAAGAGATGCAGGAGGTAAGTATTGTTTACTATTTGTTTTGAATTTGTTAGTTTGAAATTGATTTTGTTTGTTTTAGGTTAGATTTGATTTTTTTTTTAAAATTTGTAGGAAATCCTGTAAATCCTCAACAAGAAGAAGAGGAGGTAAATCCTCAACAGCAAAATCCTCAACAAAATTAACCTCAACAACAAAATCAACCTCCCCCACCATTCTCTCAATACCCTCCTGGCACTCAAGAAAATTTGAGGAGTGAAATTGAGAACAATAGAAAACAACTTGAGGATCTTATCAATAGGTTGAGTGATCCAAATGCTTCAACCATAGAAAGAATGCTTCTAGCAAATTCATTGAAAGACATGTTAAAAATGTAGATGCAATCACCCAACAAATATCGGATGGCAAGATAGGAGGCAGACAAAAGGGCATATTATGCATAAATTATCATATAAACAAGTAAAAGATTTAAAAATTACTAAAGGTGATTTGTGCTCTCTATTCACTAACCCTAAAACAAAATCAAAATATTACCCTCAATGCAAAGAGGTTTCCTATTTATTGGTTCCACCACCAAGAATTTAAGAACCATTTTTATGAAAGATGGTATATGGTCTTTGATTACCCACCGTGCAATAATTGTGAAATCCCCCAATATTTTCTTAGGAAACTATACAGTGAGTTTGTATTGAACCAAATCCCAAATTATTTTGATATGGGGGAGTTCCAGGGGAGAGGTGGGGGGTCAGCTTAGGATAGGCCCGGTGCATAGCCGGATCCTACACGGCAAGGGAGACGACCTCTCGCTAGGCCGCCTCGTGAGCAGATTGTGATGCCTACCGTTGCGAAGGAGAGTGCTGACATAGAGACATTGCAGGTGATCACAACTTTGACCCAGAGTGTCATCCATCACACTAGCCCTATTGTACAACGCCATCCAGGGGAGTCTTCAGGTGGTGGCCTTCAAACCCATGTGTGTCAATCTTTCGGGGCGACTTGTTCGTATGACCCTACCAACACTCAGGAGGGTGCTATGCAGGATCCATATGCTACTACGTAGCCTGATCCATATGCATCTATAGGGATGGAGCGGACGGCTGACATTTTGCATGATGCATATGGCATTGACACTCAGGTAAAATTCAGCATGTTCATTGAATTTAATTTATTAAATTTTGATTGTAAAATGAAAAATTAACTAATTTAGTTTTACTATTTTAATAAAATTGCAGAGTCATAGTGTAGAGATTGGATACACCAGTCATCCACCTACTTCTTTTTGCAGTACACCTATCAGTGCGGTATGTAAAGTTAGTAAACAATTATAAATTTATTACATGTGTTAATAGCATTGTTTTACGAATGGTATTTTAATATGTGATTTTGGATGTTGAACAGGGTACTGTTGGAGGTTTCAAGAAAACACCTCTGAGTGCCAATAGATTTGATCAAACATTCACGGAGGTAATATATAATTTAAAGAGAACTTAAGTAATGAATTCTAAGTTTAATTGATTTGTGTAGTTTATATTCATATTGTTGGTTACGTTGCATTACACATCATTCAAATTCAAAGCATTACTTCAAATTTGATAACTAATAATAAAAAATATATCTGTTTAATACTTGTACTCAAAATTTTGTTCATTAGATCTCATACGTTATAAGTCATCACATGGATCGCTATTGTAACTTTTTTGTGACTGAATAATTTGTTGTTTTATTTTCAGATGTTGGTGATAGAAACATCACCAAATGTTACGAGGGCAATGGATATTGGTGTTTCCTCCGCTATACAATCCTCGATGGCTCTGATAGGAGAGGTATGAGGCAAATTACTAAATTTCAATTTACATTCATTGTTATAGATGAACTAGTTCTAGTGAAAAATCAAACCATTATTGATTAGTAGTTTAATTCCTATTTGGATGGTTTATACAGGGCTTGAGCAAGCTTGAGCATCAATGTGCAAATATTTCCATCGAGGAGAGTGATCGTGAGATGGCGTAAGTGATTATTTTGTTAAATATATTAATTTTTATAATGTAATTTCTATATATTAATGTATTTACTTCTTATTGTAATAGTTGAAACTTCACCAGAAGCTAAACACTAGGAGGAGCAGGAGGAGCACTCCTTGAGCACAACATAAACGGGTGACATAATTATCGCCATCGGATTGCCCAGCAAAGGGAAAGAAACTTGTATTTGAACCAGAGCATGGAGAGAAATGAATTTTGAATGCACAAAGCCCTTTGTTGTATGCCTACATGGCAATTTTGTACATATTTTGTGTTGGATATATTTGACATTGTATGCCTATATGGCATTCTCGTAAGTCTATATGGCTATTTTGTAACTATATTTTATACTTATATCGACATATATTGATGTATGCATACATGGCTATTTGCTTAATATAAATCTTTTTTATCGATGGTGTCCATATTTGCAAATTATAAATTCATGGTTCAATAGATATGAGTTACGCGTATTCAAGTGTATACTTTACAACTTATGCACATATACTTTTTGACTTACGTGTGAACATCGAAAAGTGTGAAAATTTATGAGTTTGGAAGTCAAATGTAAGCCAATTTTTCAATTATTACTTCTTGCATACTTGATCTTATGGACTTATATTCCTTCCTAGCACATATTGTGAATATTTCTCATTTGGTGCAGAAGACAGATTCCTCATTTTTGATCCACTCATAGCAAAGATATTCACAATAAGACTTTAGTATTGGAACACTACTCCATTCTTCTCTTGTCTAGACCATAAAAGATTGAAAATTCTTAATTTGATGCAATGATAGTCGTGAGATGAGAATTTATATAATCATGCCTATTTTGAAACTTCACATCTAATACTGCATCAACAAGAACTTAAGAAGTGTTGCATAAGAGTGTTAGGTTTGATAGGCCTTCTCTTCCCTAAGGGAGGAGAGCCTGCATCTTGAATTTTGAACAAAATTTTAAGAAGCAAACATTTTACCTAAAAGCTTCAAACCTAGATGACATATTTGGCTAAGTCTATCTTGAAAATTATCAATGCACATTCAAAATCTAAAGGAGATTCTCCCTGAAAAGAAAACTTTACCCTTTTTCCCAAGGAAACAAATTGCAACAAGTTGCATGTGATTTATCTTATTTCTTTATCACAGTTCTTAGTCAATCATTCATGGCTTAGGATATTTCTGTTCCAAGGCAAGGACACCCAAAAAATCATTGAGATTCTTCTACGATCTACAAGAAAAAGGTTTTGGCTCTTTCACAATGTAAATAATTATGTAACACTATTTTCTTGTTTGCCTTCCACATAGAAAAATGTTCACACTTTTCAAACTAATCAATGATCAATAATGGTTGATTGTAAACACTTGAAATTTTTATGTTTGAACTTTAATTTATAATTTTGTATCATGACATTCAACTAGATCACTAATATTTTAATATTTCACTATGAAAGTGGTGGTGTATTTTTGCTATGTTATTTGACTATTAATATGGTGGTGTATTTTGAACTTGATTACTGCTGCAAATATGTATATATTTCTAATTTTATATGTTTTTGTATTACCTAACCCAAAATGAACCCAACCCCAAAAAGAAATTCCAACGAACTACATTCTCGAACCCGACCAACCCAAAACCAAACCATAACTTAGTAAAAATAGATTTTTGTAGTTTATATTCATAGCGTTGATTACATTGCAATGCACAAAGCATTCTTCACATTTCATAACTAATAACTAGATGTTGATAGATGACAAAATTTCAATTACAATATAGTTTTACAAAGTCAACCTAAGCAGTTATGCTTCACATTGCATAACTAATAACTAGGAGAAGCTGCAATTGCATTTGATTTTCATGGCATTCTATGAGACCACATTTCTTTGAGGGCATTTTTTCAAGCGGTTCACAAACTTTGTCTATACTACCACATTTTTCACATGTCTACCAAAGCATTTTGTCAAATAGTTCAAGTGTTGCCTTGTTGCTATGGTTGAAAGCCTAAAACAAGTGCTTCCGAACAAGCTATGGATGCTTGGAAAAAGTCTATCAAAAGCATAATAGTAAGCAATATCATAGAAAAGGCAGTGAACTATTTGAAAAAATGCCTCAAAGAAATGTGGTCTCAATGGTGATGGAATGCCATGACAATCCACAACAATTTGCTTGTCATGGCATTCATCATACCATTCCATCACCATGAGACCACATTTCTTTGAGGAATTTTTTGAAAGAGTTCACTGCCTTGTCTATGCTAACACATTTTTCATACATGTCTATCAAAGCATTTTATCAAACAGTTCATTGCCTTGCTGCTATGGCTAAAGCCTAAAATAGGTGCTTTCGAACAAGCTATGGATGCTTAGAAAAAATCTATCATAGCATAATAGTAAGCAACAAGCTAATGCAATATAAAGATTTCCAAACCAATCAACAACTCATGGGACTCTTGTCCCAAACTCATCTTGGAGAAGATCAAACGAAATTTCAACATTTCATCAGAAATCTACTTTTCATCCATCGAAATTCTCTTATCATTCATCATTCATCCTTCCACAAATTTGTATTCCAATTGACTCATTCAAAGCAAAAAACCATTTTAGAAAAATTTGATTTAATCAATTAGATCAACATGCATTTAAAAAACACCATTTTCAACAAGGCACTATTCCATTCAATCAATTCATTCAACTTGTCCCAAATAGTCAATCCATCATTACAATTGGCTTTCAGACTTTTACCAAACCATCAAGCACTGTGAACATCATTATTACAACTGATACAAATCAGGAACTTGCTCTCTTTTAACTTTATTCTGACTGAACTTACAATTTCATGTATTATTTTACACCAAGTCTCCTCACTATCCAACTGTCAAAACAACATATCTCACTTCTAAACCTTGTCCAAGACTCCATACATTCCTGGCACCATCACTTAGACAACATTATCTCAAAATCAACTCACCAATCACTGTTAGGTCATACTTATATTCTCTGAGCAGTCAAGGCACTACTTCTCAATGAGACATTCATGCCCTAAATCGGGTAAACCAAACACACATGTTTCAAAACCCAAGATCCAAAACACTTTTAGAGACCTCTTAATTCCCATGTCCTCATATCAAAAACTCAGAATAAATTATATTGAAGAAATAAGCAATTTTTAGTCTAAATGCTATAAAAAAGGCTACTAAAATAGGCCTGATTTTCAAAGAAGACCCCCTTCAAACATTCCCAAAACACTTAAAACCTCAAAAAGTCATTATACATAACACAAAACTCCCAATTTATCCATTTTCAGGGATTAAAAGACTCCTTTTTACAGTATATTGGCAAACCCTTGTTTATAGGGTGAAAAACTCAAAAATCAATGAGGGTTTCCTGTATAGGCTACATGCAAACCTCAAAACCTCCAGCCAACCATTGGAACATGTCAAAATACATCTGAAAAGGCATTTGGAAATATCTTCTAACCCATGCACTTTTTCTTTCTCCACTATCATGTTGGAAACTGTTCATTTTGACTAGAAAACTCAAAATTTCCTGTGTAGTAGTAACTCCTTCAAGGTATTCTTTCTTTTTCCTCCACTCACAAACATAAAAACATAAAAAATAACCTATCCCTAACCTACTCCACCAATATACTTGACCTACATTGGTGGAGTAGTGTGGAAATGCCTTATAAGACTCAAAACTCAATGCACAGGATTTCAGACCGAGCCATAAAAAGAATGCTCAAAAAAACATTAATTTAATGGGTTCCTTCCCAAATGGATGAAAACAAATGGTGATTCCTCAACCTACTGGAAACAATCTAAATTTGAACCCTAAACTCTTGCACAATCCGTACAAGTTAAGAAACAACTAAAAAACATAGAAAATAAGATAAAACAGGGAACTCTTTGTTAATTTAATTCTTCCAGAATACAATAATCTCTTTGCTTGGCATTTACAATTCTTTTAAAGAAGTTTCCAACCATCAACTACCTCTTCATCTTCCTTGAACGACCTATGACTCGTCCTCTTCCTTGATTTTCTTGTTTTGTCTCTTCACATTCTTTCTTTTTCTCTCTTTTACATATTTAGCATTTTGACAATATTACACTTTGTGCTTTTTCATGCCTTGATTACATTTAATTTTGGCATTACATGGACTTAAATAAATTTCTGACAACTTCGCCTTTTGAAGGCATTACATGACCTAGGTGTTCCTGCACCACAAGCTATGGTCTCATGGTTTTTATTCACATCAACGTGATTTGATTCACATTTTTTTCACGTGAAAATTAGATTGAACCAGATTTTGTATTATGGAGCTATGTTAAGTTTCCACTTCAAAAAATGATGTAACAATGATACAAAATAATGTTTGAGACTACAAGAAGGCATCAAAATGGCTAGTGTATTAAACAAATTATTATGATTTATGAATAATGTTGATAACTCTACTCAGTTGGCTTCTTTTTTCAAAATCATACAAATTGAACCCTAACATCAATAGAGTCTGTATATCAAGCTACCACAATCAAGTTACATCAGGCCCATATCACTGAGACACAACCTGAACAATAGGAGGAATGGCCTATTTCAACATACTACACTCAAACCCTTAAGGGATCGATCTGGTTGAATGTAGCTCAGAGCGATTCCGCATGTTTGGGTGCAAAAGAGGACCATGCTTGCGTAAACATGCCTATTTAGATGCATTGGAACACTCCATTTGGTCACATGAATTACAGAATAAAAATTGCACCACCTTGCAACTTTCCACTGTTTGCATTTGACACTTTTTCCATCAACTGAAAATTAGACACCACGGAAAACCACTCAGAGATAATGAAAACCAAGAGAGGTTATTGTAGAGGGGCTCAATGTAATCCCATAGATCAATAAGAAGTTTATAAGCATCATGGTGTCCGAGTAACCTCATGTTGAAGTTTGCAGCTATTTTTCCCTTTGGACCCTTAAGGGATCGATCCAGTTGAACGTAGTTCGGAGCGATTCCGCATGTTTGGGTGTGAAAGAGGACCATTCCTAGTGTAAACATGACAATTTGAATGTGTTGGAATAGTTTGTTTGGTCACACGAGTTGCAAAACAAAAATTGCACCACCTTGCAAATTTCTACTACTTGCATTTGACACTTTTTGTATCAACTAAAAACTGGACACCACGGGAAAACCACTCCAAGATAACAAAAAATGAGAGAGGTTATTGTAGAGGGGTCCAAAAAAATCTCATAAGATCAGACGAGAAGTTTATAAGCATCACGGTGTCTGAGTAACCTCATGCTGAAGTTTGCAGCTATTTTGCCCTTTGGACCCTTAAGGGATCGATCCGATTGAACGTAGCTCGAAGCGATTTCGTGTGTTTGGGTGTGAAAGAGTACCATGCCTAGTGTAAAAATTCCTATTTAGACACGTTGGAATAGTCTGTTTGGTCACATGAGTTGCAGAACAAAAATTGCACCACTTTGCAACTTTCCACTACTTCCATTTGACACTTTTTCCATCAATTGAAAACTGGAGACTACGGGAAAACCACTTTGAGATAACAAAAAATAAGAGAGGTTATTGTAGAGGGGACCAAAAAACTCTCATAGGATCAGACAAGAAGTTTATAAGCATCACGGTATCTGAGTAACCTCATGCTAAAATTGAGAGCAATTTTTTCCTTTAGACCCTTAAGGGATCGATCCAGTTGAACGTAGCTTGGAGCGATTCCGCGTGTTTGGGTGCGAAAGAGTACCATGCATAGTGTAAAAATTTCTATTCAGACATGTTGGAATAGTCCGTTTGGTCACACGAGTTGCAGAACGAAAATTGCACCACTTTGCAACTTTCCACTGCTTCCATTTGACACTTTTTCCATCAACTGAAAACTAGAGACTACGGGAAAACCACTTTGAGATAATGAAAACTGAGAGGTTATTGTAGAGGGGCCCAATACAATTTCATAGGATTAGATGATAAGTTTATAAGCATCACGGTGTCTGAGTAATCTCATACTGAAGTTTGCAGCAATTTTGCCCTTTGGACCTTTAAGGGATTGATCCGGTTGAACGTAGTTCAGAGTGATTCCGTGTGTTTGGGTGCAAAAGAGTACCATGCCTAGCATAAAAATTCCTATTCAGACACGTTGGAACATTCCATTTGGTCACACGAGTTGCAGAACGAAAATTGCACTGCTTTGCAACTTTCCACTGCTTCTATTTGATATTTTTTCCATCAACTGAAAATTAGAGACTACGGGAAAACCACTTTGAGATAATGAAAACCGAGAGAGGTTATTGTAGAGGGGCCCAACACAATATCATAGGATCAGACAATAAGTTTATAAGCATCACGGTGTCCGAGTAACCTCATGCTGAAGTTTGCAGCCATTTTTCCCTTTGGACCCTTAAGGGATCGATCCAGTTGAACGTAGCTCAGAGCGATTCCGCGTGTTTGGGTGCGAAAGAGTACCATGCCTAGCGTAAAAATTCCTATTTAGACACATTGGAATATTCTGTTTGGTCACATGAGTTGCAAAACGAAAATTGCATCACTTTGCAACTTTCCAATGCTTCCATTTGACACTTTTTCCATCAACTGAAAACTGGAGACTACGGGAAAACCACTCTGAGATAACAAAAACTGAGAGAGGTTATTGTAGAGGGGCCCATCACAATCTCATAGGATCAGATGAGAAGTTTATAAGCATCACGGTGTCCGAGTAACCTCATGCTGAAGTTTGCAGCTATTTTGCCTTTTAGACCCTTAAGGGATCGATTCGGTTGAACGTAGCTCAGAGTGATTCCGCGTGTTTGGGTGCAAAAGAGTACCATGCCTAGTGTAAAAATTCTTATTTAGACACGTTGGAACAGTCTGTTTGGTCACACGAGTTGCAGAACAAAAATTGCACCGCTTTGCAACTTTCCACTGCTTCCATTTGACACTTTTTCCATTAACTAAAAACTAGAGACTATGGGAAAACCACTTTGAGATAACAAAAATCGAGAGATGTTATTGTAGAGGGGCCCAACGCGATTCCATAGGATCAAACGAGAAGTTTCTAAGGGTCACATTGTCTGAGTAACCTCATGCTGAAGTTTGCGGCCATTTTCCCCTTTGGACCCTTAAGGGATCGATCCGGTTGAACGTAGCTCTGAGCGATTCCGCATGTTTGGGTGTGAAAGAGGACCATTCCTAGTGTAAAATTTCCACTTCAGACGTGTTGGAACAATCCGTTTGGTCACACGAGTTGCAGAATGAAAGTTGCACCACTTTACAACTTTCCACTGCTTCTATTTGACACTTTTTCTATCAACTAAAAACTAGAGACTACTGGAAAACAACTCTGAGATAAAAAAAAACTTAGAGAGGTTATTGTACAGGGGCCCAACGTGATCCCATAAGATTAGATGAGAAGTTTCTAAGTGTCATGGTGTTCGAGTAACCTCATGCTGAAGTTTGCAGCCATTTTGCCCTTTGGACCCTTAAGGGATCGATCTGGTTGAACGTAGCTCGAAGTGATTCTGCATGTTTGGGTATGAAAGAGGACCATTCCTAGTGTAAAAATTCATATTCAGACACATTGGAACAATCCGTTTGGTCAGACGAGTTAGAGAACAAAAGTTGCACGACTTTGCAACTTTTCACAAGGCAAAAGGACACCTAACTTTCAAATCTTGCTTCCAAAATTTTACCAAACCTTGGTACACTTTATTCATATTTATTTTGACATGAATAAAGCTAAAACACCTTCTTACAATACTGTTTAATCAGATTTCACAATTGCTTGCACTAGAAGACCAAATTTGCTTGTAAGTGCTAAAACACTAAATCGGGTGTAACATGCAAATCACAATGAATCTTTACAGGATAAATACATTTTAGGGTACCTATTTTGGCCATTAAAAATATATATCATTTTTAGATACACTTATTTTGGAACACATGCCTGCTGTCCCAACTTCTTTTCTTCTAAAGAGATAAAAACGTTAGAAAGCAGAGTCTTTTGGTATTTTTTCAAAAGTATGATTGCCAACAACATACAATATTCACAAGGACTTTTTGAAGGCATATCAACTGATGTAGAGCAGGGTGGAGGAATACAAATTCAGACTTAAGAACCAAGAAACTAACTCAGGTTCATATATCTAATCCAGCTTCCATAAGGTTAGCACTATAGTCTTCCAATTCACCACTGAACAACTAAAAGACCAATTCCTTAAAGAGAATTGTAAAAACATCCATTGATCATCCAAATAACATGAAAACATGAATGAGAGAGATATCTAAGAATGTATGGGTCCGTACAGGTGAAGGAAACTCTGAAAATACAGTAAAATTAGGAAATACAATAAAAAATAAAAAATAAAGCGTTGAAAACTCTGAATCAAACATTAACCAAACTTTCTATATTGAATAATGAGCCTTGAATGGACTTAAAATAGAAATTACAATGACTCCATACCTAAACTAGTGACCTTATGATGGCCTCATCACATCATCTTGACCCTTACATTATGAATTTACATACATTTTCACATTTAGGCCATTCAAGGCTTCATTACACCAAATTGACAACATGCTAACACACCATTGCAAACTCATATCCTACCAACCCATATTGACTTAAAACACTTCCTAATGGTCCTTGTGACCTTATTACAACATTCTTCATGGACTACAAATCAAAATTTACCACTTGACCACCTTGTGGTCCTGATTGTCCTTGGTGCTCTTGCACCATAAACACCCTACTATAACCCTACTTCACTGATCTACAAGCCTAATTCAGTGGAGTATGCTTTATTTCTTTACTTGACTCTCAAAACCTCAAATTGAAGGTTCCAAATTGAATTTCAGAAAATGTGCTCTAACAGTGGAAAAACTCAATGGATTTTCTTCTAGATGGACTCAAAAGAAACCTAATTCTCTGTATTATCTTAATCTACAAAGGACAAGGCCTAAATCAATTTTTACTAGTTTAGTTACAGATACGCAAAGGAAAAGAATAAAAATAAATAGCTCATCCAAAATAGATGGAAGACACTTATAGATAGGCATGACAGTCTCTCAACTTAGTCAGTCTTGGTCATACATCTTCACTGGGAGTTCTAAGATACCTATTGCACACAACACCTCTCATGAATAGAATTTATTGAAATTCGAGATGCTCTTATAATGTCTACGTCATAGGTGGTCATGATAAGGTTAAATTCAAATGAATAACTTGAAATTGCCTCATCAAGCTTCGCACGCACTTTTGTAATGGCTTAAATTCATCATTGAGATTTGTCAAGAACATCAAAATAAGGATGTTGCATTGCTTTTCTGCTTGAGATTCTCTTAGATGGCTCATAAATCTACATTTTATGCAAGGGGACACCAATCAATGTTTTCCTAGTTACATATAGATACACAAAGTAAAATAAGATGATAGCATTGGCATCAACCAAATTGACGTGGATACAAGTATAAATTAACAAGAACCGTTGTGCATATACTTACAAATTAATCCAATGAGCCATTCGGGTCTGCTCTACTATTTATTGTGTCAAGTATTGCCTCATGGTCAGACTCACAGACCTTCCACAAGGTCTTGTTCAAAGGTCTACCCCCATATTTGCTCAGACGAACATTGGATGCCACGACAAGGTTTGAGTAATGAATCTTACGATGCGTGTCAAATTCCTCAAACAACCAATGTTTAACACTCTTATGTGGGTACCTTCTCAGCCATTCCAATAACAACTGAGCCTGTATGGTATTCAATGTTTTCTCCATCTATAATTGGGGCTTCCAATTTCTTTTTTTCCTCAACACAACGACACAAGTAATATTTTGTACCCTCTTCATTGTCTTCATCTGCAATAACTGCATAAACATGCCCTGCATTTATATGTGCGACATATCTCTTGAAATTAGTCAACATTATGAATATAGTACAAAGTAAGATAACAATATGGAATTTCAAATACTAAGCAAGTAGATATATTACCTGGTTGAACTAGATCCGATACATGGTCAAAGTCGACCGATGATTCCATCTGTGTTAGTTCCAATGCCATGGAGGGCGATACATGTGAAGTGGGCTAAGATAACTTGTCAACCATTTGTCAACCCACTCCCCTAACTCACAATCATTCCAGGCTTGCATTGTACATGAAGAAAAAAGCATGCCATCTTACGTGTATCGATACTCCATGAACCTGCATTTGAGCTAAGGAAAGAGTGCAACTCACTCATCCTGTTAGTGTACAACAATCCTCATATGGTGCAATGTTAGTATCATCCATCAACCAAAAAAATCTACAAACTGAAGACGTACCTTCATTACCTGGACCCATCAAACCATTACACCACTCGACGATTGATCTTGCATCCATCCAACCGTGGTAATCGTCTTTTATACTTTAACTCTTCTCGTGCTAATGCTCTTTCACGGATGCTCCTACACCGCCATGCTCCCCCTTTCCATTTCCGGCTCTCACAAAAGTTCCACATATGTTGAACATGTGTAGTGAGATGCATCCTACAACCAGAGAACATGAGCGTGTTCTTGAACTATGTTGCACGCTTATCCCATTATTATATAACGACCATATGCTATTCCCCTCCGAGCCAAATGATTGTAGAACATTTGGAAGCAACCTTGCAGGAACTCTGGAGAATGTGTGCGATCATCACTAATATAAAAGTGATTCCCTCAATACCTTCCTTTTTTCCTTTGTACTTTCAGCTGCATGTATGAATGTTATGTCCACAAATATTGAAACCTGTGTGGAGTTGTAATATTGTGATTGCACTTCACACTATGGTTGTAGAGTGTAGTTCTCTACAAAGTCAACCACTGATACTATGCTACCAAGTGGAAAGGTGTCCTCGCATAGCTTGAATTGTGTGTCCAGCCATCGGGCTCTATGGGTATGCCTTGCATACTCATACACTAGATTGTCACAAAACATGGACATGAACTGATACACTGGAATCTTCTAAATAACCAACTCACACTTTTTTGCTTCAGACCCATCTTTTGTAGCATATGCCACTATTTTATACTTCTCAAACTCTACTAGTTTGTGTCCCGCCTCATATGTGATTTCCATATGTTGACATACTAACATTCGTTGCAAGCCACCACAATGCTCGCATGAACCATCCAAGCATACTGTCCTATAGAATATTTGGCCATCCTCTATTTCACATAAATTTTTTGATAAGAACTCTCTTGAAGATTTTGGTGGGGCTTCTATGCCACAATCTTGCAAAACATCGTTAGTATGCAAATGTAAACATATAGAACGATAAACATGATAATGATTAGAGAATTCAATATGTAGTATATAGCAACAAGTAGTGTGTGTGTGATTTATCTTGACATAAAAATGTTTAATCATTTCAAAAAATCTTTGAGATATACTAATTTGAGGATAATCATTTTGAAATTTACGAAAGAATTGGGTTTGAGTCGTATGCAAAAAATGCTTTGGATGTGGCTCATGGTTTTGACTACCGATTCTCCTTCTTACGACATCCCTTTGATTCAGAGATGGCCTTGTATTATTCTTCTAATAATCTTCAATTAGTGTTCTCAATGCTTCAACAACTTTTTTATCTTTGTGTGGCAGTCTCCCTGAGAATGCCCATAATTCATTTGAATCGGTGCCCTCAATTCCTTGCTACCTTTGAACGGCTTTTGATAAAGTTTTTCTACTAATTCCCATTTGTTCACTTGTCTTTTTAATGAGGTGAGATCTCTTTGTTTGATAGCTTACCAAAGTTGATGTAATGACACATCGAGTGACATTACTATCCTTTGAGCATGAGGTCTTACCCACACTGTCATAAGCATCCATTAGATTCTTCACAATAGTGTTTTCACTTGATGCATTCGATGTTCTCAACCCAAAGTCTTCATGATGTTTCACTTTAAACCCCATCATTTGAACAAATAGTTGACATCTCAGTGGCCTCATTTAGCCTTTCAAAGAACATTTTCCAAATCTTATCACATATCTTCTACAAGTGCATTCTAGTCTCCAAATAACTCACCCCAATATTAATCAAAAACTTTGGCTTTCTACGTAAAATTCTAGGTGGTGTTCTTTTAGGTACATACATCTCAACATTAGCAATTTCATCATTATTTAATTGAGGTGGGCTAGATTGCGTACCTTCAATCGAGGGTGGAATAGAAGACATACCTTGAGGTTCATGTGGGGATGATGGCATACCTTGTTCCTCAACTCTGAGTGATGATGTAATCTCAACTTCAAATGTGGTGGATGGTGTCCAACCATACTCACTTGTGGTAGATGGTGTCCCTCCATATTTGCTTGTGCTTAATGGTGTCCCTTCATGTTCACTTGCGGTAGAGGGTGTGTCTCCAACTACGGTATCTGCATCTCCCCTAGCACGACTCTTTCGCATTCGTGCCGTTTGTGCTGCCAATTTCTTTTCTCTTTTTGACAGTTGAGGTCCTCTTCAACTGGCTTGTTTTCATCAATCGTTCCCAATTTTTGCTTTTCACGATATTCCCTCATCTATTTTTTCTCTTTGTCTCTGATGGCTTGGAGTTGATCATCTGTTAGTTTTTTCCTTTTAACAATTCATTTCTTCGGCATGACGAATAATTTTACCTGTGCAAAAAGTGCTAAGTTGTCAAATTAACTAATTGAAAGCTTTGTAAGCATAACTCAATGAAAGCTTTGGAAGCATACACAAATAAAGTCAATGAAAGTTGGTTTGTATAACTGTTTAACAAAATAACTCAATGATAGCTTTGGAAGCATACACAAAGAAAGTCAATTGTTAAATTTAACAAAATGCCTCAAAGAGATGTGGTTTAAAAATGTAATAGGAAAGTGTATCGAATTGTGTGATTTAAAATGTCCATTGACAATGTAAGGTTGTAACATGACAAACTGGTGCAGGAGCACCTAGGTCATGAAATTCCTTCAAAAGGCTAATTTGTTCAATTTGTAATGTTCAAGTAAATATGATGAGTGAAGGTCATTAAATGATGAATTTTAATGTATTTGCACCATCAAATAGGTCACTAGGTGATATTATTGAAAAGTTTCTTTTTATAACAAAAGTTGTCAATTATTGTAAAAATGTAAAATTGCACAAAAGCAGGAAGGTGAAGAGTCTTTTTTGTGGAAGGGAAAGGATGGGTTGATGAAGATGAAGAGGTAGTTATTTCAACTGATTTAGACACCTTTAAAAATAATTGTAAGCTCGAGAAAGGAAGATCTTGTATCCCAAAAATCCATAAAAATTAATAAAAAAACCTCTGCTCAGTTATTTTGGAAACCTTTTCTATTCTTGTTTTCAAGTTGCATAGTGATTCAAGCATGTTCTAAGATTTGATTCTTGTCAAGGAAAGAGACTTCTTTCATTCTTGAAAGTTGTAGGAATTGTAATTCAAATAATCAATCTAATTTGAACTTAGTTTCCTAAGTCTCGGTCTGTGGTTTCCTTAGAATTGTTTAGAGAGTCTAAAAAGTGATTCTTAGCCATTCCACTGATGTAGGGCTAGTAGGTCGGTGGAATGGATCATATTTAGTGTCTTTTCAATGTGAAGATGTGTGTGGCAAGGGTAAATAGAAATAAGAAGTCGGGATACTATTGCATGAACAAAATTCTGAATTTTCTCTTTCAAAAAATGGTGTTTCCAAGTAGGGTTTGAGGAAACAACATGTAGAGGAGCTTAGAAATGAGTTCAAAATAATTTGCAGACATAATGAAGCATGTTTCAATTGTTGGGTGGAGTAGTAGAGGTTTTGCAAATGTTTCATTAAAGAAACCCTCACAGTTGGTGTGTTTTCACCCTATAATCAAATGTTTACTGATTTCTTGTATTGATGGGAGTTTCCCATCTTGAAACTTGTTTATTTGTGAGTTTCTACACATGGCCTAAGACTGTTTGCAGGTTTGGTGGATTAGTGAGTAGTTCTATGATAACTTGCTTTGATAAATTGACCTATTTAAAGGCTTTTACTAGTAGACAACATGTTGGTTCTACTCTGTTTTGTGAAATAAGTGTATAAACTTTTATAGTATGTTGAAAAGGATCAAAATAGGCCTGAAAAATCTGTATTGGGATTGTGTAAATGCATTATGATAGAAAAGGAATCACCCAATTAGATGGAATGTTGGACTCCTAGAGATATTTGGCATTGTTTGCTAAAAATAGAGAACATGTAGAAACAGTGAAAGGAATGTTGTTAAGTGCTTGGAAGCAGTCTCATTTGTGATGCCACAGTTGTGTCTATGCTTGGTAATGTTTTGAAGGTATATTGTGAAAGATTTGATGATTTGGGCATATGTTTCCAATATATGGCAATGGTTTCTTGAATGCAAAGTAGTCAGAGTGTGTCTATACTGATATATTGGAATATTACAATCAAAACATGATGAAATTGGTATCTTAAAGGTTTGGTGACAGTGTTAAACTAATGTTGCTTGTTGTTGTTACAAATGGTGTTTAAGTGAAGATAGGATGATGGATGTGTTGATTTGAGCAAACATATCTTAAATGGTTGGGATGATGTTTGATTGTAGGTCTAAGGAACAGAGGTGTTTGATTGTTTTTGCCTTGAAGGGGTAAGTTTAGTTGATGAGTGATTGTTGTATTGTTTATGACAAGAACAAAGTTGAAAGTTGATTCTGAAAATGGTTTGCTATATGGAGATGGTGAATTGGCTACTGATAGCCTTATAACTTGAAATGAAATAAATGGATTTTGGTTGAATGAAAAGTAGTTTTGGATGAATTTGAAAAAGTTTGTATAAATTGATCTTTTACTCTTTATTGATTTGGGAAGGAAGTTCCCTAAAGAAATGATGTTGTTGAGTGGCTTGGAAATCTGATATTGCATCACAAACAAACAATTTGATCAACATGGAATAAGCTAAACAAAAAAAATGAAAGCAAGCCATAATAGAATGAAAGAAAATGTACAAATATTTCACATACCTAAAAAAACAAAGTCTCAAATAGAGGAGTTCTACCCAATTATGTAGCCTTTGCTTCTTCCTTCCTCAAACTCCTCAAAAATTTGACTTCTTCAAAAGCTTGTTCCCCTCCAAATTTCAATTGTATATCAATTATCACTATAATTCAAACTTGAATTGATATTATATGCCTCTCAACATGAAAACTCTGATATTTCATGCAAAGGTGATGGAAAGAACATTCAAAAGGTGATGGAATCTCAAAATCATGCATGCACACTTCACTCAATCACCAAAAAGCTACTTTTTGTTAGAGCACGCGTAAAACTAGGAGAATATGCAGAATGTGGGCCGACATCATGGGTATATTGTGATTTTTTACTGTTTATAGTGATAACGTAGCGCGTTATTTAATCCTAAATGAACATATCTCTATTGCTAATAACGTACCGGCCTTTATGATAAATTTGGTTTTTAAGCTTTAGATGGTACATTTTATAGGGCAGGATCATGGCACTAGGAGAGAGCCGAGAGAGAGAGAGAGAGATACCCGAGAGAGGGAGATACGCGAGAGAGAGAGAGAGAGAGAGGAAGGGAGTGAGAGAGAGATAAAGGAGGAAAGGGCTAAGGGTAGAGGGTAGAGGATTTAAGGGTGAAGATTTTAAGGTTTATAATTAAGGGTAGAGGGGAGGGAGACAGAGGGAGTGACTGAGAGGGAGAGACCTAAGAGAGGGAGAGGGGGTAGGAGGGAGAGGGTTGAGAGAGGGAGAGAGAGAGACCTAATAGAGGGAGGGCTGCAGAGGGAGAGAGAGACCCTTAATTAGAGGAGAGGGGGTAGGAGGGAGGGTTGAGAGGAGAGAGAGATACCTAACAAAGGGAGATAGGGTAGGAGGGAGAGGGTAGAGAGAGAGAGACCCAACAGAGGGACAGGGGTAGGAGGGAGAGGGTTGAGAGGGAGAGAGAGATACCTAACAGAGGGAGAGGGGGTAGGAGGGAGAGGTTTGAGAGAGAGAGAGACCTAACAAAGGGAGAGGGGGGAGGAGGGAGAGGGCTGAGAGAGAGAGAGAGACCTCCAAGAGAGGGAGAGGGGTAGGAGAGAGAGAGGTTTGAGAGAGAGATACAACGTAGGGAGAGAGGGGAGGAGAGTTCGTGAGGAGAGAGAGACCTAACAAAGGGAGAGGGAGTAGGGAGGGAGAGGGTTGGACCAACCCTCCCACTCTCCCACCCTCTCTCCCACCCTCTTCCATTCTCTCTCGACTCTCTCCCAACTCTCCCACACCTCCCACCCTCTCTCTTCCACCCTCTCCAACATCTCTCGCAGACCCTCTCCCTCCCTCTCCAACTCCCCTTCCACCCCTCTCCCACACTCTCCCACCCCTCTCTCCCACCTCACACCCCATCCCACCCTCTACCCCTCTCCCACCATCTTCAACTCTCTCCCACCCTCTCCCACTCTCTCACACCCTCTCCCACCCTCTCCCTCCCACCCTCTCCCCACCTCCCTCTCCCACCTGCCCCACCCTCTCCAACTCTATCAAACCATCTCCCACCTCTCCCACTCTCTCAAACCATCTCCCAACTCCCCACACCTCTGACACTCTCCCACACTCACCCACCCTCTCTCACACCCTCTCCCACCCTCTCTCCCACCCTCTCCCACCCTCTTCCCCTCTCTCCCACCCTCTCCCATGCTCTTTGACTCTCTCCAACTTGTTGGAATATTTGCCTCAATCCATACTGACATGTAACTCCTTGAAGGCAAAGTCGGTGTGACATTATTGATGTCTGGCCAACTAACTGTTCTGAATCCTTTGAAATGTTCCAAGTCGGTGAGACAATGTTGGTGTATGTCGAATGAACTATCACTGTGACCTTTTGTCGAGTGGAGACCTCTAGCCGACATAATGCTCTTATCGGGCGTTGGGGAGACTCATAGCGACCAGGGGCTTTGGGGTGACTTGAACTCTCGGTGAGAAGTCCCAGCGACAATGGAAGGTCTCACCGACGAGGATACACTTGGGGTCTTCATGGTGACTCAAAGACTTCGGTATGAAGTCTTGGCGGCTGATGGAGAGTCTCGCCGATAGTATGTGACACTCGGGTAACATGGGATGTTCGCTATGACCTCTCAGAAAAAGTAGTAGACCATTCGGTGGAAGCTTTGTCTTTTGGTATGACATCTCACCAACTCGTGGGGTCTTGCCGATAGTAGTATGGCTTCGGAGTAACATAAGAGATCTCGGTGAAACCTCTTGGTGACAGTTGAATGTCTTAGTGATAGATGGGTGCCGATGGAAATGCTAATGTGATCGGTGTGAGGTCTTGACAAAAGACACATTTTCATCTGAAAAGACACATTGTTTCATATTCCAATGTCAACAAATAGTTGAAATCAGGCTGTGCCATTATTCGCTAAGCACTCGCCAAGACATTCTGTAGTCATGCCGAAGTCAAATGTCTCATCGACAGATATCCTTTGATTTTTGTGTTTCGCTGTGACCCATGGAGTCGGGGAGATGTCCCACAGATTGTATTATGTCTCACCGAGATACACCTTGAGTTCAATTTTGATCGCCGTGACAATATCACTTTTTCACCGATGCAAACAAAATGTTGGTGTGACAAAATGAGTCGGCAAGACTGCAAGACCTTACTCCGAAAGCTATTTGATGGAATCCATTTTGTGCTTTTTCGGCAAGACTGGAGGCATTTGGTGAGACCTCACACCGATAGAATCTTTTTGTGTTCTGTTGATGAGACCCAATGTACTCACCAAGACCTCTCTCCGATGACATAACTCTTGTCGAAGTCTTTCTTCATTTCGTGCTAGTCGGTGAGACAATAAGAGTTAGCCAAGAATTCATGCGGAATACCATTCATTTTGGCTGAAGTATGTCCACATGCATATGGTTGGTGAGACACGACCCATTCGGTGAGACCACATACCGAAGACATAACTCTTGTCGATACATCATTCTATGTGCTAGTTGCTGAGACATAATGCAATTGGTAAGACCTCACCCCGAAGTCTTTGTCTGGCTGAAAATAATCCTTTTGAGTCACCAAGACAATGAAAATGTCTTGTTGATAGGTACCTGCATGTGAATTCCAATCACTATGACATCCCTGAGGTCTTGCCGATAGGCAACAATAGACGTATATTAACAAGAATGCATTATGGGTCGGGGAGACCTTGATAATCTCATGTCGATATGGACTATAATGTGAAATATTCAAGACTAGATGGATTTTATGGGACTATATGGCCAAATGTGGGGAAAATGTGCTCATGGTGGGACTTATTTGGAAAATTATGAGTATGAACAACATGTAAAATTATCAAAATTTTATAGTTCCAACACATAGACAAGGCAATCAGCTGGTTTGTATAACTGTTTGGAAAAATACCTCTATTTATCAATAACACGGTCACATTATAATAAATTTAGTTTTTTAAAAGATTTATATGGTATATCCACTCCCATCCTATCTCCCACACACTTTCACTCTCTCCCACTCTCCCAGCCTCTCCAAATTGATCCCATGCTCTCCAACTCTCCCAACCTTTCTCCCATGCTCTCTAACTCTTTGACCCTCTCTCCCACTCTCTCCAACCTTCCCATCCTATACAATTCTCTCTGACTCACTCCCAGCCTCTCCCATGCTCTCCCACCCTCTCCCACTCTATCCAACCCTC
>VDFB02270651.1:400765266-400819762 GCA_007258455.2 Sequoia sempervirens | reverse complement strand
TTACTTTCAAAATTTTGTAGAGGGAGCACAGCCAAAATTCTGCTTTTTATGAAGTGCCCACTTAGAAAATTAGTAAAAAATCAAATATTCATTAAAAAATTATTAGAAAAATTGTACATCAACTAGATGCTATTAGCTAACTTTTGACCATAGCGATTTTAAAAATACGAAAAAAAGTTCACCGTGCTTAGGTCATACAATAGTTGCTATGTTATGTTTTTCTGACAAAAACAACACCAATTTGTGTATATCCCTCTATTGAACCCCTTAATCTCAACCATTTTCAAAATAAATTAGTAATTTAGAAAGTAGACTCAGAGCACTTCGATCCTTGTTTTTGTTCCATCTCAAAATTTTGAGTGTAACTATCCTCAATTTCACGTCCAAGGTCAACATTTCTTAATTAGAAAAAAAAAGTGGCCACTTAAGCCCCCTTTTTGGGAACCATCTTGGTGCACTTACCCCATGAGTGTATGTTTCTCACCTTCTAGGACTTCTCACTCGATGGACAACCATGAGTTCCATCACCTCAGAGTGAGTACTCATTTTTTGGACAAACAACCTAGATCTAATCCACATCAGGATGGACAAATGATTGAATCTTGATCCAATTCTGTCTTTTCTTTCTCTTTCTTTCCTTTTTCTCCCTTTCATCTTTGGCAGTGTAAAATTGGTCTTGTCACTTCTATTTACATCATTTTCATGTGTGTTCCTTTGTGCTTATGTTTGGTTTGCCATGGGATCTTGATCACCCCTCTTGATTGTTGTTGTCTCATCTTTCTAGCATGGGTACATTTGGATACCTCTTGATGTGCATGTTTGGCTACTTTAGTGTGAATTTGAAGCAGGTTCATCCTCTCACTAAAGTGGGGGATAAATGTAGCGTAGAAAAATGGATCTTTGGACTTTTTTCATGCTCATTTGGGTCCTTGTAGATGTTGGCTTAGTTTTCCTTGATTTAGTGTTGTAATGTGGTCAACACATTCACATTAGGTCTTAGGCCCTTGTGAATTGATAAGAATTTTATGATGCCTTGCAAAAGTGTTGTGAAGTGTTGTAACACACCTTCATGCTTTTCTAGGATCTTATTAATATATCTCACCTAAACAGCCTCTTTTTTATCATTTACCAAGCCTTATTTCAAAGTGTTGTAAAGTGTCAAGTAACAAGCTTTCACACTTTTCTAGGCTTGTCATTAATAATTAGACTTTTCTTATGCTTTAATTGGCTCCATTTTACACTTATAGGCCTTACTTAAGAGTATTTTTGAAAATAATCTTGATAAACATCATTTAAAATATCTAAATTATGAAACCCACTTAAAATTCCTTAAGTGGGATCCATTCGCCATTAGGGACGAATGAGTCCCCTTTGGCAAAAAACTCAAAATTATTTCAAATTTCTGGCGAGTTTTTATTTTTTAAGATCTAAGGTCGGCTTGTGATGTTGTATTTTTGGGAATTATGCATAATTGTGTATAAATATAGGGTTTTTCTACTCATTTCTCCCTCCCCAATCATTCAATCAATCACTTAAGCATCTTAAGCATTTCAAGCATTTTCAAGTCTACATCCATTGGAGCTATTACTTGCATGTCTGTAGAATTCTACTTCAATGGTTTGGTGAGTTATAGCATTTTATTTGTTCATTCATCATTCTCTTTCCATATTTCATTTCATTTTCAAGGGTTTAATTACCAATCCAAGGTTTGACCAAGGCAAACCCCTATTCACTAACCCTACAACCATTTTTTCATCTCTTTGTATGTGATTTGCAGGTCTAGGTTGCAGATTTGTCAAAGAGCAAGATTAAAAAAATTTTCAACAAATTATCAAAGCTATTCAAAGTTTTCAAAACCCTAAAAGAAGCTTGGAGAACACCTACAAGTCAAATTTGATAGTTTCAGAACCAGACCGTAACCAAGAGCAAAAGTGCAAATCGGGAGCTACAGATTCCACTTTTGAATTTTTAGAAATCAGAAAGTGGACTGATTTTCCATTAGTGGAAAATGAGTCCCACTGCCCAGGCCCAAGTAGAGATTTTTTCAATTTTGAGTACCTAGTTGTCTGAAACCTGTTTCGATAGAGTTTTCTAGAAAGCAGGACCAAGTTGCCCAGCTTGGCGTATGAGTCCCAATTGGCATCAACAGTGAATTATTTAGGATTCCAGAGCTTCATCACATCTCTTTCCAGTCTCCAAGTGCACACTTTCAATCTCATAAGTTTATGTTATAGTTTACCTGCATTTCTAGGTCATTTTTCATATCACAACATGTTTTCAAACATCTTGCATTTCATAAATTTTGCATTAGTAGTTAATCTCTTTTACCAGTTTTCAGCATTTAGGACAATCCCCTTTGACAAATTTCAATGTCCTTTGCATTGGAATCTCAAGGGCTTATTCTTGAGTGAGCCATTCAGATTTTTGATACCTCTTTCCTTTTAGGTGCAAAACCCTAGAAGTGTAAGGGAGGAGCCCACATTCAAAAATCTTTGGTTCACATAGCATTTCATTGAATATTTTTTTCTAAATTAAGTTTCAAAGTTAAACCAGTTACAATTTAGACATGATTCACTGGCTAACAAGTAACTTTTTTTGTATGTATCAAAATTCAATTTTTTTTTGTTGGATCAGGGACATCAATATCTAGTGCACTGATATTTTTCAATTTTTTTTATAATTTGCTATTTTTCCACATGTGTAGAACAAAGAGCTTGATTTTCGGTGAAAATCCTATGTTTAATCAAACTAAAAAAAAATTACATAATAAAACCAAAACATATTAAAATTATATTTGATGGATGCCTTGTTTTGAGGACTACCATCATCTAGTTGGGTTTGTGTTCAGTCTCCTCCATTTTCATCCTCAACCCGAGCTTCAAAGTGGAATTTTTTGTAGAGATTTGGTAGAAGAGGGGGAGAAAGGGGAGAAAGGGAGGTTCTAGCGAACCAGGGTTTGCTAGAACTAGGAGGTTTGCTAGAACCCCCCCTTCTAGCAAACCCCCCTTTAAATGAAATTAAAAAAATAAACACATTGAAGGGGGGTTCACTAGAAGGTGGGGTTCTAGTGAACCCCCTAGTTCTAGCGAACCCCCTAAAGTGTTTTCCATCCGAAAATGCATTTTTCCTTCCTCAAAGAAATTGTAAACTAGTTTTGTGGGTTTACCCTAGGGATGAGTGATAAATATAGTGATGAGTCCAAGATTAGTTGTAGCTAGTTAATCTTATATGCATTACAAAGAATAGTGGATTGGGCATCAAGCATAAATATATTCTTTGTATTTTTCTATTTTCAAGTATGAAATCAAACTCCAACAAGTTTTATTCATTCTGGTGAAGTAAATTGCATGAATCTTTGACTATTAGTTGATTCTTTACTGTAACAAGTACACCTACTCAAGTTAGGGCCCACTTGAGGTATGATGCTACTCTGTATTTTAATTTTTTAATATTACATTGCATCTAATTTTTAGTTAAAGGTAGTTAAGTATGACATGTAGTAACTATTGATTAGTGTTTATTATAGGACTTTGAACTAAACTTGAAATTTACTTGTAGCTATGATTTGTAAGATTAATATTAGTAGTACTCTTTGATCCTTCAATTAAATGCTAGTTTATTAATACTTAAATTTTGATTTTATGATTTTGTTAATGAATGAAAGTATTTTTAAGACCCTAGAAATCTCTTAGTGTACAAATAGTACATGCCTCATCTCAACCATATGTCCCTGGTTGATAACTCAGTATATCCTATTATAATTGATGGTTGTTTAATGTAGGATAAATCTATCCTTATGTAGAAGTGCATGACCATACTGCCCCAAATCATTAATTTTGGAGTAATCAGGATAATCACTTGATAATTAATTATTCATTAATCAATTATTTTAGTCCTTTATTACTTTAGTTCTCTTAAGCTAAACTTAGGAGTGCATTTTTATTATTAGATTAGGCTAATTATAGGTCTTATCTCTCTCCTATCGGGGGGACATCTATTGTACTTTCATTCCAGAAGCAATCCTTGGGGGGGTCACATTGAGTCCTCCTTCTATCCAATGTAGTCATTTCTTTTTCTCCTTTTTGGAGAGGAGTTTTTCCCATGTAGTTTTCTCTTTTTCTCTAGTTATAAGAGATTTCAGTTGCTTGTTCATGGGTACCTCATCAGGCCTTGTAACTGAGACCCATTCTTGATGTAATGCAGGGGAAGAAAATTCTCAATCCACACTCAACTTGTCAATCATTTAACAAATTCTTGTTGTCCTTACAATTTGAACTCTCTTTCCCTTTATAAAACCTTGATTCACAACACCAAACATAGAATAAGGAAATAGAATTATCTTGTTAAACCCTCAACCAAAATGAACAACACCAACTTGACTAACACCAGCCCTTATATCCACTTATACAACTCAAATATGAGAAAACTCAAGATGGACTATCCCAATCAGCCTATTTAGGCTCCTAGTGACCTTTATGTTTGTCAAACAACTAAAGAAACTCCTAGGAACTCTTGAAAAGATTCAAATGGCATACAAACTCCCACAATAGATCATCCTTCAAAGGATACCATGGCCCTTTCACATAGGAATTATCAACATTTGCATTTTCTTGTCCTAATTAAGATTGCAACAACACTGTCTTAATAGGACAATCATCATGAAGATGAAATAAAACTTGTTTATTCACCAAATCTTGAAAGAAATGAATCAAAGTACTCCCATACACCTTTAAAAACATCAATACCTAAGTAAGACTTCACATCCACGAGCAATACTCCACAAAACTCACTGTAAACTAGTTTTTACCAGACTGAGACAACTTTGTCTTCACATGTTAGACAATATTTAAAGGGACTCTAAATTTGTAACTTCCAAAAGACTTGACAAGGAAGGGTTATAAACACCCTTAATCAACCTTTTACAATAATTCCACCCCAAAAGAACACCCTTTACATCTTCAAACTCAAAAATCTTCATTGTAAAGGGTCAATTTTCCAGATTTTTCATGAATTATAGACCTAGGGCAATGTAAAAATGTGCCAAAACCTTATCCTCGCCCTCTAAAACTTTGGAGTATTTAAGAACACACTCAAAATTCCCTATTAACCAATTTTTAAGGAGTTGTATTAGTTAAACTATGAGAAATGCAATTAATTGTGTTGACTGCTACCCTAGAAGAGGGTTTTGACCCACTAGAAAAAATATGCCAATATCTTTCTCAATACTTAATGAATCTAAATGAAATAAATTTAAAATTGAAGTAGAATCACAATGAAATGAATTCCAATGGAGGAGAAGAGAATTCAAGTGCACAAGAAATGGTTGTACAATGGCCTGTAACACAAAAAATGTTGGTAAAATATAGGAAACTGTGTTTTTTCATTAAAATTCTTCTTCATAAATCAACTCCCAATCTTCCTCAAATTGAATTAGGTTACATCATGCCTTTATAAATCCCATACAATGCTTGAAACTATCTCTCTAACTACCTTGACCTTTAATCTTCCTCTATTTGCAATTTGTTGCACTTTTTCAATTTTGCATTGACAACTTTACATCTTTTTGCAACTTTTTACATTTCAACTCAAATGACTCCAAAATACCTATGAATGACCTAAAAAAAACTTAAATATGTCTATTAGACCTTATTACAACATTAGATCATCATTTCTAATTTAAAAACTTGAAGTTGCCTCATGGAGGCATGATCATGCCAAGGTGCTCCTACACCAATTCTACATTCATTTAGCTTCATTTACTAGTTGTTTAGTTTCTCCCTAAGTTGATCTTAACAGGGGGGGTGTTGGAGTAATTGAGATAATCACTTGATAATTAATTATTCATTGAAATTAATTATTAAGTCCCTTATTACTTTAGTTCTCTTAAGCTAAACTTAGGAGAGATTTTTTATTATTATATTGGGATAATTATAAGTCTAGTTGTCTCATTGCATGAGATTAAGACACTCATCACAATATAATGCAATTCTCATCTATGGTTTTTTTTGTATGCACATTCATTGTAATCATTAATTCATAACCATTCAGGTAAAATACATTGCACATATGAGTGTTTTTTTAGATTCAATCTTTTCTCTCTTGGTTGCATAGCAAATCAGTTGCTTTGATCTTTTTTTTGTGATAGGATAATTGCTTGCAGGCGATTTTTGGGTGTTGTGGAGTTTAATTATCAACTTCAACAATTAATTTATATTGGATATCATATAGAGGTGCTTCCTTTCTCTCCTACTCTACAAATATGTGTTGCTAACCTTTGCTAACAAAAAAAATTTATACATATTAATAAAACACGGGAAGCCCAAATTAGGGCTTGTTTATATTGGTTATGTAGTGTAGGAAAATGTATATGGTCCTTGCATTTTCACACTTGTTTGGGCATGCCTTGCTTTATTTATCCCTATTTATGTCTTAATTGGTCCTATTTTGCATCCACAAGCCTAATGAATTATATCTTTTTATGGCTAATCCCAACAAAAATCAAAGGGGAAATGATAATTTAATGATTATGGCTAGGTGTCCTTGATTTTTGGGTCGAGACTAAGATGCCACTTAGGGCATCTTTGTCCTCCAAAGGTCTTGGGACCTTAATTTTGAGTGTACCTTAAATGTACCCCTTTTTGGAGTCTATGCCCCAAGCTTCATGCCTGGTGACTAAGACACCACTTAGGGTGTCTTAGTCCCCTTTAAGTTATTTTCGGGATTTAATTTCAAATCTTGGCAGGATTTAGCCTCCTTTAATTAATGAATTCATATGTTGGATTTTTGTGGTGTAATTTTTGGATATTAAGCATAAATAAGTATAAATACAAGGTTCCTTCACTCATTTTCAATATAAGACTTTTGTGAGATCATTCATCATAGCATAATTAAGTTCACAAGAGCATTCAAGAGTAATTCATCAAGCATTTGGAGCCATCATCAAGATTCAAGCATCATATCAAGGATATTCTTGCATCATGTGTATTTTTGAGCTAAAATTTATGATGTAGGGTTTTGATTCAAGCAAGCAATTCAAGCCAATATCTATCAAGCATTCATTAGATTCAAGATCTACATTCAAGCTAGCCATTTCACACAAGTTTGTAGATTTCATAACAAGGGTTTGGTGAGTTGCAACATAGCATTTTGTTCATTCATCATTTCCCTTCATTATTCTATTTCATTCCAAGGTTTAATTACCAATAAGGGGTTTGACCAAGGAAAACCCCCATTTACTAACAATCAACAAGTTTTTCCTCTCTTGCATGCTTGTGTTTACAGATTTAGGTTGAAGATTTGAAGATCATTTGAAGTGTAAAGTTGCAATGTTGCCATCTTCACGGAAACTCACCTACATGCCAACTCTAGAATTTTCAGAACTTGAGATCAGAGAAGAAGGAAGTGCAGGAATTAAACCTCTAGATCACTTTCGGAGATTTCAGAAATTCAAATTTGGACTAAGTTGCTACCTAGGGCATCTTAGTCCTCCAAGTGGAATTTTGTAGAGATTCTTTCATATTCTATTCTGATATTCAAAAATTTTGTATTTCCCCCAAAAATAGTAGCGAGACTAAGTCAATAGTAAGGGTGTCTTAGTCCTCCCTAACATGTTTTGATAACATTTTTGCATTTCTAGAATCCTCATCACATTTCCAGACTTTCCAGGTACACATACCCTAACTTGTCGTTTCTTAATTTCATCATTTGCATTCATTATTTGGCTTGCATTACTAGGTTTTGTAAGTTGAATGTTAAAGTGTCTTTTCCAAGCTTTTTCTTGGTGGTGAACCCCTCAAAGCTTAAAGAACCCCCTTCTAGGTCTTGTTGAGAATTAACTCACCTTTAAGGTTGATAGTCAATCCAATTTGGGATCCTAGGACATATTTGAGTGACAATTGGAGAATAGTGGTGCAACAACATCACTCATTTTTAATATTGTTCAGGTTCAAAATGGGGGATCAAATTTTTCAAATATATTTTTAAAATCCCTTTGACTTTATTAGGTTCCTAAAAAAGATTGAACATATTAAAGAAGGTTTATAGGTGCTTTATAAACTTCTTATTATTCTCAAAGATTTTTTTCACCATTACTAGAAGGTTTTCTAGGCTCAATACCTTTCCTTTGAAACTAACAAATCATTTTAACAATCTATGATCTTGTGATCCCTTGTAGGATTTCTATTATGCAATGAGCCCTCAATGACCAAAAACTCATAACAGAAGATCTTTGAGAAACAAGTTTTTAATGGCCAACAATAAATCTCCTAGTTATGATGGGTTTCCTTATAAATTATGCAAATCCTTATGAGGTATTGTTGGTCTCAACTTTCTTCAAGTCTACCTAGAAGCTTTTGATATGGGATACTTAGGTACTTAAATAAATACATATTTAAGACAATATTAAATTCATACCTAAAGTGGGTGATCTTGGGGAAATATACAATTAGAAATCAATCATTTTGTTAAATACCTCCTATAAGATCATTTCTCAAGCTCTTTCCCTTTGTATTAGACATTTTCTTACACTAATTGTTCATCTTGAGAAATCTAGTCTCATCAAGAGTAGATATATTTTAGATGAAAAGTATTATTGTTATGTTGAAAGGTGTGGAATATGCTAATCACTCTTAGCAATAGGCTATTTTCATCAAGATTGACTTTGCTAAGGCTTATGATTTTATTCATTGACCATTCATTCTAGCCATACTTTAGGCTCTTAGATTTGGCCCTAAATTTCTCCATTTAGTCTATATGTAATTTATAGATGCCTTGACTTGTTTCACCATCACTGGTTAATAATACTCTTCTTTTAGGCTCTTTAGATTCATTTACCAATGTTATTTTGTTGCTCAAGACTTCTCTCTATATTCTTGTGGCTATTTTTTTTTGGCTATTTACTTGATAATGCAATTTTCAAGTGGAAAGTTAAAGGTATTTCACTTCCCAACTCTAATATCTAGCTTATTAATGAAATTTCTATGGTTCCTTACCCACTTTCCTCTAAAAGAAAGATAGTCTTATCCAATCCTTGTGGTACTAAAAATAACTTTTTCCTTGCCTTGATTCCAGTTTATAGTGGAAAAAGACTAAATTCTATCATCAATTCTTCTCTCCCAAGCCTCCCTAGCTTAACACTTTTGGTTGGAAATGGATTTTAAACCATAGTGAAAAAATTAGATTCTTGAGCATTCCTTTTGCCTTTCAAGATTGGAAAGGTCTCAAATTTACTCTATTCTTATCATGAAGGAGCACGTTTAAATACTTTAAGGTGCCTTTTTTTTTACCAAAAGTATATGTAAGGCTTGGAAAGTCATTAAGCCTTGACGCATTTGGAATTGAAACAAATTGAGGACTAATATTTCCATCAACTAGTATCCTCTTTGGTGGTCTCTTGTGATTAATTCTAGCATATACTTCTTGCTAAAGCTCCCTAGGTTTGTGTTTTGAGTTATTTTAAAAGAGGGATCAAATGTCCCATTCCAAACCTCTGCTCTAAGTCCACTAAGCATTAGTTGTCTTGAACAAAGTTTAAGGATAAATATAGATTCGGGTACATTTGGAAATTATGAATATTTCCAAACCATTATAGATTCTATTCCTTTAGAGATAATCCATAAGGTTAGGATTTTGTTTATCAACCCAAGTAGAAGGATGAAAAGTGATATCTCGACACCTCTTTGTGGAAATACAATCCTTTCAATGATTATTCATAGTTCTTTCCTCACCTACCCATGATTTCAAAGCTTAATGCTAGGTTGAATCTCCATTCCATTATATCTTAATAAAATTACAAGTTTCAAATAGTTTGCTATACCATTCTAGAGCTCAAATTAGCTCCCTTGGATTGGTGTCTCCTTTTCCAAGGTCTTTCCATTAGATCTTGACTTGTACATTTAGGTGTTTCCAACTCCCTCTCTCCCTTTTGCAGATATTTGGGAACTCTTAAGTATCTTTATTTACTTTACAGCATGCAGACCCAAATTGCATGGACTTAGATACATGATTTTTTCATTCTCTTTTAGCCAAATTTGGCATGCACTAAGAGTGGAAGTTCTATTCAACATGTTGAAAAATAGGAATGTTGCTTTATTTTCAAGCACTATTGTGAATGCTCAATTTTTATGTATAATAAAGCCATTATATGCTCTAATATCATGTTATAAATTTTGGTTTAGGTTTCAATAAATTGGAATTAGAGGTTTCTCACTTATAGAATCATATTGGGCATTGGGCTAATGTTTAATGTAATGTTGTGTGTGTCCCATCTTCTCCTACCAATAAGGATTCTTCACTTCCATGAGGATTTCGACATGGCCATAGCCATAGTGTGTGTTCCAAACACGACCCTCATGACTCTCACGGGTGCCCTTAGCATAGATACCATGGTTGGTCTCCCACTCCATGTGGCCAATCTTCTACTTCTCAATATGATCATGGTGTCTTTGGTTGGTATGACAATGGGAAGTTCCCTAGGTTGAACCTTGATATTTCTCATGTTTGTACATCTCTTGTGGATCAAGAAGAAGAAAAAGACAAAGAGTATACAATCATGAGTTGAAGCCTATTCTTGATGGTTACAACCTCGTAAGTGGCTAAGACAACCTCTTGTTTATGACCTCCCTCTTCTCATTAGAATTACTTTAGATGCATGATAGTGTGACCCTTATCTTTAAATTTTTACATCAATTTTTAAAAAAACGATTCCATTCCACCCATCTTCTATATAAATTAATATAAAAATACACTATTCATTATAAAAATAAAAATCTAAAACAATAATTATAAAAAGTCTAAATTATCATGGATAAAGCAACCCTTTATCTACATCAACCTACCATTATTAGATTTGTTAGAGAAAAAACAAGACTTTCAAAAAAGAAGATAGATAAATCTATATCAACTTAAGAGCATGAAATTAAAAAGAAATTCTAGAGAGGAAGTAAGGTTTAAGACAACACTATAAAACAAAAACAAGAATTCTAGATAGATGTCAAGTTTGAGGCACACAACAATTAGATTTGATGTGAGAAACCATGCCTAACTACTTTGTATATAAATTCAATAAAGGCGATGATTAAATTGAACGTTTCCTCGCTGTCTCGATCATCTTTTCATTTACTTTTCCTCATTTTTTCTCTTCAATTACGACATCAGGATGACTCTAAAAATTAGGATTTCACTGAAACCAATGGCTAACTGAGCTTAAAGCAGGCAAATTTAGACGACATAATAGACGAGGAAAGGGAAAAAACTGCGCGCCTGCAATGGATAAAGACGGATATAAAAATGGCGTGGAAGTTAGGTCAGTAAAACCAACACAAAGGCGTAGGACTCGTAATCCTTCCGCAAGGCGGCCGCGTATGACAAAGGAGGGAGAGAGCGAGGGGCCTTTGATATACACAATGCCAACTGAAACCTTCGCTTGAGCACAAAGGAATTCAACAAGCGGAAAATCCATCTCCTTCCAACAAATCTTTAAATAAAAATAGATTCATAATGGCTTCTGTCTTTTTCACTGTTCGGTCGCATTCCAACCTTTGCACCTACCGCGCCAAATCTCGCACGATTCCCTCTATGTGATAACTCCATTGCCAAATTATTTTATTCCTCTAATATTTACTATTTTTTGTTCATCTCTCTTATCTTATATTTGGGGTCTCCATTCATTATGCTCCACGCTTGTGTTGTGCAGCTCTTAGGAGGAATACGAATTTATTGCCTTGATTAGCAAGGGTTTTCCACACGACTGCCTCGTGAAGGAATAAAACTTCATTTATTGTTTCTGGTAAGCCGCGGGAAGCCGTGCGAGGACATCCTGATGCTCAGTTTCCGTAACATTTATGAAATTGGAGTTATTTTTCTGATGGAAGATGCTTTAATCGAGGATCGAGTGTTGACGGCCAGTTGTTTTATGTGTTTTATGGCTTTGCAGTGATGGAGACCAAAGTCGGAGAGGTCAGAAAGGTTCACGTTGTGTATTTCTTGAGCAGAGGTGGACAAATTGAGCATCCGCACATGATAAAAGTTCATCCCGCGGTTCGAAATGGCGTGCGCCTGAAAGGCAAGGCTCTCAATTTTTAGGTTTCTTATATTTTCCCCCTTTTGGAGTAAACAATTTTTCGTTCAATATGGAATTTTCTGGCGTGTTGCAGATGTTAAGCGATGGTTGTCGAATTTGAGGGGAAAAGACATGCCGAATTCATTCGCCTGGTCGTATAAGCGGTATAGTTGGATTATGGTTTTTTTTGGGATGTCTTCGAATTTAGTAGGTAAGGGAATATTTGTTCTGACGAAAAAGTGTGCTGTTTTTGGTTCAAAGGAGGTACAAAGGTGGCTATGTATGGCAAGACTTGTGCGACAATGATCTGATCACGCCTATTTGCGACAGTGAATACATTCTTAAAGGCTGCGAGATCCTACCGAATAATCAAGGTAGGATTCTTTGAACTTATTGCTTATTTACCATTTTTCTTTTTCGTTTTCACAAAATTGGATTGTTTTCTATGCGATCGAGTAGTTTTACAATAAAATTGAACACAAGATTTGAAGCAACTTTTGCTGCTTCTTTATAATAGAGTAATCTTCAATGAGATTAAAGGGTTTTAGAGCAAAATTGAAAAACAATACGGAAAACAGAGGTTAATATTTCATAATCGCGTGTAATTTTCCACTTCGAAAATCGGACTGGTTTGGCGATGCATCAAAATTGAACATAAGCTTTCAGAACGGTAGTAGCATAACGATCGCAGCAGTCATAATCAATTTCACCGATTTTGAAACCTTAGATGCTGCTATCAAGGATCGGCAACAATTTTGCTGAAATCCGAAAGAGTACAATATTGTAATGCATTTTTAGTTCAATTAAGTTTATCAGAGTCTGTGAGGTGTCAATTCAGGTTTTTTTGGTTACTTTATGGGATCGGTTTCTAACTATCTTTAGATTTCTACAGATAGTTGTAAATGCGCCGCAAAACCGGCGACACAGAATGTGCTGGTTGAAGAGGTCCAGAGCAAGAGCAGTTTCTCAGAAGCCTCCCAGCCGATGTTAAAAATTGAGCTACCTGAATGCCAGACAAATTACACCGAGGATTTACAGAATTACTCCGAAGTGGAGTCGTACAAAGGAAGGCAGCGTCTGAACAACGGCAATTATGTTCGTCATAATTCTGACGAATCTGAAGACAACCGGTCGGTAGCTGAATATTTGACTAAAACAAGTGGCAACAGCCCTTCCAAATCCGTCAAAATTTCCAGAGAAGTCGTCAAAACGTACATAGCCGTCAGATCGCCGGCGGCAGACCTGAAATTCGACGCTGCAACACAGACGGGCGAAAGTCGAATGCTCGATTACGACAAAGAAGAATCTCCTCCATTGTCGATAACAGACAATTCTTTTGAAAAAAGCGCATCCTTTGAAACGTCCGAGGAGTTCAGCCGTACTTCGTCGTATTCAAAGCTTTCATGCAAGAACAATGATGTCGTGAAGTCTGAGAATATCAAAACTCCGTCAAAAGTTCCCCGTCATTCAAAAGCCAAGGCCGGGGGTGCTTCTAACGTTCTTCGTCAGCTCTTCACTTGCGGAGGCCTTGATACCAGGGACTCGAGAATTCTCGCCGTCAAAGCCATAACGTTTAACCGTCTATCAAATGAAGAAAACCGATCTTATGGGGCCGTCAATAATCCCCCGTCAAGCACGGCGCCTAGAAAGTCTGAGTCGCGGCCAGATTTGACGGCAAATTCAGAAGTAAAACTCAACAAATCTGACTATTCTAAACGGTACGTTTTAACTTGGCACAGTTTTCTAATGCAGCCGTGTTTGAATCTCGCTAATTGCTATAGCTGACAAGTTCTTTTTCTTCCCTTGAGTAGAGATGTACAGAAATCTCCAAATTTTTCTCCAGCGCATTCCTCTTCACCGAGCTCCGGGGAGTTTGCAGCAGGGAAGGTTGCCGATATTCCGTCAGCAGACATAAATTCCCACTGTCAAAACGGAAAAGCAGAGGAAGTGGCTGCGTACGGTGTTAGTACCGACAATTCAGATTCATTAAATAAATCTTTACCGTCCAAGGCATCTCAGAGCCCGGCTATTCGCTTGGACGATTTCAATACCAACCTGTCCGGCCGGAAAACTGACAGGTGTGATCCATAAATTCTCCTTTTTTGCAACTAATTTAAATTCGAAATTTGTTTTATTATAATTGACTTAAAATTGTAACAGGAAAAGCAGGCAAAAGGGCACCGGGGAGAGCAACTGCTTGTAAGCCCCTGCAAATGATATTCCCTTATTATTAAACTACGCCTTCATTTCAGTTTCGTTTAGTATTTTTCAGGGTGTAAATTTTCCATGTTGTTTTTAAAGGCAATGCGGGAGAACAGTCAAGGCGGAGTATCTGAAAGCTCATTCCAAATACTGTCGGGGGCCCAAAAACACTTTCAAAGCCAGAAAAGGCATCGTTGCAAAATGAGAGCTTGAAATTTTCCGTCGAAGAATTTCTGTTAGTATACAGTTACTGCTTAGTGATTTCCAGGATTGGGCGGCATGCTGTCGTTGGCTATGGCTATTGTAATTAACTGTTTGGTCTCTATTTTTAAAGAAATTAGAATGCACTAGCTCTATTTCTTAAGGCCAACATATCCTCTCCGGGCCCGCAACATCTGATTGCGTATTTCTTCTGTCTGTTTGCAAAGAATTGTGATATTACTTGATGTGAAATGGTAATTGAATTTTACTAATTTGGATAACACATCGGTGAAGTTTGGCCTCCAACGAGGATTAGAACTGAAGTTGTTGAGAACGAGAGGAAGAGAGTTTGGGGAGCCAATTATAATGAAGGTAATCCAAATTGTAATGCCCACTTAACCACTTGCACCAATGCTTCTCTCGTGATATGAGGGGGCTTTGTTTTTGTTTTTTTTCTTATGTCCACGTGGCTACAGAGTATCCTGTGGGACAGGTTGGCCCCGTCAACTTGGGAAATGACAAGATCAAATAAATATAATCACGAAGTATTTTAAAGTCGATGCCTAGGGCCAACCCTACGTTCTTGGAAGCTGACACGGGCTGGTATCGCGGGCCGCCCCGACCTCTTCAAAATTGACATCCCTTCATAGTACTAAAATATATAAAAAAACATTTTTTGTTAACGGATGTTACGAATTTTCTTGGGTTATAATAGGCTTAAATTATGTCATCTTGAAATGACATATAAATAAAATATTTTAAAAAAAATTAATGTTACAAATCTTATTAGATTATATTTAGGTCAAATTATATAGGTTAAGTAATTTATCTATAAAGATACTTTGAAATAATTAGCATGTTATAAGGACATTAGCATTCTACCATTCTAAGGTGTAGTGGTGCGTTGATAAGCAAAACTTTTTTATTACTAGTTTATGATTTAATATATATAGTTTTTTTTCAAATAAAATTGTAAATATTAATTCTTTTTGAGTAGTGGTTAAGAGAGAAGGTAGGTGTTTAGCAATCTATCTTTTGAAGAAATTATTTTGAATTGGAGTATTATTGTGTTGTTAAAATTTGGTAAATTTATTGTTAAGAGCTTGAAATGATTGACAAATCTCAAAGAAAATACAATAGACATGGTAACGAAGAAGATGATGTATTGCCTTCATAAGTGTTTTTATGGGTTGATTTAAATGCTTGAAGATGTAGAGTAGTCAAATATCAATGCCAATGAGAATTCTCTCTGTGTCACTATGAAAACTTTGTAAACATGTAAGTATATTTAATAAGTATATAGATATATTTTGGTTTACATTAATGTTTTGGTTTTGGTTTTGTGTGTGTGTTTAGTCAAAGGTAATTGTAGAGGGGTTTTAACCAGGTAAATGGTTGTGAAATTAATAGTATGCAATTGGAAATTAATATTCAATTCCAAACAAGAATTAGGATTGGTTTAATTTTACTTGGTAAACATTATTTTAATTGTCAAAAAATATACTTGCAATTCTTTTTATCTATCTTGTTAAAAAAATTAAGAGCTAAATTCCCCCTTAATCAATTCAATAAAATTCTCTTTCAAACAATCCTTTCTTTATGTACTTTTTCACATCTCTCAAGTCTAAATTCTCTTTCAATCTACCAAATATATTTTTCTTTCTAGCAATTTTCTTCTTCTTTTCTTACAAAGTTTTAAAGTTTATTTTTTCCCAATCTAATGATAAAATTATCTTTCAAAAAGTCTCTCCATTCTATGCTTTTGAATCTATCTAATTATTTTTCTTTGATTGATTGAATTTGAATTTCTTGTTTAAATTAATCATTCTCTTCATTGCAATTGAAGTTTCAAAAATCTAAATATATTATTAATCAATTGAATAAAAGTTCCTTTGAAGGAACTCTTTGTTTAAACCTATATTATTCTCAATTTATAAACTGAAAAATATTTAAATCATAAAAATAAAAATAAACTCTTTCAAGCAATCCTCTTCTTTGTTCCTATTTTTTTTCAAATCTATAATTATGATTGGATAAAAAAAATGAAATAGTTTTGAACTAGAATTTCCCCTTATGCTCATCAATGAAATATTGATACTTTCACATTAATCATCAACGAAAAAAATCCTGAAGACCATTCTCACTTGAAGTGCACTTGGATTTAGAAAACCAATGATTCCTACTATGGAGATTTATTATGCAAATATGGAGACTTATAAATCAAATCTAATATATTCAAGTTACAATAAAAATAATAGTACACACTATGATTACACAATATTGAACCATCTTCATTAACATAACAAAACATAGTTATATCCAGACAAACCACCTTGTTGAAGTTGCGGCTGCCTATCATAGCATCAAGTTGGCTAGGGATATGAGGATCTCTAAACTTTCGATTGAAGGCGATTCGTTAAACATTGTGAATTGCCTTAAGAAAAGGTCTCCCTCCTCATGGTCTATCAATAATTTTATTTTGGATGCCATCTCTTTATGTGGTGAATTTGATGAAATTTATATCTCCCATGCCTACAGAGAGGCTAATCATTGGTGATTGGTAGCTAATTTGACACTTGTGGAAAAATACCTCCTACTTATCAATTGATGAGCTAAAGGGCTCTATTATGAATGGTTCATAAGGCACAACACTTGCTGAAGGTTTTGCAAATGGGTAACAACTCAAGCGGGCTTAACCTTGAGAAAACTCCCAGTTAGCTTGGCTGAAGCATCTTGGGATGGGTGACCTCACGGACCCGGTGCTTCACCTCTGAGCATCACCTAGATGCAATGAGTGCTAAGTGGACCATTCATTATCATGAGAGATGGTTCTTGTGAACCACTACTCATGAAACATGGGTCAATGAGTTTGACTCAAAACTACATGGTTGAATCCTGATAGCAATATCATAATTTGACACTGCTGTGGAAAAATACCTCCTACTTATCAATTGATGAGCTAAAGGGCTCTATTATGAATGGTTCATAAGGCACAACACTTGCTGAAGGTTTTGCAAATGGGGTAACAACTCAAGGGCTTAACCTTGGAGAAAACTCCCAGTTAGCGGCAGGCTTTGATCTTGGGATGGGTGACCTCACAGGGCCGGACCCAGGTGCTTCACCTCTTGAGCATCACCTAGATGCAATGAGTGCTAAGTGGACCATTCGATATCATGAGAGATGGGTTCTTGTTGAACCACTACTCATGAAACATGGGTCAATGAGTTTGACTCAAAACTACATGGTTGAATCGATAGCAATATCATAATTTGACATGTTGTGGAAAAATACCTCCTACTTATCAATTGATGAGCTAAAGGGGCTCTATTATGAATGGTTCATAAGGCACAACAATTGCGAAGGTTTTGCAAATGGGGTAACAACTCAAGCGGGCTTAACCTTGGAAAAAACTCCCTGGTTAAGCGGCAGCTGGAGCTCTTGGGATGGGTGACCTCTGGGGCCGGACCGATTGCTTCACCTCTGTGAGCATCACCTAGATGCAATGAGTGCTAAGTGGACCATTCAATATCATGAGAGATGGGTTCTTGTTGAACCACTACTCATGAAACATGGGTCAATGAGTTTGACTCAAAACTACATGGTTGAATCACGATAGCAATATCATAATTATGGTGTGTCATCGGCTAGATCATGCGGGGAGGATGACGTCCTTCCCATTGAGTTAAGAAGCCTTATTTTTAATGAACTTCATTGATTTTATGCCCACTATCTCAGGTTTGCATGGGTATCATGAAGATTTCTACTTGATTAGACTTCTCGCACACCTGATGCTCATTGGTAATTGTGGCCTTCTTCACCCGAGTTGTCCAGGCGTCTTCTTCATTATTTCCTTGTGTACTACCCTTGATAGCCTCATATGAATTTTGGGTGGTTTTCTATCTATTGCCCTCGGTTTGTTCTGGTTGTGCTTTCTTTTTGCAAGCAATTCAATGATGGGCAGAGATAGGTATCAAACGAAGCCATTTTCATGTGAGGAAACTAGAGCCAATGCCAGAGTTTGGGAAATCTTGCAGTCTAGTGGCGTTACTCCTTTCATGGAGAGACTGAGTGGTTTTAAATCCTCAGTTTCTAAGGAGTTTGTTGACGCATGGCATGGCCATGTGGTGAGTATGTTTGGTAGGGATACTACCATTAACGAAGAGTTTATTGCCAAAGTCATGGGTATGTCTATGGAAGGAAAAAAATTCTACAGGGACAAGAACATTTTGCAATCTGCCAAACAGAATTTCCTTCGTGATAGGGAAAGGGCTAAAATGGTTTGTTTAGATTGTGGGGGCTATGATAGAACCAAGATTAAACCTATTTGGAGGGAGGTTGTGTTGGCATTGATGCATTACTTCACACTGGATGGTAGATTCACGATGTTCTATGGACATCACTTTGTGTTGCTCAACCACTTCTTCCATGGTAAGCTGGTGTCTTTCCCTTTTTACCTATTGATGTCTCTGGAAGAGGGTATTGCAAATTACAGAAAAAACCCTAGGAATTCCTTTTTGCATGAAGGTTTAATGTTGCTTATTGTTGAGTTTATTAAAGCTAATTGTATTATTAGAACTCCTCGGTCCCTTGTTTCCAAGAAGAAGGGGAAGGCAAGTGTGAAATGTAGGATTAAAGAAATACAAGAGTCAAATGGTACAGAGTTAGAGGAGGAATCAGAGGGTTGGTTTGATGGCTATGCCACTGATCTGGACTACACTCCCTCAACGGGTGGTGTTAAGCCCTCCTCCTCCAAAGCTACTTCGTGTGCTAAATGCAAGTTGAAGGTTTTAGAGGGTAACATTGAGGGTTCTGGTGGTAAGAGGTTTAAGGGCCATGCTAAGGTGGCGGATGTTAATGTTAAGGAGATGGCGAAGAATATTCAGGGTGAGAATTCTGATATTGGTGGATCCCTTGTTGTTGGTAAAAGGAATTCGGTGGTCAATCTTGAAGACTCTACTCGGGAGTTTGCTTCTAAGGATCGGGGGAAAGCCAAGCTTGTTTCTGAGGATATGCATGAGGAGGAACCTTCGGTTGGATCGCACCTAGGCAGGGGTTTGTTTTGGGGAGCTATGGATTATTCTTAGGCGTCAAGTCTGGTTAAAGAAGGGGCTGATATCTCTTTTAATCTACTCATGTGGCTTGTTCAAGAAATGCAAGAACTCCATAACAAGCATGATACCATTGCTAGGTGTAACATTTCTACTCTTCATAGTCTTAAGGAGTAGGATTCTTTTTTGGGGCTTTCCAGATCTTTAAATGCCAATGTCGGTTGTATGGTGGATGAGATTACCAGTCTAAAGAATGATTATGGACCAAGATTGACTTTGTTGGAAAGGTAGAACAGACAGCTTCGTAGGGACTTGGACACGCTTATTAACATCAGCAGAGAGAATTTGGAGGCTTCGGCTAAGGGTATAGTTTTCCTCAATCAAAGGGAGAAGGATTTGACTGAGAAGGGACTGTTTGATGACCAGGAGAACTTGGTCCATGGGGAGGGAGTTGGGATGGACGTGCACTCTACTAATTTTGTTGTTGGGCCGAGTGAGTGTACTAGGAGAAAAACAAAGAAAGGTAAGAAGGACCCTGCTCATGATGTTGAAGATATCATGGATATGCATGATAGGTTGGCGGCCAAGGATTTGGAAGCGGCTAAAATGCTTAAAGAATTTCTCTAATGGCCATGTGGCTTGTCGTTCTATTTTTTATTTTTTTGTTGTTTTGGACTACTGATGGTGTGCTGATGAACTGTTAATCAGTTGGTTTTTTGTTGCTTCTGGGTGGGCAGTCTTTTGTCTTATCTTTACTGCCGCTGTCTTTTTTGTTCAGGATTTCGAGCACCCTTCAAAACCTATTTATCATTAATAAAAAACAAAACATAGTTACACAAAATTTACCTTAGCAAGGGGATAGTTAAAACTTAATTATTGCATAGAATTATCTCTTATTTCAACATACGAAATCTCTTCTTGAATGTATTTTATACATATGAGGCTTTCTTTAATAGACACAAGAGCATCATACTAAACTACAATAATGATGTGTCTATAATTATCCATAAGGAACCTTAATTCATGTGGACAAGCAAACTCATGCACATGCCTAAAGCTAAATACATATCAATACATTTATCTATATGTAATTAACCTCTTTCCATATGAATCTACTAAAATTTCTAGGATTTGAAAACAATTAAGAATTATAATATCAAATTCTAATGATAGATATGTTATTCAAATGGTCTTTTATATTGCCAATATCCTTTTGATAAAAAAAATCTATCTTAAAAATATTAGAATAATAACCCATGCTAAATTGTAATGCATGGGAACGTATTCTCTCTATAGCTTCTATGTAGGAACTCCATGAGCTCGCCTCCATTCTCACACATATCTTCTTCTCTCAAGAAAGTGTGTCCTTTCTCAAAATAAAAAATCATTAAATATATGTAGATTGGGATGGACGTAGCTAATCTCTTGATAAAATGTACCACACATAGGCATGTAACATACAAAAACACATAAAAGAATACATAAAAACATACATAACATAATGGGATGGCATAGTGTGGGTCCCACCAGATGGGGGATAAAAGTGACAAAATTGAAAGATGGGAGCAAATGTTACGGTGAAGAAAGGGAGCCCATAACAACCCCATCAGGTCAGTTTTCTCGCCTTTTGCCTACGGAGACGTCAGGGCAAGAGTTGGACCATAAAATTGGGCCCCATGGCTTACACGAGAAGCTATCATTTTTAATGAATTATGTGCTGGTGTGGGAATCAGAGGTGGACTAACGCGTGTAAGACCTGTATTGAAAGATGTAAGAAGAATTGTTTCTCAATAAAGAAGGCGGAAAACAATTTGTTGTGAGTGTTTTTAGTCTGCACGTTGAAAGTTGAAGGTTGGAGGAGTTTGAGGAGAAAATCAACCAAATCAATGTGAGGGGTGAATAACCAATTGGGTTGTAGAGGGTTTTACAACACTATGTGGGTTGCTTGTTTCTTAACACTTTGTTTTTTCCAACATGGAATTTTACAAAACAAAATTAATATATTGAAAAGCTTTTGTAATTTAGATAGTACAAATGTATTGAGCACCCCTTCAAAATTTATAAGGACTCTTAATTTGAGTAAAAATTGTATTTACATTTCCTCACGATTGAGAAAAAGTGCACAAAATAATTTTAAATTGGAAAACACAATGTGGGTTGTCAATTATTTGAATATGCATGTTTAAATGTAAAGGGTTGTCTCACGGGGAGGAGTTGCAGGTGGGTGATGCAACTGTGGTTGACCTACTATTATTTAGGATTTGATATGTTTCTCTTTGTATTCTGCATAAGAGTTAGATTTGGTGTTGTGATTGACCTGTTGTTATTTATGAGTTGATTTGTTGTTATTTGTCGTCTTCATAGGATTTAGATTAGGTATTGTAGTTGACCTGTTGTTATTTAGGAGTTGATCTACTATTCTTTGTGGTCTTCATAGGTGTTGATTACTCTATTTTAGACTGTAGCTACTCTATAGTCATTGTAAGAGTTGATTTAAGGGTTTTAAACTGTTATTACTTTGCAATTCGTGGGAGTTGATTTAGGGTCTTTTGGTGGATAAAAGGGCATAGTTATTAACGTAGGAAAGAGTTTTTTTTTAGAATGTAACGTACAGGTTCTCGATAATGAAAGCAGAGTATCTTCATATTTTATTTTATTTTCTATTCATTTATGCTAATTTCCTCTATTATACAAATGGTGAGTCTATTAATTTTCAAGATCTAAGGATTTTCTATATTAGTTTGGTATCAGAGCAAATAAGATCAAAGTTCGGGTCTGTGGGAAGAGGAAAGTTGTGAAGTACAAAAATGGAGTTATATCATGATGTGAAAAAGAGGATAACCAAGGTGGAGAAAAGATAAGACAAAGGTGGAGGCAGAAGCTAACAAAGGATCAGAAAAAAGAGTTGCAAAATTTAGAGTAAGAGTTTAAGGAATTACGGTGGATGCTAGAGGAATATGAGACATGCAATCATAAGAAGGAAAATAAAAATAAATTTATAATGAAGGTGCTAAAGATTTGTGAGAAAAAGAAAAAAGAATGATGAGGTTAAATACTCATCTTGTGAAAAATAAGGTGTATTCAGAGAATAAAGTCATAGAGGCAAGGGTTAGCCAAGGGATAGAATTGTTAGAACAAGGAAAGAAGAAATCCCTTGAAGATTTGGCAATAATATTAGTGGATAAAATACCTATAAATATGATTTTCCAAAATTTCCAAAGAGAAGAGAGGGGTGTACTAGATGAGGATGAAGAGATAGATGAATGGGGTGAAGATGAAGAGATGGATGAGTTGGAAGAAGCTATTGAATTGTGTTACCCTAAAAAAGGGGAAGGTATTATAGATTACAATACATGAGGAGAAGAGTTTGAATATTGCAATGAAGATGAATGTATCCTATCACAAGAAGAGGCCCAAAATGTTGTAGTAGTGGAAGTGGTCCATGTTAGAGAGGAAGCTATAACAATGATGGAGACCTTTGATAGCCCGATATGTGATGAAGTCCTATTAGTTTTTGAAAACACAACCAATCAAAAGTAGCTAGAAGAATGTGAGAAAAAAGAGGAATGCCTAGAGAATCCCATGACTAATGGAAAGAGAGAAGAAATGGATTATCTCTTTCTCAGAGAACTAAGGATGATTGAGAGAGAGAAAGAAAAGAAATTTTCATTTGTGACATAAAAGAGGACAATGTAAAAAATGAGTTTTCTTGTGAACAATGTCACATCGAGCTAGGAAATGAATTCCATCTCACAAAATATAAAATGGAAAGCATGCCTAAATGGCATAATGCAGAGGAGGATGCACTTACGATAAATTTGTATTCCCTTAACTTTTCTTTTTTTTTAATGATTTATGTGCAGGTGCAATGGGACCTAGTATGAGTGATGCAGAGAGCAATATCAATTTTCAGTGGAGGAGGACTACTAAGCCTTCAAGTATCTAGGAAAAGAGGAAGGGGTCCAATTGGCGAAGGAAGAGGATCATTATTCCAACAAGAGGCTGGAAACGAAAGAAGAAAAAGTATGATGATTTGGAAGGATATCTAATTTGGTGAAAGGGAACACTGTGGCTTGGTCCTTCAATTCAAAAAGATGGTTCTACCATCTATTCCAAACTCTTAAGTATAGTAAGAAAAATCCCTTATATCATGACTTTGAACCAAGAGGTTCAAAAATTCTAAAATATGGGAAGGATGATACAACTTTTTCTTGACTATGGTTGACCTACTGTTATTTAGGAGTTTGTAGGAGTTAGATTAGGTGTTGTGGTTGACCTACTATTATTTAGGAGTTGAACTGTTGTTCTTTGTGGTCTTCGTATGAGTTAGATTAGGTGTTGATTACTTTGTTTTAGATTGCAGCTACTTTGTAGTCTTTTTAGGACTTGATTTAGCGGTTTTTGAATTGATGCTACTTTGTAGTTTGTAGGATTTGATTTAGGGGATTTTGGTGGATAAAAGGACATAGTTGTTAATGTAGGATAGAGGTTTTTTTGGAGAATGTAATGTATAGGTTTTGGATAATGAAAATAGAGTATCTTCATATTTTCTTTTGTTTATGTTCATTTATGTTGGGAAAACGTGTCTCAACCTTGTAATTGTATAAGGTTTATTGTCGATAGGATGGATATATATATTTATAGTTATATTTCCTAGGTTTACAGAGCGAAATGTGACATGTTAAAAAAACCTTCTAAATGGTTGGCATACATTAAATAATGATATATTGTAAATCTAGACCATTCATTATTAGGTTTTAGATCTAATGGAAGACATTTTGTTGGTCTATATTGCCCTAGAATGTAACCCTATTTTATGAGGACATTGTATTACGACTATGGTAGTGTGATGTTTTCTGAGAGTCTAATAGCAGTCATGTTGTATCTTGATCTCTAGTGGTGATACTCTTGTGAGAAGCTTGCTCTACAAGTATATTGTAATCTTTGTGATTTTTGAATAATATATTAGGTAGCTTTTGGAGTGTGGGGTTTTTCTCCCAAAAGGCTTTTCCCCATGTAAATTAGTGTGTCATGGTATGCATGATATTTATGTTTATTTTGTTTAAGTTTCTATAACTGTTAAAGATCTGTAAAGTTTTACATTATTCTCCTCTCAAGATTAGCGTAGGAAGTTGTTTTGCTACCTTAGCTTCCTTACAATTCATGCTTATTTCCTCTATTATACAGATTGTGAGTCTATTAATTTCTAGGATCTGAGGATTCTCTGCATCAGTGGGGGATACATAAAACTAGCTAAATTGAATTGAGGGGTGACTAACCAATTGGGTTGTTACTTGTAGAAGCTTTTACAAAACTATGTGGGTTGTTTGTTTCTTAACACCTAGGGTTTTTCAACATGGAATTTTATAAGACAATATGAATGTCTTGAACAATTTTATTGTTTAGACAGTATGAATGTACTGAAAGGCCCCTTCAAAATTTATAACAACTTTTAATTAGAGTAGAAATTTTATTGAAATTTCCACATATGATTGAAAAAAATGTACAAAATAATTGTAAATTGGAAAACCCAACGTGGGTTGTCAATTATTTGATTCTCCATGTTTAAATATAAAGGGTTATCTCACGAGGAGGAGTTGCAGGTGGTAGATACATAAAACTAACCAAATTGAGATGAGGGGTGACTAACCAATTGGGTTGCTATGTCTAGAGGGTTTTACAACACCATGTGGGTTGTAGGTTTCTTAACACCTAGGGTTTTGCAACGTCAAATTTTACAAAAGAGTATGAATGTCTTGGAAACCTTTTGTTGTTTAGACAGTACAAATGTAATGAAAATCCCCTTCAAAATTTATAACCATTCCAAATTAGAGTAAAAAATGCATTTAAATTTCCTCATATGATTGATTGAAATCTACAAAATAATTGCAAATTGGAAAACACAATGTGGGTTGTCAGTCATATGATTGTGGTTGTTAAGGAATCTTTATCTTTTATAAGTTGTGCAACCACACCTTTGACTTTTGATCTATCAAAATGCTTTACACAATCATTATAGGTAAATTGAACATTTCCTAATTGAGCCTTGAGGTGCTTGATATCATCCTTCAACTTCTAAAATGCCTTAGACTCTTGCAAAATCTCATTTTGTAATGTGTCCATGTGCCCTTCTTCATAACCAAAACCTTCCATTGTTGTGTTTATTTTATCAACTTCCTATCTTTTAGATTGCAGTTGTCTGTCAATAAAATTAATTAAACTCCTTCTCTTTGGACAATAAAATCTTCTTTCAATTCCTTTTCTATGTGGTTAATTGTAGTGTTTCTTTTGTTTTACTTCAGTTTCAAGACTTCCAACTATTGCTTTTGCATCTGCAAGTTGACCAGCCACACATTTTCCTCATCCCCGTTGTTGTTACCTTTATCACCCCCTAGTATTCCTTTTCATAAGCTTCTAACTTCCTTTTCATGTCTTTTACTTTAAGCTTTGGAGCAACTGCTCCCTCATCAGCCCTTAGGAAATCACCATCCATTTCTTGGATAGATTTTTCAATGTCTTCAGTACTTTTATGTAGCTTTGTAGCTATTCTTTGCTCAGCTTTGAGAGTGTCTTTATGATTAGAGAATACAAATGTTTTCACATAGGACTTTCATGTCTCCAGCCAACTAATTCTCTTTTTTTACACTAAGATCTAATTTTTCCTTAATTCCTTATCATCTATTTCGAATTGTATTTGTTTGATGGAATTCCTAAGTCCAAGAATCTTTGAATTCATTTGTTCAACTTCACTTATAGCATCATCTCTCACTTTCTTTTCTTGCACAAATTCATATGCAATACAAAACCTCTTGACTTTATCTACTTCTGCATTGGAATTTTCCCATTGCACATACTGCACAACGCTCCTTTTTCAAGTTGTCAAGAGCAAGAACAATCTCTTTGGTCAATACATTATCCATATCATTCACTTTGGTCTACTTATTTTCAAGTGTTTTTAGAGCATATTCCTTTTTCATCACATACTTCCTACTACATGTTGCTCGAGTTCTGCATTGCCATTTTCCCATTGTGCATCCTACAAATACACCTTCTTCAACTTGTATCATAACCCAATTTTATTACATATTTATTAAATACAAAAAATTGAATTATTAAAGAAATTCAATTAAATATTAAATGGAGATTCTGGAATATTCAAAAATTGAATGAAAGAAGTTGACTGATGTTGACTTTGTGAACTTAAGAAAGTTATTTTATGTGATCAAGAAATGAATGCTACTAATCAATTTGCAAATACAAGTGTGTGTAGTTGTACCTTGACAGGTTGAAGGACGAGAACATGGTTGAAGTAGGATTGTTTAGCCATATCAAATGGTAAACCAGTTGGAATCTAGGTGCACACACCACAAATGACATGATGACTTGCATTTGAATTGATTTGCATATATAAGAGAATGCAATTTTCCTGACTTGAATTATTTCAGTGCTTGAAAAATGAATGGTTGGTAGATTAAATTGTCTATTCAAACTTTGTGATTGAAGGAAGATGAAAGCGAACATTGTAAAGAAAATTATTTTCTTTAGTATATATATATATATATATATAAATAGATGCTTGAAAAGAAAATTCAAGTTTCTTACTTTAAATGATAGTGTATGAAACCTATAAGCCATTCCAAAACAAGTAACTTATATATGAATATATATATATACATTATTTGAATACAAGGTAAATGTGAATGAAATCATTTAAATGTATATATATATAAATCAAACACATACATATATATATATAGATATATACATTATTCGAATACAAGGTAAATGCAAATGAAATCATTTAAATATGTGTGTGTGTGTATTACATATATATATACACATACATACATACATATACATACGAACATATAAATATTCAAATTCTTATTGAATTCGAGATGATAACTGAAACATTATGAATCAGACTATTTAAATTAATGAAAAATCATAAGGAAAATCCATGATAGATGTGGCCTACCGAATCATAAAGAAAATTTTCAAAATTAGAGGGCGGTGGCATGGCCATAACATCATCACTCATAAAGAAAATACATGCAAAACAATGTTGTTTCCATTTTATTTTTTTAAAGGGAATTCGGGAAAAAAAGTAGAGAGAAGAATCAGGGGTTCAAGGGAAAATGAAAAAGCAAAAGAAGAATCTTAGACAGGAAAAAGGGCCAAAGGAAACATCAAAAAAGCTTGGAATTTGGATGCAAATCATATTTCCTAAGCAATCAACTTGTTTTATTGCCATTTTTTAAATGTGTTTGAAGTTTTTCCTTCATTTCATTCGAGTGATATCTTAGCACCACAAATTGTGGTAATTGTTCTATGTTTTAAATGACTTGAAGCTGATTGTATGAAGTAATATCTACCACCCTATGAAGGGTGCATGGCCTACGACCTGCGTAGCATGAAAACCCTCGTAACTTAGAGCCTGCGCGGCTAGTAAACAGAGCTAGGCCGAGGCTCGAGAGCCTCCAATGGCTCAACCTTCATCCTTATGTGGCATGATTAAGCTTAGCCTTATTTAGGCAATCAAAATTTATTTTGATTTACGATGTGTTGGTAAATATAATCCTTGAGAAGGATCATTTTCGATCCTGTGGAGAGGGTATGTTCCTCTACATTTTAATTGTAATGTCTCTAATGCTTATTATTAGAGGGTCAATACTTGTATTAAGGCTTGAATAAAATCTCTTAGAGCTTTGCATATATGTATATTGTCTTGAATGGGAAGTTGACCCTATTCAACAGGAATGATGGAAAGGTTTTTATGTTAGAGAAACATCAAGCCTTGCTTGGTTCGGTCTTATTATTGATGGGTTGACCCCAAATGTGTAAATTGTACAAATGAAAGTCTACATGTTAATAATGTTGCATGCATGGTATAAAATAATAAGCCCTCATGGGTGATTTCAATATATGTCTTTGATGCTTAGAAAGAAGGGCGATCTAGAGCAATTGTATTTTTTTAAATTGTTGCAACCTAAAAAGGCAAGAGTATTGTTTGAATATGAAGCTTCTATGCTTTCTTTGACTGAAGCATTTACTCAAGTATTTCATCGACAAGCATGTCGAACATAGTTTTCTTATACTATTATGTTGTTTATTGAATTTTTGAAGATGAAAGTGTTCTAAAATTTGAATAATAGACATTTTTTCCTTATGTATGAAATGGAGCTATTTGATTGTTTATTTTCATAACAACAAACAAAATAAACGACATTATTTATCTTTAAATGTAACTGTTTAGTTTGAAACAGAAATATGTTGATGTAAATGGTGGTTACTCTCTACAAATAACTCTGTTTTGTTGAAAGTTATCTTAGAACAATGAATGTTCATATGTAAACAACTTGTTTTATGACCCTTTAGTAGGAAACAATACTTATTATGTTCAAACAATGAATGTTCATATGTAAACAACTTATTTTATGATTGTTTAGTAGGAAATGGTACTTATTTGTTCAAACAATGAATGTTCATATGTAAACAACTTGTATTATGACTATTTAGTAGGAAATAGTACTTATTTTATTCAAACAATGAATGTTCATATGTAAAAAACTTGTTTTATGACTGCTTAGTAGGAAACATTACTTATTTTGCTCAAACAATGAATGTTCATATGTAAATGGATTGTTTTATGACTGTTTAGTAGGAAACAGTACTTATTATGTTCAAACAATGAATGCTCATATGTAAATAGCTTGTTTTATAACAGTTTAGTAGGAAACAATACTTGTTCTGTTAAAACAATAATGTTCATATGTAAACAACTTGTTTTATGATTATTTAGTAGGAAACAGTACTTGTTCTATTAAAATAATGAATGTTCTTATGAAAATAGCGATGTTAGAATATCACAATTGTAACAATGCAATAACAGTATGTGTGAAATTGTTAGCATAGACTTGTTCTGATTTCTTTATCTTTGACAAAGAAAAGTCAAATGGAATACAATTTTAAGATTGCAATTTGAATTAATGATTATTTCAAAATGTGTGCACAAACTTTAGCATTAGTAGGCACATATATGTGTATGCACATAGACTTCGTCTATGTACATACACATACTTGTGACATACCTTCTTTTATTTTTAGTACATTTTAAAAAGGAAAATGGTTAAGATGATAAGTAGAAAATAGTCATAAGAATGATATGACTGATTATTGAATTACTTTGTCAATCATAAATCTGATTTTTGTTTAGAGTATAAATTAGTATTATGTTTCTTCTTTTGAAGACATTTTTTAAAGAATATTTTAAATACTTGAACAGAATAGTGATACCTTAGTTGACTAGAGCACCTACATGAAGATGTTGCTAGAGGGTAGATAGTTGTTATGAGATGTATAGTAGAAAGTTACCTTCCAAGAGGGGTGCTGAAATGGAGTTCAGAGAGTATAGGTTTGCTTTACTAGAATCTATTGTTTGTTGTTGCAACAGATTTATTATGCTTGGCCAAGCTATATAGTTCATTAAGTATGTATGAACTCTGTGATTTCACTCTCTTCCATTCCTAGCATAGATCATGCATTTTATTTTCTAACTTGTAGATAGAATTACATGGTCATGTATTGGCCTGCACCAAATTCCACCTTGCAAATGGTTCTCTTGCTAAAATTTTCGTGCAAGGTCAGGCATTCTTCAAGTCGGAAGAATTCTGGGGAAGTGTAAGCTTCGTGGTTGGGCGGTAAAGCACTTCAACCATGTTCTCGTCCACCAGTGGAGGCGAGTGTCAAAGAAGAACCTTAGTTGTTCTCAAGACTATTATAGTTTATGATGTATCTTGATGTAATACATTCATGTACTTGATGGAAAATGTACAAGTAATGACTTTGAGGCCTTAGGAGCCAAGTCAAACCTAATATTGTAATTTGACTTTTGAAGTGTTCATATAAGAATCTTTGACTCATTTTAAATGGACTTTAGCCACTAGTTATGTCTTTTTAATTGGAGTATATTCATTTGTCATTTATAATATTATTAATTAGTTAATAATTTTGAATGGGTTATTACAACTTGTCAATGGTAGGGATTCTCTTCAGTACACTATTTCTCCTTCACTTTGGCCTACTTCTTTTCAAGTATTTCTACATAAAATTTCTTTGTCATTTCATACATTCTAGCACCTATTGCCTCCAATTTTGCATTGTCATTTTCCCATCGCACATACTTCACATGCTCTTTCCTCAACTTCTTAAGAGAAGGAAGAATCTTTTTAGTCAATACATTATTTATCTCATACACTTTGGTCTACTTGTTTTCAAGTGTTTTTATAGTTGTTTATTTATTCATTTCATACATTCTAGTAGTCATTGCCTCCTAAAGAATTGAGAAGATCTTAGGTTCATCAGCACCTAGTGTTTTCCAACCTTGAATTATAAACAAAAAAAATTATTGTAATGAAAACCTTTCATTGTTTAGGTAGTATGAATGTAAGAAAATGCACCTTCAAAATTTACCAAAACTATTACTTACAGTATGAATTGCATTTGGATTTCCTCATATCATTAAAATATAGGCAAGTAGGAAAACACGACGGGTTGTGAGTTAGTTCGTTCTTCTTGTTCAAATCTTAAGGGTGGAGAGTTTGGGGAGGATTTGCAACTAGGGGATACATAAAACTAACCAGATTTAGCTAAGGGGTGACCAACCAATTAGATTCTTATATATATATGGTTTTACAAAACTATGTGGGTTGCAAGTTTCTTAACACCCTGTGTTTTCCAACCTCTGGTTATATGGACAATATGATTGTAATGAAAACCTTTTGTTTTTTAGACAATACAAATGTAATGCACCCCTTCAAAATATATAACAAGTCTTAGATAGACTAAAAATTGTATTTCAATTTCCTCAAATCAATAAACTATAGGCAGGTCAGAAAACACTGTGGGTTGTGATTTATATAATTCTTCTTGTTCAAATCTCAAGGGTGGAGAGTTCGGGGAGGAGTTTCATTTGGGGGATACATAAAACTAACTATATTTAGCTAAGGGGTGACCAATGAGTTGGGTTCTTATATATAGAGGGTTTTACAACACTGTGTGGGTTGCAAGTTTCTTAATGCCCTGTTTTTTCCAACCTTTGATTATACAGATAATATGATTGTAATGAAAACCTTTTGTTGTTTAGATAGTACAAATGTAATGAAAGGAACCCCTTCAAAATATATAACAAGTCTTAGATAGACTAAAAATTGTGTTTCAATTTCCTCAAATCAATAAACTATAGGTAGGTTAGAAAACATTGTGGGTTGTGATTTATATAATTTTCCTTGTTCAAAGCTCAAGGGTGGAGAGTTCAAGGAGGATTTGCAGTTGGGGGATACATAAAACTAACCATATTTAGTTGAGGAGTTACCAACTAACTGGGTTCTTATATATAGAGGGTTTTACAAGACTGTGGGTTGCAGGTTTCTTAATGCCCTATGTTTTCCAACCTTTGATTATATAGACAATATGATTGTAATTAAAACCTTTTTTGTTTAGATAGTACAAATATAATGAAAGGAACCCCTTCAAAATATATAACAAGTCTTAGATAGACTAAAAAATCCATTTCAATTTCCTCAAATCAATAAACTAGAGGCAAGTTGGAAAACATTGTGGGTTGTGATTTTTTTTTTTTTTCTTGTTCTAGGCTCAAGGGTGGAAAGTTCGAGGAGAAGTTACAGCTAAGGGATACATAAAACTAACTAGATTTAGATGAGGGGTGACCAACCAATTGGATTCTTATATATAGAGGGTTTTACAACGATATATGGGATGCAGGTTTCTTAATACCCAAGGTTTTCCAACCTCTGATTATACACACAATATAATTGTAATGAAAACCTCTTGTTGTTTAGACACTACAAATGTAAGAAAAGGAACCTTCAAAATTTACCAAAATTGTTACTTACCATATGAATTGCATTTGTATTTCCTAATATCATTAAAATAGGCTTATAGGAAAACACAATGGGTTGTGAGATAGTTCATGCTACTTGTTCAAAGCTCAAGGGTGGAGAGTTCGGGGTGGTGAGTTAGTTTTATGTTCAAAAATATTTGACTTCATTAGTTGAAATCCACTTATAGCATCGTCTCTCACTTTCTTTGCTCGTACAAATTCATACATGCAATACAAAATCTTTCGAGTTTATCCACTTTTGCATTTCCATTTTCCCATTGCACATATTGCACACGCTCCTTCCTCAACTTCTCAAGAGTGGGAAGAATCTCTTCAATTAAAAAAACATCTATCTCATTAAGTTTGATCTTCTTTTCAAGTGTTTTTAGAGCAGATTCCTTTTCGATTTCATAAATTATAGTACCTACTACCTCAAGTTTTGCATTGTCTCTTTGCCTTTACACACACTACACATGCTCCTTCCTCAAATTTCTCAAGAGCAAGAAGAATCTCTTAATTCAACACATTATCTATCTCATTCACTTTGGTTTCAATGCAAGTGAGTTTCACAATTTATTGCAAGTATGGTTTATAGTTAAAATTTCTTTTCAAATTCTTCATATGTTTGGAAAGTAAATGCACAAAAAATAATTGTAGGTTCTATAACACAATGGGTGTTCAGCTATTTCCTCCTACTTGTTGAAAGGTAAAAGGTCAACAACTTGCAAAGGTCTTGAATGTGGGAGACACATCAAACAAATCAAATCGAGGTGAGAGGAAACTAACCAATTAGTTTTTATGTGTTTAATGGCTTCTAAACAGTATGGGGCTTGCAGGTTTCATAACACCCAGTGTTTTCTAACTTGGAATTTCATAGTAGCATAGGTAAAATTTTAGAGTAAGCACTTCATAATGGACATGCTACCTACTACATCAAATTGTTAGCAGTAATATATTATTTGTATTAATGGAAAGAGATAGTATGATTTCTAAATTGCACATGATTTGTTTGTTAATTATTGTAATGTATTCAAAATTTCTATTTCTATTTTCATCCATAATTTGTGACAAAATATGCAAAGAACAAGGAAACGAACTGAGATTTAGTGTAGTGATGAAACAAATGATTTCCATTTAATGTTATCTACAATATATCATTAGATTTATTATTTCTTTTGTTGGTGTAATCGAGCTATTAATACTCATGCATTATCCCCATTCAAAGAATGTTTCGACCTATGCAAGGAAAGTAAATTTGACAAAGCTTTGTACCAGTTAGAGGGTGAAGATAGAAGGAAAACATGATGGTAGACTTAAACATTGTGAATATTTGAATAAGATATTTTCATAGTCCATAACAAAATATGGGTAAGAAGTTACCCACATATACACATGCACCACACCCAACTTGTGTTACTATATTTTCTATTGTGTTGTTCATTTATTTAGGTAAATACATTTCATTTTTTGTGTTACCATTTTAAGCCACAGACAACATTGCAAGTTCAAATAAACATTATGTTGTTGAAGTTGCACAATTAGTGGTTTTTCATGTGTAAGATCTGCTTTTCGTCCCCATTTAAAGTTATGTTAAATAAATGGTTTGATTAGACAACCTTTGTTTGCAGCTAAAAGAAGTATTACCACCTACAATAGAGAGAACCTTTTTCACATTTTAGCTTATGTTTATTCATTCCTTTACTTATTCATTACTTTATCTGCAAATACAAAGAACGTGTTCTTTTCTTTTGACATTTTTGGCAACCATAAAAGGGATTGCATATTATTATGCACATTACACTTATAGGCTACATACAAAGTTGTAGGTTGGACTTCGCATCGTGTTGTTCAACCTGTACTTTTTTAGTTCATGAATTATCATATATGATTTTATTGGTCATGTTAAGTCACCCCAAACAGAAGGCTTGATATCACAACATGCCTACTCAGGTAAAAGAGGTTTGTACACCCCATATAGTATGAGATCTTAATTTTTTTTAATGTGGGGTTGTGATTTTACTTGCAGACTTTATGTCTACTTGGAGGGTGAACTAGACACTATGTTTTCCAACCTTCATTGGCTTACATCATGGTTTATAGGAAATTTTACACCTTTATGCCTTTCTTGATTCACTCCATTATTGATTCATTATTTTGTCAAAAGATGTAAAAAAACATGTTATTCTTTTGGCCTTACTAGTAGCAATGGATGCACATTTTCTTACCGACAAGGTTGTCATAAATTTTTTTGGTTTCCCTCTAACCTTTCATCTCCATTAACACATACACATGCACGACAACCAACATATCTTCCTAAAATAATACATTTGTTGTTGCAACTGTAGAAGTAATTACATACTGTTATGCATGTTGCACTCATATGCCACATACAAAACTGCAAGTTGAGCCACTCATCGTGTTGTTCAACCTGCATTTTTTCATTTCATGAATTTCTATATGTGCTTTTTTTGCTCATTTTAAGTCACCCAAAATAGAAGGCTCGATATCACAACATGACTCCTCAGGTAAAAGAGGTTTGTACACCCATATATTATGAACTCTTAGTTATATTTTCATGCAGGGTTTTGAATTTACTTGTGGTCTTTATGTCCATTTGGAGGTTCAACTAGACACTGTGCTTTCCAACCTGCATTGTCTTACATCATGGTTGATAGGAAATTTTATACCTTTTTTCCTTTCCTCATTCTCTTCATTATTGATTCATTATTTTTTCAATAGATGCAACATATGTGTTATCCTTTTGGAATTGTTGGTAGTAATGGATACACATTTATTTACATAAAAGGTTGTCATAAAAGGTTTTGGTTGCCCTCGAACCTTTCATCTCCACTAACACATACTCATGCACCACAACCAACATATCTTCCTAAAATAATAAATTTGTTGTTGTAACTATAGAATTAATTACATACAATTATGCACGTTACACGAGACATGTCACATATAAAGTTGTAGGTTGAACCGTTCACTCATTGTGTTGTTCAACCTACTCTTGTTTATTTCGTGAATTTCCAAATGTGCATTTCATGCTCATGTTAAGTCACCCCAAATAGAAGGCTCGATATCACAACATGCATGTTCAAGTAAAAGAGGTTTGTACACCCTGTATACTCTGAACTCTTAGTTTTATTTTCATGCGGGGTTGCAAATTCACTTGTGGTCTTTATGTTCACTTGGAGGTTCAACTAGACATTGTGTTTTCCAACCTACATTGGCTCACATCATGCTTGATAGGAAATTTTACAGCGTTTATGCCTTTCCTGATTCACTCCATTACTGATTCATTAATTTTTCAACAAATGCAACAAATGTGTTATTCTTTTGGCATTGTTGGTAGCAATTGATGCACATTTTTACATACAAGGTTGTCATAAAAGGTTTTGGTTTCCCTCTAACCTTTCATCTCTATTAGCACATACAAACGCACCACAACCAATGTATCTTCCACAAATAATACATTTATTGTTGCAACTGTAGAAGTAGTTACATACTATTATGCATGTTACACTCATACACCACATAAAAGTTGCAGGTTGAACCACTCATCGTGTTGTTTAACCTGCACTTTTTTATTTCATAAATTGCCAGATGTTCTTTTCCTACTTGTGTTAAGTCACCCCAAATAGAAGGCTTGATATTAGAACATGCCTCCTCAGGTAAAAGAGGTTTCTACACCCCATATACTCTGAACTCTTAGTTATATTTTCATGTGGGGTTGTAAATTTACTTGCGGTCTTTATGTCCACTTGGAGGTTCAACTAGACATTGTGTTTTCCAACATGCATTGGCTTACATCATGGTTGATAGGAAATTTTACACCTTTCTGCCTTTCATCATTCTCTCCTTACCGATTCATTATTTTGTCAATAGATGCAACAAACATATTATCCCTTTGGCATTGATGGAAACAATGGATGAACATTTATTTACATAAAAGGTTTTGGTTTCCCTCTAATCTTTCATCTCAACTAACACATGCAGAGGCACCACAACCAACATATCTTCCCAAAATAATATATTTTTTGTTGCAACTATAGAAGTAATTACATATTGTTATACATGTTACATGAGACATGCCACCTACAAAGTTGCATGAACTATTCATTGTGTTGTTTCTCAAAACACAACTTTACTTCAAAATGATGGTTGGTTTTCACAACCTTCCTCTTTAGGTAAAATGGGTTTGTGTGCCACACCTAAAATGGACTCATCATTGAATATCCATGTACGCTTATGATTGTGTTGTCATTGTCTATGTTCACTTGTATGTTGAGCTACACACTTCGATTTACAACCCACATTTGTTTCATATTTTATGCCTAGCTTGATTCAATCTACCACCTTCTATTTTTCTCGGCAGAAGTCAATAACCTCCTATTGGTTTCACGTTGGTGGCAATAATGCAAACACATTTTATTTACGTTCAATGAATAATTTCTTTCTTATGTTTGATACAATCCACTATAATTTTAAATGTTTTTCCAATTCCTACCTTACCTAGAATGGGGGGAGGCTTGAATTGGAAAAAGGAAGATGATTTGGAGGTGCAAGATGTACCGGATGGAAACTCTCCTTTTTCCTCTTACGATTAGGAGTGGAATCCTATTGCCATTGAGAAGGATGGGGTCCTTGACCTTGTCGCAACAATTCCTCATAGCAAACTCAATTATTTTGTGTGTGATGAAGGGTTTCTTAGAGGTTTTGAATCTTCATTTGTGCACGTGAAAAAAGGAGAGAAGAAGACCATCACAGGTCCCATCAATGAAAAACATTATAGCAAAACAATTATGTGGAATAGGTTTGTACCTTTCAAAATTCATGTGTATGGTCCAATGATATTTTATTCTCTCTTTCTTGGAGATGGTGAGATGATGCTTTCTTTATAGCTACTAGTGTGCATATGGTCCTAAAGACCACAAGAACAAGTCTCTGCCATAGAAAAGAAAACAATTTTTTGTAAAAAAGTGAGGTTGTCAATGCCACTTCATTGCAAAGGTTATGTAAGGTAGACTCGATCTTGTCTATCTACTCTTCAAAGAAATTTTTCACATCAATGTCAATGGTGAATTTTTCCATGGAATTGATGACACAAGCGAAGAATTTTGCATTCCAAGTTCACCCCTAATCAATCTGTATAATGAAAAAGCTATATTGAAAGCCTTTTGCTCATGGAAGTGAGTGTCAATGAAATAATGGACACACACCTCACTGATCCTATTTTTTGTGGCATGATGTGTAAGAGATGAATTCTTGAGAAGAAAGGATGTAATGAATGCTTGGAAAAAGGTGCACTCTATTCATGCACAAAAACATAGATACAATTCATCAAGTATCATAATGTGGAAAGCACATGACAAGGACAACTTCTACTTTCAACAGCCCCATGGAAATGGTATGCCTTTCATTATCGGGGTTTAGACTCCATGGATGCTAGATACGATGGTTTTCCACTTGCCCAATTTAGTAATCTCCATGGATTCCACGTTTTCCACTAACAAATATGGGGTGAAGCATTAGAAACATCAGTGAATACTTCTTCATCTTTTTAATGATCTTATTCGCTACATACCTAACAATGCTCATAGTAACTTGCTATTTCTATAGTACAAATTGTATACTTTTCTTGTTTTCAACGAGCAACAAAGTGGTGTGCCCATTGCATGGTAAGTCTCCTCATGAAACAAGATTGAGGACATTACTGGTTGGCTATACGTGGTGCATACCTGTGGAAGAAGAGCCAAACCCGACTAGAGATTCAATGCTTTTTTGAACGATGATGCCACTGTAGAAATATAGGTCATATAGTAAGTGCATGTTTTGGCTAGTTTGCATACCTTTCTCATTTTCTATTTATTTTTAATGCCACTTTGTCATGCAAATGAGTTCTAAACAATATCCTTTGTATTGTCTATTAGATTTGTCTTTGGATGTCATGTGCTTCTATGCATTTGGCACATTCGAAGGGATTGGCTAAAGAACATACATAAGTACATAGAAAAGGACATGGCAATGGATATCATCCATAGAATTTGCACGATCATGATGGCGATCGATGAAGCAAAGCCAACAACACTTAGCTATTGAACAATTTCTTTAAGGAGTTCAATGATCAACCCCAATTTTTACAATACTTCAAGAAGACCTGGTGTGAAGGAGGTGGTTGAATTGGTGAGTTGACAATTTCTATCATCTCATTTGATTTGCACCATTCACATTCTTTGACATTACCTCTAATACGTGTTGTGGTTTACTTGACTATTACTGTTTTTTTCGCATCCATGTGGGAAATTTTTTTTAGACTATTCCCACATGCCAACCAGGATACAAATTTTTCCATTGAGTCATACCATTGCACATTAAAAATTCAATAATTACATGATCATCAAAAAAATGCACAAGGCGAATGGACTATTTGTATTACACACTTGTGTATAAAATGGAACCATTCTTTAGGAAAAAGAAAAATTTGAAACATCATGTTTTTTTTACTAACTAAAAGATTTGAAACATTAAATCTAGTTTGAAGAGGGTGAAGGAAATTCCAAACGATGATTGTGTTTCGAATGAAACACATCCTAGATGGCACTAGGTGAAAATTCAAAGTAGGTGCGACCACTACTTGGTTCAAAAAATTTGCGAGCACCTTTTTGTTTGTGAGTTCCCTTAGAGTTTGCAGGGGAACACTTGCAAACATTTCCTTAAGGTTTTCAAAATGATTAAAAGATCAACTAACACTAAAGGGGTGGTCCATGGTAAGCCAATTTCAATTCAAAGTGTGTTACTTTATGGGAGACAATTGTGTTTTTCATTTTCTACCACCTAATACAATTTTCTTGTGTGTTGACATTTGGACAAAGGAGGTGAAGCCATTGATAAAGGAACATATTTGAATGAGACATTATCACTATGCAGCATCCATGAAAATAGTCCTAATGTTCTCACCCATACACAAGCTCCTTCTGTCAATGACGATCATGATAAACATTTATAGAAAATGTGTATTTATAATGAAACAAATGAAATCTTGAAGAAAGTGATATGTACACCACCCTAGTGTCTAGAACAAGTACATTCATATGCATAGTGTGTCTAGAGGTTTCTACAAACTCTACAACAATCCAATGCATTTCTATTTGAATTCATTTAGGATCTTTGTAATTCCCTCCTCAAGATTAAGCTAATATAATACTATAAGCTAACTAAATAAGAGAAGTAAATAATAAAATAGAATAACTAAAGATAAACTACTAAATTTATAACTTGTCTAATGTTATGGATTAATAGAAATAATGATGAAGTCGTGTATGCTCCAAAAGAATATTTTTCAAGTTAGATACTTTCTATACTAATCCAACAATTAAATTTACAAGAAAGAATAATAATAAATAATAATGATAATGTCACTAACGAATTTCACAATCATTACTTTATGATGATTCTGATAATGTACACACTGAATGTTAATATAAACAAAACAAATGACTTTTCATTTTTTTAAATCAAACTTTGCTATTCCAAATTTACACTAATTGTTGACATCATTTGTATTCATTTAAACTACACATAAACATGTAACATATTTTGATAAGGTTAGTATTAAATCTCCACAATGACATTAAATTAACCCCCAAAATATATTATTACCATTAAATTAGAATTAAATAGGACATCTAAAATTGTTAGTGAAGGTAAAATCAAGATTGCATAAAAGTTGAGATATGTAATAGAATCAAATACTAAAGATGCATCCTAAGTGGTGAATCAACCTCAATCTATTTACCTTTCCAAGTGAGCTATTTAATGCCTAATAATTAGAAATGAAGACAATAATTTAAACAATACATTAAACCAATATTACAAGCATAAACATATAAGAAATAAGCTAACAAGAACTATACCATCCAATATTGAACACACTAATGTTATAGGACTAATAACTCAACAACTTGAGATTGATTATGTATATTTGCAGTATACACACATAACTAAACATATACACAAAATTCATGACTATTTAGTTCGTTAACATTTGTTAGTAATTGTACTTTAATGGATTTAGAGACTTTAACATTATAATTCACAAATTAAACCTTATTTCTTTACTTCATAACTCTACCCAAATTATTATTCTTCTTACAAAAATTCTTAGGTGATTTCAATTACCAACTTTGCTTACTATACCTAGACTCTTCTATGATAAGTTGTTTGAATCACTTTGATATAAATTAAAATATTCTTATTCTTGGATTAATTGGAGATATTATTCATTTTCTAATAAACTAAATAAATAATAATCTCTCTAACAAGAACACAATCTTGAAAATAAGAGGATAAACAAAATCAACAATTTCGAACCAATATTTCTAAGCACTATATAATTAAGGCTCTTAATGGATAATTAGAAACAAATTTAAAAAAAAAATAACTTAAGAATCCATGTAAGGGTTTTTTCTCATGTTTTTATCTTTCTCATTGAAAAGTTCCTTCATATATTTCTCTTGCCTACATGACACCCTAACTTGGTTTCACTCAATTTGATTTTGTTTTCAATTTATTATTTTAGTTTCAAAGTAAGAGACAATAATTTTTTTATAATAAATTATATTTTGTTTACTAGGTTTTACTGATTTTTGGATATGTTTTACAAATATTTGATTTTTAGAAACCCTTTAAATTTTATCATCTAACTCTTTTTCTTTCATTCTGTGTGAACAGATTTGTAGGATTGTTTTATGACATATTTTTATTGTGAATAAGGATGTCAATGTTTCCTTAATAAATCATAATTGGTGATCTAGGTTAATACAATTTTTGAATATGTTTTTCTGAGATTAATAATAGAAAAAACCCATTAAATTATATGTTTTAAATTTTAATAGCATGTTTATCAGTTTTTATGATCAAATATGTGAAACTACTTTTAAATAGATTATTATTTAGCATAGGGGCAACAATATTGTTACCTCAACAAACCAACATGTTTCTCTCTTGAAATCCATTGGCTGAAAGTCGAAAGATACTCGATAGGGAGGGTTGGAGGAATCAATCACAGATTCTCTAGGTCTTGCTTGCAAGACCTCCTTGGTGTTTTCTTCACCACCTTGACCTATAGGTCCCTTCACATGTTTAGGTACCCCTGGTTCTCCTGGCCAACCCCACTACCATCACCGTTCAACCAACCAAGTCAATCTTGGTGCAATGTCTCCAACTCTTCCTTAGCCCTTAATCTACCCTAAAGGCTAACCTAACCTCAACACTCAATTAGATCTTTGCAGGGGTGTAGAGATGTCTCAAATAGCTTCATACCATCCTCCTAGGGTTCTTGAAGGTTCACCATACTCCACCTTCTCATCGCTTTCTTCAAACCCTCATTTAGGGTTGAAAAGGCTACTAGCCCTAGAGCCCCAATTAGGCCTCTTTCTCCAAGAAAATAGGCTTAATCTCAATTCTTTCTAAAGAACACCCCAATCTTTCCTTGGGGTTCCTGGTCCATTTTTCCACCTCTCAAATATTTTTGAGGTCTTAGTCCTTCACTGTCTGTACAACGCCTCCACTTGAAGATGCCCAAAAACTAGGGTTTTTAGGCCTTTTTCTGGCTGCTTCCAAACTGTCAGATATTTCTCACACCAAATGGGTTGATGGAGCTTCCTCATGACCACCAAGTCTTGGAAAGACTCACATCTACCTTCTCCAAAAGGAAATCTATCAAAACCTTATCACCCCTGCAAGTTATGTGCTCTGCACTCCTTGTCTTCCCTAGCCGGAATCCTCCTGGCTCGCCTAGGGCAAGACTTTGCTAACAGTTCCTATACACACACAAACCCTAAAACCTACCATATGTACACACATGGAGTCTAGTCACTATTCCCAAAGGTTCGTACAATTTGTACGGTGGGAAAGTGAGCTAAATCTCCATTTTCTCCAAACTGCCTGGTTCAGACCAACAATAGAGTGGAATCAAACTTATTTACAAATAGTGCTTGAAAAATGAACAAGGAAGCTAATTAATGACACAAAAAGTTTGTATCCTAACAACACTACATCCTACATTCAAAACAGTAACAAATTTAATCCATTAAAGCTCTATTTTGAAGCAAAAATCAGAAAATAACTCTCAAAACACTATTTTCCTTCAATTTCACAAAATTTCACCACAATGTCAATGCTTCTAACCCTGCTCTCAGGTCGAGACACATCTTAAATAGGTTTCAAAAGTAGTTAAGCTCCCTTGGTCGAACATGTAAGTTATTAAAATGGAAAAGTCATAAAATGCACTGTGTTTTTCAACTTTTGCCAAAATTTTAGAAAACTAAGTAAAAATGAGTTTTCTTTTAAACTCATTCTCCCTCTCCACTCCTTAACCTACTGACCAATACTGAGCACAACCTACTTTCAAACCTCTAACTCTATCTAAATGGTCAACATGACCTTCATGATAACATTGCAAAACAAAACTTCATTCTAGACTTCCTAACTGATTAGTGTTTCCTAGGTGCTCCTGCACCATTCTTCCCCTCTCTGCACAAACACTAAGGAATGTGAGGAGGGATAAATGACACAACAATTCCTACTTCTTAAACTGAGCTTGTCTACCCAAGTAGCCTCAAATTATGGCTTGTCCTTTCACTTGATAAGATGCTACATGTACACCTTATGCCTTGTAGATTTCTTCACTCTTGACTCCAAGATTCTTTCTACCTGAAGCTTGTCTTGAGTTGGTAAGGCTATGTTGTTGACATCCTTGAAGATATTCCTGCTGTTCTGATCCATGTCATTGACTGTTCCCTTATATCTGATCAGATCAGCTACATTGAACACTGGAGAGATGCTTAGATCTGCAAGTAATTCCACCTTATAGGCATTCTTCCCATATTTGGCTAATACCTTGCATGGTCCCACTCTTTTCATCTGCAATTTGGTTGATGTACCCTTCTGCAACCTGGATTTGTTGAGGTGAACCATGACATAGTCTCCTACTACAAATTGCAAATCTTTCTTGACAAATCTACCTTATCCTTCAACTTTTGTGTAGCCTTGGTGATTGTCTTCTTTACCTGCTTCTAAATCTCTTTCATGGTTTGAGTGAAGTCCTCAGCATGTCCACTCCTATGCTCCATAGCTCCAAGATCTTTGAGTTCACACACACCTCTTGGGTGCATCCCATACACTATTTCAAAAGGACTCTTCCCTGTAGTCTTGTTCACACTATCATTGTATGCATACTCAGCCTGTGAGATAACCATGTCCCATGTTTTTCCATACTCTTTGGTTAGGAATCTGAGAAGGTTACCTAACACCCTATTAACCACCTCTATTTTCCCATCGGTCTGAGGATGGTAAGCTTATCCAAAAGATAGGTTGGTACCTAATCTGCTCCATAGAGTCTTCCAAAAATAACTCATAAACTTCACATCCCTGTCCAATACAATGCTCAAAGGAAATCCATGGATCCTTACAATTTCCTTGAAGAAAAGATGAGCAATGTAACTAGCATCATGTGTGGTCTTGCAAGGGATAAAGTGACTCATCTTGCTAAATCTATCTACCACCACATAGATACTATCAAACCCTGTCTTGGTCTTAGGGAGTCCTACAACAAAATCCATGCTAACACACTCCCATGGTTTGTTTGGAATGGGGAGAGGTTGATACAAACCTGCATTACTAGCTCACCCTTTGGATTTCATACAAACTACACAATGCTCCACATACCTTCTGACATCCCTTGGCAACTTGGGCCAATAATAGAACATTTGCACTAGTTCCCTTGTCTTGTTGATACCAAAATGACCACTAAGACTACCATTGTGCTTCTCCTGGATAAGATTCTCTCTCATAGAATCTTTTGACACACACAACTGATTTCCCTTGAATAACAATCCACTTTGTAATGTATACTCTGAGCATTGACTATGAAAATGATTCTCAAAGTCAGAACATACCTTATATGCCTCCGAGAAGTCTTCATCTTCACCATAGAGATCCTTGAAACTCTCTATTCCAATGCTATTTAGTTGTATCTCTTGCACTCAATACACTTCCCCGCTTAGTGCATCCTCACACCTTGTTTAACTATCCCTTCTTGTGTGCTTGATGGTGCTGTGAAAGCTCTTGAAGATACTCCATCCACTTCCAAATGTCTATTGCTCAATTCTCTGAGTATTGATGTAGCTATGCTTGATTGTCGTAAGAAACACCACAAACTCTTTGGTAGGAGATAATGCCTCCACTTCCTAAGGATCAGCAGACCAAAGCATACGCTCTAGGTCATAGGTAGAGTACTTGTCTTGTGGGAATATTTACTGAGCTTTTCACTAAAGAATGCTATAGGCCTGCCTTCTTGACTTAGCACTCCTCCTACTGCAACTCCACTGGCATCACATTCCACAATAAACAACTTGTCAAAGCTAGGTAACAAAAGTATAGGTTGAGTTTCCACTTCTTGTTTCAGTTTCTCAAAACCTTTCTCAGCTTCTTGAGTCCACTTAAACTTAGTCTTTAAACCACCTTTGATTGTATCTAGGACTGGTGCACATATGCCACTAAAGTTTCTTATAAACTTCCTATAAAACTGAGCCAATCCATGAAAACTTCTTACCTCTATCCCGGTGGTTGGTGTAGGCTAGTTTAGGATAGCTTCGACCTTGCTTGGATCCATCTTCAATGATCCTTGGGAAACTAAAAACCCCAAATACACAAGCTCCTCTTTGAAGAACTCACATTTCTCTAGATTGATGGCTAACTTCTCTTCTTGCAATCTTCTAAGAACCATCTCCACATGCTTTAGGTGTTCTTTTGTTGTCTTACTAAAAATGAGTATATCATCAAGGTATACCACCACAAATATCCTCAGAAAGTCTTTGAGCACTTTGTTCAGAGCTCATGAATGTGCTAGGGGCATTAGAGAGGCAAAATGGCATAACTCTCCACTCATACAACCTATCATTTGTCTTAAAATTTGTCTTCCACTCATTCTATCCTTGATTCTAATTTGATGGTATCCGGGCTTCTTAAGATCCAACTTAAGGAAGCATCCCCAAGACAATCCATCAAGTCCTCAATTCTAGGAATAGGGAACCTATACTTGATTGTGATTCTATTTATAGCCCTAGAATCAGTACATAATCTCCACTTACCACCTTTCTTAGTTGCTAAGACCACTGGTAGTGCACATGGGCTGATGCTCTTCCTAATCAATCCTTGATCCAATAAGTCTTGCACTTGTCTAGCTACCTCTAGGTTCTGATCTGGTGTAAGCTTGTAAGCTACTTTGTTTGGCAATGAAGCCCCTGGTATGAAGTCAATCTGATGACTGATGGCTCTTTGTGGAGGTAAGGTTGCTGGTGTTCCATCACTCACTATGTCCTTATACTTCTCAAGCAACTTCTGGACTGCTCTGGGTATGACTATTTTATCAGTCTTGTCCTCTTCCTTTGGTTGCACCATGACTACATATCCTTCACCTCCTTGATGTAGATTGTTAATGAACTCTTTTCCACTGCTTAATAAGACACTAGGGGTCTTTGACTGTCCTTCTTCTTCATTTGATAGTGACTGCAACTTAAATGTCTTTCCATCCTTTTTGAATGAGATAGTATTGGCTCTTCCATCATTGATGGAACCTCTGTCATATTACCATGGTCTGCCCAATAGAATATGGCATGCATCCATGGGTAGTACATCACAAATCAACTTGTCTTTGTACCCTCCAATGGAGAACTCCACCGTTGTTTGTTCATTGACAAGAACACTCTGTCCTTTGTTCAACCATGTCACCTTGTAGGGATTAGTGTGGGGTACCTTTTCCAACTTCAATTTCATCATTGCCTCCTCTAAGATTATGTTGTTAGTAGACCCTGAGTTCACTATAACCTTACACACCTTTCCAAGTATTTTGCACCTTACTCTAAATAAGGCTCTTCTCTATTTTGGCTCTTCCTTGACTAGTTGTTTAATCAAAAATCTACTAAACATCAGATTCTCCTCCACTTCTAATTCAATATGACTAACCTCTAGTGATTTGACACTCATGTTGTCCTCTTGTGCATATGCCACACTCTTTTCAGTATTTGATGAAGATGCTTTCTCCGAGCACCTATAGGCTGGATGACCCACTTGACCACAGTTATAACATTTCATATTGGCAAAGTATGAACTACTTCTACCTGCTCCTCTTCCTCTATTTGAACCTCCTTGAGGTCCTCTACCTCTGTTATATCCTCCTCTAGAAGTTGTTTCACCTCCATGCTCTGTGAGTTTAGACTCTCCTTGGTTTCTTTGTTCAATCCCTCTACCTTGGTATCCACCTCTATGTCCTCTTTGATCTCTGCCTTTACCTCTGCTCTTAGAAGTTTGTTCTTGTTTCCTCTTACTCCTCTCTTCAATATTTATAGCCAATTGATAGCATTGGTGCACTATTTTGGGACTTAGAAGATTCATCTCCTCTTGAATGTTCCACTTCAAACCATTAAGATACCTAGCCACCTTGAGACTTTCATCCTCTATCACATTAGACCTCATGCAAAGTTTTTGAAACTCCTTAGTATAAGAGTTCACATCTTGGTCTCTTTGCCTCAAGCTTTGTCTCTTCTTATGCAACTGAATCTCATAATCATCTGGCATGTATGCTTCTCTCACTTTTGCAACCATACCTTCCAAGTTGAAATAGGCTTCTTTCCTTCCTTTTCCCTCTCTGTTTGAATGAATTTCCACCATGTCAAGGCAGATCCTCTCAATCTTGATTTGGCCACCTTTACCTTTTGTGCTTCAGTGATTCCATCACATTCAAAATGGTTTTCCATTCCCTCTATCCAATCTATGACTAGATCAGCTTCCATTTTTCCACTAAACAGTGGTATGCCTTCAAGTGCTTTTCCACTCAAAGCCTTCAATGCCTTCAAGAATGTCACGACTCTATTTTTATTGTTTTTAATGTTTGGTTAAATTAATTTATAATGAAACAAAAGGGAATTAATTATATTTTAATTAGAAAACTCATTCTTCAATTTATCAATAATACTTATTATTTAGAGTAATTAATTTAATTACAATTAGATGAAAATATCTTGATACTTAGGAGAATTATTTATTCTGCAAGTAAGTAAGATTTCGTTATTGTTTATTTGAATAAATATATAAATTTCAAATTAAAATGACTCAACTATTATTTCTAGGGATAAATATTTCGTTTATAATTAAAATAGGCATATTTTATTAATATTTATTGGGAAAAATATTGTGCATGAAATAAACTTTATTTATTTATTATTTTCAAGATTAGGTTTTGGGGGAAATAACTAAAAAGAAATATTTAAAAGAGGGGAAAAGGATTAACCGAACAGGAGATACATGATTTCTTGATCTTGGATTTTCCCTGCAAGAACTATAACGGAAAAATGGATGTAGGGAAGAGGGTTTTCTGAAGCAAGTAAACTAAGAATAGTGGAAGAAGAAGAGAAATTAATACAAGGGAAAAAAGGATATATATATATATATATAAACATACCATAAGAGATCTCCAGTGATCAAGGTCATGAAAGAAAGGAACAAGAAAGAGGAAATTCAATCGAAAAGCGTTTTTCAGGTTTTTAATTATTTTAGAATGTATTTTAACTTTCAAATGTGCAAATTGATAACTACCTATGGAAAGATTCAATTCTCCTTGAAACCCTCTGAATGTTCTATTTACTGTACTTGTACCAACTTCTTGGCTATACTATTTGTAATTAATTTGTTCTATTCTTTTTATGTAAAATTATATATATATATATATATATTTATATAAGTTCCTTTATATAAATATATGTATAATAATTTAGAAAATGTTCCCTACTTCTGCAAAATTTAGAATTAAATTTTAAAATTATTTATCCAGATCTGTAAATTGCCTTTGTAAAATTAAGTTAAAGTACCCAGATCGTATATAATATTTACCTATTTACATTTACCAGGTTGCACTGTAATTGTGAAAATATATAATATTAACATTTCCTATGTAAATGGCAGACTAAAAAGCTGACTCAAATTCATTTTTGGCTATCTTGGATATACTAAATTGAATGGGGGAATTAAAATTATTATTTAAATTATTTTTATAAAATATATGATTGGGAGGAAACTCCCAGCCGGTGCATCCCTTAATGGGGATGGCTGCATGTGGAGGTAGCGCTCTCCAAGGCTACGGCCTGTGGGGAGAGCACTGCCCTCCATAGGCAGCACATCCTCCATAAGGGGGGGTGCGTTGGCCCCACTCTTTCACCAGACTTTTTTTTTTTTTTTTTTAAATTCCCTTACACTTTGAAACTGTTGTGTTTTATGTTTTGTATTTTGTTTGTTTTCAGCAAGAGTGCATATATATATATATATATATATATATGTTAAATAGTGTGTATATGCTTATGTAGATATATATATACCAGTGGGTTTTTGTATATACAATTGGTTTCAATTCATGTTGGAAAATTCAATGTTAAGTTGCATTTATATGTATATATATATCTGAGTAAATATATTTAATTAAAACATGGTGATAATTAGACATTGTAGAATTTAAAGAAATGAATATATATATATATACATCTGGCTGTTAGTGTATTTGTAATTTCAATGCAAAAGTAATATTCAAAACAGGTAAATACATATATAAATAAATATAAACATAAACATGCATAGATATATACATATGTGTATTCATTTATGTAGAAAAACGAATAATAAGTACAACATGAATAAGAGTAAATTTAAATTAAGGGAAGAATAAATAATTGAAATCTGATTCAAAATGACTGAAACTCTTTTTTATTATTAAATGATACAATTGGGTATTAAATTGTTTTTATTTCTTTATGTACATATATATGTATACATAGGCATTGTGAAATTTGTGCCAAAGTTTACTTTTAACAAGTATACACTTCTTTTTGAAATTTTTTCTTCCAATTTAAACAAGCCCATTATTTAAATTAAGTTATTGGTTTGAAAACGGAATATTAAATACCTTGAAACCAAGAAGTTAAGAAAACATGTGCATCTGATTGCTTTTATTTGTTGGACTGTAGTGGTTGACTTTATTGTTTTCCTTGTGAAATGTAAAACCGGAAGTAGGGTGTATCTCTTATGAATTAATGAAATTAAACAACAGCTTGAAAATGTAGCTATCTTTCGAAGAAATGCTTGAATTATTGAACTTTGTGCAAGTTGTAAGAACTATGCAACAACTACCCTTTATATCCACTCTTTTATATATAACTCTAATTTTGGGGGTAATAAATACCTACTTCTCCTTATGTCTTAATAGTAATGTTCCACTCATCATTTAAATCTACTAAAAGCTTATCTATGTCTATGTTACCAATAGTATTAGATTCACAACTATAAATAGAAATTCTAGTACTGAATGAAACATGTGTTGATATTTTTATGTGTATCGATGTGAAGTGGATACTTACTTTTCCCTTAGAGATAAGGGCTAATTCATGCAATTATTCTAATGACCCTTGAGTATCTTTTAGTAAGAAGGAAGGCTATATCATCTTTGAGATCAATGGTTTCTTTTCTTTTGTTTCTTTACTTAACATAGACATTTGATAAATTTGCATTGCCATAGTCTGGAATGAAACAAAGGTAAGTTATTAGTAACCTATGACAGTGTCTTATTATCATCTATTTTCAACTCATATCATTTTAGTGCACTTATAAGAGTGAATACTCTTATGTTCTCTAGCTTATACAGGTATTCTCTTACCTTCATGAGCTATACCTTCTTAACTCCTTATAGTATTACTTTCCTTGTTTGATAAACCTCCATGAACCATAGAGTTCAGAAGCAAACATTCTGGTTATAATTGCATAGACATGTGTGCCATTTAGCTGGACTAGCATTACTTTCATGAAGCTTTAATTGATTGGTTATGTTAGTCAGTGTACTTGTGTGACATTTGAAAGGCCATTGAAAGTAGAATTGTCTTATTTGCAAATGTTTGGGAGTGACTCATGATAGCGTTGGCTTATCCTTAATTTCTTATGCAAGGATGATGCATTGGTGGAACTTGAAAATATTACTTATAGATTTATGTGACTTGTAAAGGAACTTTAATATGTTCCTTGTGATAGTGAAATATGTAATGAATGGTCATGTCAACATGACAGTGTGAACATTGTCATGAGACATGCTGAAACCATTAAAACCTTGTAGCCATTAAGGCTTTGCAGTGAGGCATTTTCATTAAGCCAGTGAGGCACTTTTACGAGTGGTTTTTCATCCCTACGGGGGTTTTCCACTCATGAAAATATTTGTGTTATGATTTCTTTGTGGATGCACTTATGATCTTCCTCTTTCCTTAATTTGTTTTTCAGTATTTAAATTTCATGCATTTGTTGTGATGATATCCCATGTGTAAGCCTACAAGGCACAATTTAATGAAGGCACCACCTTATTTTGATATACTTTCATTTGTTGATGTATGCTATTTAATTTGATTATTGAGATGAAAGTAATTTTTAGAACTTAAGGAAATAATTAGCTTATGTGTTTTTACGGCTCGCTATATCCTAGACCTGGGACAATTGTTGGCTTACTATTCAGATGTATACAATAGTGGTTTAGAGGAAAACGACCACATGCCCCTAGTCTCTTTGAGGCTACAATGAGGGTAGAAGTAATTTATTCCTGATTGGTGAGTTACAACATGACCAACCCATGATTCTACACCAATCTCTATAGCCAAACTTGAATTTCATCCAAATTGTAGGGATAGGATGATGAGCAGTGTGGATGGAGATACAGATGATGAAGACACCGCTTGACATATTTATAGGATCATATGAGGATGAGGATGAGGAGGATGAGGAGGAGGAGTCCCAGTCTATGAGTGAGGATGTCGATGAGATAGAGGAGAATCCAATAGGAGAGATACACCCCCTACCAGAGTCACTAGATCACATGCCATAGCCAGATCAAAGATCTGCACTCATGAGTGTGGGGAGGCCAGCAGTAGCAGGCCATCCAAACCTTCCACATAAATGGGGAACCACCATCGGCGAAGTTGCGCCCTGGAGATTGGCGCACTGGAGATCTAGGTGATGATTTGATATTTATGTTATTTCATTACAACTCTTTAACTTCAGATATGATATATATATGTGTGTGTGATGATGTGTACTGATATCTTTTATCTTTTCCATCTTGCAAGGTCCATGTGAGAGTTGTGTGAACTCTATCAACATGTTATTGAAGAGATGATGCATGCACTATGCATGGAGGATGATTTACCCTTAGAGTATGTGCCCCCACGTTTCGTGGGGCAACATGAAAATCTCTTCAAGGATTTTTCTAGATTGAGGATAGTGTATGAGAGCATGACCAGATGGACTAACCTAGCTACAAGACAACTTTCTACAATGTAGTCAGTATTAAATGACCTATGAGCCTCTCAAGGTCCATCAAAAAGTGGGATAGAGTCCACTTTCTTGGTGGAAATATCGAGGTTGGAGAGAGATATGGCTAGGCTGCAGGTAGAGAGGGATTGCATAGTGCAAGAGTGTGTTGAGGCACTCATATGAGAGGCAGATAAGAGAGGAGAGGCGTGGGGCCTAGAACTATCTATGAGGTCTATGAGCATGACACCATCACAGCCCATTGTCTCACAATGTAGGCCAACACTAGGCACCGAGGGGTCTAGCAATCACATGCCCTATTAGCGTTGTATTCATTGATATATGTACCTAAAATTTTGATGATATATATGATATATGAGCTTTCATATTTTTTACGATCTTATGTTCAATTAAATATCCTTTGCAAGAATTCCTAATAATTATCTTCATGATTTAATGCTTATGTGATATAATCAAAACATTTTCAGTTTATGTTAGATGCTACATTGTGATTAAGTATGCTATGTTAACTTAAATGAACCTATGATCTAATAACATTAAATGCATATAAGGATCTAAATTAACATAACACAATATTTTCTTTTTGATAGTATGGAAACTAAAGTAATAATTCAAAATAATTGAACAATCACTTTAGACTCTAAGACACACCATTATCGTTTGTCAAAGAATGAAGCAATGCGAGATAAAGTAGAACACCATCTACCTAATCTAACAACACTATTTTAACACACTATTCAAAAGAGAGGATGCTATGTGTAATATCAAAGCAAATGTGTGGCATGAATAGGTTCTTTTATGGGTTTATTGTCTATTTCTGTTACTGTATAGGATCCAGACCCATAGTTTTCTTTGATAACATAAGGTCCTAACCAATCAAGGCTAAATTTTCATTTTTCATTTGGAAGAGCATTGAAATTACATTGATTTTCATATAACACTAAGTCACCTTTACTAAATGCACAAGGGATGACATTATTGTTATAACCGCGTTGCATTTTTTTGGAATAAGCTTGGAGATGCACTCAAGAGCATTGATACACTATTTATCTAGCATTTCAAGCTATTGCAATCGCTACTCTTTATAAGTAGTATCATCAATAAGCCCTTTAAGAGTAATTCACAATGAAGGAATCTCTAACTCTAAGGGCATTATTGCTTCAACACAATAAATAAGGCTATAAGGAGTATTTCTGGTAGATGTTCTAATACTTGTACAGTAAGCCCACAATGCATAAGTTAGTTGAGTATGCCAATATTTATTATGTTTACTTACTATTTTTCATAGATATTTTTCAAGATTCTTATTAGTCAATTCTACTTGTGTATTTGATTGTGGATAATATGGTGTTGAAAAGCGATGTTGAATATGAAATATTTCCAATAATTTCTTCACATCATTTTTCTTAAACAGAGCTCCATTATCCAAAATCAATGCGGAAGGAAGACCAAAGCAAGCAATAATGTGTTCCAATATCAAATAACATATCACATCAGTTTTCATGGAACAAAGAGGAATAACTTCCACCCATTTTGTAAAATAGATAGTTGCCGTAATTATAAACATATGTCCAACAAAATAAGGTGGTGATATTTTTCCAATAAGACCCAAACCCAAAACTAAGAATGGTCAAATAGGAACTTGGGAATGAAGCTTGGAAGCAGGAGCATGAATCAAATTGTTGTGCCCTTGACATTTATGACATTTATTTACATATACAAAACAATCTTGTTCCATGTGTCTCCAATAATATCATATATGAACCAATTTTTGAACTAATGATCTTCCTTCAAAATTCCCCCAAAAAGCACTTGCATGAGCTTCTTCAAGTGCTATAGGGATTTCATATTGTTTATGACATCTAAGTAAAAGACCATTAAACGATCTTCTTTTAGTGTCAGAAAATGTTGTTGGGGACATTTTCACACTTGTTTGGGCCCTCCTTGTAAAATTGAGCTTCATGTTTCCTTGATTTAGTGTTGTAATGTGGTTGAAACATTCACATTAGGTCTTGGGCCCTTGTGAACTAATGGATTTAAATTGTACCTTGCTAAAGTGTTGTGAAGTGTTGTAACACACTTCCACACTTTTCTAAGGTTTTATTAATTAAATGAACATAATAAACCCATTTTTAATTAAAATAAACATTAATATTTCCTTATTTTGAGGTGTTCATGTAAAGTGTTGTGACCCACTTTCACACTTTTCTAGATTTTCATTAATAATTGGGCTTTCTTATGCTTTAATTGGCCCTATTTTTCATCCAAGCCTCATTTATTGCATCTTTTATAGGATAATCCCAACACCAATTAGTACCCAATCATAATTCAAGTGTTTTTGGCTTGTGTGGCCCATATTTAGTGATCTGGGACTCATTTGCCATCTTGGGCGAATGGGTCCCATCTAGATTTTTGGGTCCAAACCTATTTTTACACCTTTCTAAGATTTTTTTAATTTTTGGTCCCATACATTATGCCACATGAGACTCATTTGCCATCTTGGGCGAATGAGTCTCATGTAGCCCAAAATTAAAATAAATTCAAAATTTTTGTGAGATTTTATTTTCCTAGATCTGATGTTGGTTTGTAGCATTGTAATTTCGTGAATTCTTGCATAATTGGGTATAAATACAAGGTTATTTCACTCATATTTTTGCACCTAGCAATCTA
>VDFB02270651.1:400710476-400765166 GCA_007258455.2 Sequoia sempervirens | reverse complement strand
TGCAAGGGAAGAAAATTCTCAATCCACACTCAACTTTTCAATCGTTTAACAAATTCTTGTTGTCCTTACAATTTGGGCTCTCTTTCCCTTTATAAAACCTTGATTCACAACACCAAACAGAGACTAAGGCAATAGAATTATCTTGTTAAACCATCAACCAACATGAACAGTACCAAATTTACTAGAACCCTTATATCCACTTATACAACTCAAATATGAGAAAACTCATGATGAATTATCCCAACTAGCCTATTTAGGCTCCTAGTGACCTTTATGTTTGTCAAACAACTAAAGAAGACTCTCAAGAACTCTTGAAAAGATTCAAATGGCATACAAACTCCCACAATGGATCATCCTTCAAAGGATACCATGGCCCTTCCACATAGGAATTATCAACATTTGCATTTCCTGTCCTAATTAGGACTGTAACAACACTTTCTTAACAGGACAGTCATCATAAAGATGAAATCAAACTTGTTTATTCACCAAACCTTGAAAGAAATGACTCAAAGTACTCCCATACTCCTTTACAAACATCAATACCTAAGTAAGACTTCGCATCCACAAGCAATACTCCACAAAACTCATTGTAAACTGGTTTTTACCAGACTCAAACAACTTTGTCTTCACAGGTCAGACAATATAAAGGGACTCTAAACTTGTAACTTCCACAAACCCTAACAAGGAAGGGTTCTAAACACCATTAATCAACCTTTTACAATACTTCCACCCCAAAAGAACACCCTTTGCATCTTCAAACTCAAAAATCATCACTGTACAGGGTCAATTTTCCAGATTTTTCATGAATTGCAGACCTAGGGCAATGTAAAAACGTACCAAAACCTTATCCTTGCCCTCTGAAACTTTGGAATCTTTAATAACACACTCAAAATTCTCTGTTCACCAATTTTGAAGAAGTTTCATCAGTTAAACTATGAGAAATGCAATTAAATGTGTTGACTGCTACCCTAGAAGAGGGTTTTGACCCACCAGAACAAAAATGCCAATGTCTTTCTCAATACTTATTGAATCTAAATGAAATCAATTTCAGATTGAAGTAGACTCACAAGGCAATGACTTCCAAAGGAGGAGGAGAGAAGTTGTGCACAAGAAATGGCCGTACAATGGCCTGTAACACAGAAAATGCTGGTAAAATACAGAAAACTGTGTTTTTTCATCAAAATTCTTCTTCATAAATCAACTCCCAATCTTCCTTGAATTGAATGAGGTTATATCATGCCTTTATAAAGCCCATACAATGCCTAAAACTGTCTCTCTAACTACCTTTACCTTTAATCTTCCTCTATTTGCAATTTGTGGCACTTTTTCAATTTTGCATTGACAACTTTACATCTTTTTGTAACTTTTTACATTTCAACACAAATGACTCCAAAATACCTATGAATGACCTAAAAAAAGCTTAAATAAGTCTATTAGATGCTATTACAACATGAGATCATCATTTCTAATTCAAAAACTTGAATTTTCCTCATGGAGGCATGATCATGCTAAGGTTCTCTTGCACCATTCTCTCCAGCCAAAAGAATTCCAAGTCCTCTTGGATTAGATCATCGTATTCTCCTCCCTGTAGTCTTTTATGCCCTACCACTTCATCTTCACCTTTGGTTTTAGTTGGTCTATGCAAAATTTCATCCATTTCATCTTGAATTTGTGAATCTTCTCCTTCTTGCCCTGAAATGTCTCAATCTTCTTGTATCCTTCTTCAAACTGCTACATCTTAACCTGCAAATTATTCCTTGTCCAAAAAATTAATACAAAAAAAGAAATAATACATTAATTCTAATACAATACCTCCATCATTCTTCAATTCTTTTCAAACCTACAAGATCAACTCATTCATGATCACCTCTTCATCCAATTTTGACAGTTATTTAGTATCTTCAACCTCTGAAATCAGTTGCTTTATCTCTACTACTCCTTAATTATCATGCTTGGGAATGTCTACAACATCTTTATCTTCTTCAACATCTTAAAATGCTTCATCTTCTTCTTTCTCTTTTATCTTCATTTTTCTTCTTCTCCTTTTTTCTATCCTCTAAATGGGCCATGTAACCTTCTTTATCACTTTCAAATGAAAACTTGTGGCTTGTCTATATAGTTGTTCAATCATATGTTTCATCTTCATCATGGATTCCATGAACTCTTTATCCATCCTTATCATCTCTTGCTTTAATTCTGCAATCTCTCTATCAAACTTTTCTTGCCTCTTTCTCTTCTTCCTCTCTTCCTATTCCTACAAATTCCTTCTCACTATCTCCATCTCTCTCGTTGTGCCTCAAACAGATCTCTCTCCTTGCTCCAAGACTCCTCCTTCTCCTGATTTTTCTTCACGACCTCTCAGGTAGGAGCAATTGGGATTTACCATGCAGACCACCACAACCAACCAAACCACAAAACACAAAACCAACAACTCAAATATGCAAACCTTTTTGGGCTGCAATGCTAATTTTATGCAGAAATTTATAGGAAGCAAATTATGTGAAATCCACACTCAACTTGTCAATCATTTAACAAATTCTTGTTGTCCTTACAATTTGAACTCTCTTTCCCTTTATAAAACCTTGATTCACAACACCAAACATAGAATAAGGAAATAGAATTATCTTGTTAAACCCTCAACCAAAATGAACAACACCAACTTGACTAACACCAGCCCTTATATCCACTTATACAACTCAAATATGAGAAAACTCAAGATGGACTATCCCAATCAGCCTATTTAGGCTCCTAGTGACCTTTATGTTTGTCAAACAACTAAAGAAACTCCTAGGAACTCTTGAAAAGATTCAAATGGCATACAAACTCCCACAATAGATCATCCTTCAAAGGATACCATGGCCCTTTCACATAGGAATTATCAACATTTGCATTTTCTTGTCCTAATTAAGATTGCAACAACACTGTCTTAATAGGACAATCATCATGAAGATGAAATAAAACTTGTTTATTCACCAAATCTTGAAAGAAATGAATCAAAGTACTCCCATACACCTTTAAAAACATCAATACCTAAGTAAGACTTCACATCCACGAGCAATACTCCACAAAACTCACTGTAAACTAGTTTTTACCAGACTGAGACAACTTTGTCTTCACATGTTAGACAATATTTAAAGGGACTCTAAATTTGTAACTTCCAAAAGACTTGACAAGGAAGGGTTATAAACACCCTTAATCAACCTTTTACAATAATTCCACCCCAAAAGAACACCCTTTACATCTTCAAACTCAAAAATCTTCATTGTAAAGGGTCAATTTTCCAGATTTTTCATGAATTATAGACCTAGGGCAATGTAAAAATGTGCCAAAACCTTATCCTCGCCCTCTAAAACTTTGGAGTATTTAAGAACACACTCAAAATTCCCTATTAACCAATTTTTAAGGAGTTGTATTAGTTAAACTATGAGAAATGCAATTAATTGTGTTGACTGCTACCCTAGAAGAGGGTTTTGACCCACTAGAAAAAATATGCCAATATCTTTCTCAATACTTAATGAATCTAAATGAAATAAATTTAAAATTGAAGTAGAATCACAATGAAATGAATTCCAATGGAGGAGAAGAGAATTCAAGTGCACAAGAAATGGTTGTACAATGGCCTGTAACACAAAAAATGTTGGTAAAATATAGGAAACTGTGTTTTTTCATTAAAATTCTTCTTCATAAATCAACTCCCAATCTTCCTCAAATTGAATTAGGTTACATCATGCCTTTATAAATCCCATACAATGCTTGAAACTATCTCTCTAACTACCTTGACCTTTAATCTTCCTCTATTTGCAATTTGTTGCACTTTTTCAATTTTGCATTGACAACTTTACATCTTTTTGCAACTTTTTACATTTCAACTCAAATGACTCCAAAATACCTATGAATGACCTAAAAAAAACTTAAATATGTCTATTAGACCTTATTACAACATTAGATCATCATTTCTAATTTAAAAACTTGAAGTTGCCTCATGGAGGCATGATCATGCCAAGGTGCTCCTACACCAATTCTACATTCATTTAGCTTCATTTACTAGTTGTTTAGTTTCTCCCTAAGTTGATCTTAACAGGGGGGGTGTTGGAGTAATTGAGATAATCACTTGATAATTAATTATTCATTGAAATTAATTATTAAGTCCCTTATTACTTTAGTTCTCTTAAGCTAAACTTAGGAGAGATTTTTTATTATTATATTGGGATAATTATAAGTCTAGTTGTCTCATTGCATGAGATTAAGACACTCATCACAATATAATGCAATTCTCATCTATGGTTTTTTTTGTATGCACATTCATTGTAATCATTAATTCATAACCATTCAGGTAAAATACATTGCACATATGAGTGTTTTTTTAGATTCAATCTTTTCTCTCTTGGTTGCATAGCAAATCAGTTGCTTTGATCTTTTTTTTGTGATAGGATAATTGCTTGCAGGCGATTTTTGGGTGTTGTGGAGTTTAATTATCAACTTCAACAATTAATTTATATTGGATATCATATAGAGGTGCTTCCTTTCTCTCCTACTCTACAAATATGTGTTGCTAACCTTTGCTAACAAAAAAAATTTATACATATTAATAAAACACGGGAAGCCCAAATTAGGGCTTGTTTATATTGGTTATGTAGTGTAGGAAAATGTATATGGTCCTTGCATTTTCACACTTGTTTGGGCATGCCTTGCTTTATTTATCCCTATTTATGTCTTAATTGGTCCTATTTTGCATCCACAAGCCTAATGAATTATATCTTTTTATGGCTAATCCCAACAAAAATCAAAGGGGAAATGATAATTTAATGATTATGGCTAGGTGTCCTTGATTTTTGGGTCGAGACTAAGATGCCACTTAGGGCATCTTTGTCCTCCAAAGGTCTTGGGACCTTAATTTTGAGTGTACCTTAAATGTACCCCTTTTTGGAGTCTATGCCCCAAGCTTCATGCCTGGTGACTAAGACACCACTTAGGGTGTCTTAGTCCCCTTTAAGTTATTTTCGGGATTTAATTTCAAATCTTGGCAGGATTTAGCCTCCTTTAATTAATGAATTCATATGTTGGATTTTTGTGGTGTAATTTTTGGATATTAAGCATAAATAAGTATAAATACAAGGTTCCTTCACTCATTTTCAATATAAGACTTTTGTGAGATCATTCATCATAGCATAATTAAGTTCACAAGAGCATTCAAGAGTAATTCATCAAGCATTTGGAGCCATCATCAAGATTCAAGCATCATATCAAGGATATTCTTGCATCATGTGTATTTTTGAGCTAAAATTTATGATGTAGGGTTTTGATTCAAGCAAGCAATTCAAGCCAATATCTATCAAGCATTCATTAGATTCAAGATCTACATTCAAGCTAGCCATTTCACACAAGTTTGTAGATTTCATAACAAGGGTTTGGTGAGTTGCAACATAGCATTTTGTTCATTCATCATTTCCCTTCATTATTCTATTTCATTCCAAGGTTTAATTACCAATAAGGGGTTTGACCAAGGAAAACCCCCATTTACTAACAATCAACAAGTTTTTCCTCTCTTGCATGCTTGTGTTTACAGATTTAGGTTGAAGATTTGAAGATCATTTGAAGTGTAAAGTTGCAATGTTGCCATCTTCACGGAAACTCACCTACATGCCAACTCTAGAATTTTCAGAACTTGAGATCAGAGAAGAAGGAAGTGCAGGAATTAAACCTCTAGATCACTTTCGGAGATTTCAGAAATTCAAATTTGGACTAAGTTGCTACCTAGGGCATCTTAGTCCTCCAAGTGGAATTTTGTAGAGATTCTTTCATATTCTATTCTGATATTCAAAAATTTTGTATTTCCCCCAAAAATAGTAGCGAGACTAAGTCAATAGTAAGGGTGTCTTAGTCCTCCCTAACATGTTTTGATAACATTTTTGCATTTCTAGAATCCTCATCACATTTCCAGACTTTCCAGGTACACATACCCTAACTTGTCGTTTCTTAATTTCATCATTTGCATTCATTATTTGGCTTGCATTACTAGGTTTTGTAAGTTGAATGTTAAAGTGTCTTTTCCAAGCTTTTTCTTGGTGGTGAACCCCTCAAAGCTTAAAGAACCCCCTTCTAGGTCTTGTTGAGAATTAACTCACCTTTAAGGTTGATAGTCAATCCAATTTGGGATCCTAGGACATATTTGAGTGACAATTGGAGAATAGTGGTGCAACAACATCACTCATTTTTAATATTGTTCAGGTTCAAAATGGGGGATCAAATTTTTCAAATATATTTTTAAAATCCCTTTGACTTTATTAGGTTCCTAAAAAAGATTGAACATATTAAAGAAGGTTTATAGGTGCTTTATAAACTTCTTATTATTCTCAAAGATTTTTTTCACCATTACTAGAAGGTTTTCTAGGCTCAATACCTTTCCTTTGAAACTAACAAATCATTTTAACAATCTATGATCTTGTGATCCCTTGTAGGATTTCTATTATGCAATGAGCCCTCAATGACCAAAAACTCATAACAGAAGATCTTTGAGAAACAAGTTTTTAATGGCCAACAATAAATCTCCTAGTTATGATGGGTTTCCTTATAAATTATGCAAATCCTTATGAGGTATTGTTGGTCTCAACTTTCTTCAAGTCTACCTAGAAGCTTTTGATATGGGATACTTAGGTACTTAAATAAATACATATTTAAGACAATATTAAATTCATACCTAAAGTGGGTGATCTTGGGGAAATATACAATTAGAAATCAATCATTTTGTTAAATACCTCCTATAAGATCATTTCTCAAGCTCTTTCCCTTTGTATTAGACATTTTCTTACACTAATTGTTCATCTTGAGAAATCTAGTCTCATCAAGAGTAGATATATTTTAGATGAAAAGTATTATTGTTATGTTGAAAGGTGTGGAATATGCTAATCACTCTTAGCAATAGGCTATTTTCATCAAGATTGACTTTGCTAAGGCTTATGATTTTATTCATTGACCATTCATTCTAGCCATACTTTAGGCTCTTAGATTTGGCCCTAAATTTCTCCATTTAGTCTATATGTAATTTATAGATGCCTTGACTTGTTTCACCATCACTGGTTAATAATACTCTTCTTTTAGGCTCTTTAGATTCATTTACCAATGTTATTTTGTTGCTCAAGACTTCTCTCTATATTCTTGTGGCTATTTTTTTTTGGCTATTTACTTGATAATGCAATTTTCAAGTGGAAAGTTAAAGGTATTTCACTTCCCAACTCTAATATCTAGCTTATTAATGAAATTTCTATGGTTCCTTACCCACTTTCCTCTAAAAGAAAGATAGTCTTATCCAATCCTTGTGGTACTAAAAATAACTTTTTCCTTGCCTTGATTCCAGTTTATAGTGGAAAAAGACTAAATTCTATCATCAATTCTTCTCTCCCAAGCCTCCCTAGCTTAACACTTTTGGTTGGAAATGGATTTTAAACCATAGTGAAAAAATTAGATTCTTGAGCATTCCTTTTGCCTTTCAAGATTGGAAAGGTCTCAAATTTACTCTATTCTTATCATGAAGGAGCACGTTTAAATACTTTAAGGTGCCTTTTTTTTTACCAAAAGTATATGTAAGGCTTGGAAAGTCATTAAGCCTTGACGCATTTGGAATTGAAACAAATTGAGGACTAATATTTCCATCAACTAGTATCCTCTTTGGTGGTCTCTTGTGATTAATTCTAGCATATACTTCTTGCTAAAGCTCCCTAGGTTTGTGTTTTGAGTTATTTTAAAAGAGGGATCAAATGTCCCATTCCAAACCTCTGCTCTAAGTCCACTAAGCATTAGTTGTCTTGAACAAAGTTTAAGGATAAATATAGATTCGGGTACATTTGGAAATTATGAATATTTCCAAACCATTATAGATTCTATTCCTTTAGAGATAATCCATAAGGTTAGGATTTTGTTTATCAACCCAAGTAGAAGGATGAAAAGTGATATCTCGACACCTCTTTGTGGAAATACAATCCTTTCAATGATTATTCATAGTTCTTTCCTCACCTACCCATGATTTCAAAGCTTAATGCTAGGTTGAATCTCCATTCCATTATATCTTAATAAAATTACAAGTTTCAAATAGTTTGCTATACCATTCTAGAGCTCAAATTAGCTCCCTTGGATTGGTGTCTCCTTTTCCAAGGTCTTTCCATTAGATCTTGACTTGTACATTTAGGTGTTTCCAACTCCCTCTCTCCCTTTTGCAGATATTTGGGAACTCTTAAGTATCTTTATTTACTTTACAGCATGCAGACCCAAATTGCATGGACTTAGATACATGATTTTTTCATTCTCTTTTAGCCAAATTTGGCATGCACTAAGAGTGGAAGTTCTATTCAACATGTTGAAAAATAGGAATGTTGCTTTATTTTCAAGCACTATTGTGAATGCTCAATTTTTATGTATAATAAAGCCATTATATGCTCTAATATCATGTTATAAATTTTGGTTTAGGTTTCAATAAATTGGAATTAGAGGTTTCTCACTTATAGAATCATATTGGGCATTGGGCTAATGTTTAATGTAATGTTGTGTGTGTCCCATCTTCTCCTACCAATAAGGATTCTTCACTTCCATGAGGATTTCGACATGGCCATAGCCATAGTGTGTGTTCCAAACACGACCCTCATGACTCTCACGGGTGCCCTTAGCATAGATACCATGGTTGGTCTCCCACTCCATGTGGCCAATCTTCTACTTCTCAATATGATCATGGTGTCTTTGGTTGGTATGACAATGGGAAGTTCCCTAGGTTGAACCTTGATATTTCTCATGTTTGTACATCTCTTGTGGATCAAGAAGAAGAAAAAGACAAAGAGTATACAATCATGAGTTGAAGCCTATTCTTGATGGTTACAACCTCGTAAGTGGCTAAGACAACCTCTTGTTTATGACCTCCCTCTTCTCATTAGAATTACTTTAGATGCATGATAGTGTGACCCTTATCTTTAAATTTTTACATCAATTTTTTAAAATATGATTCCATTCCACCCATCTTCTATATAAATTAATATAAAAATACACTATTCATTATAAAAATAAAAATCTAAAACAATAATTATAAAAAGTCTAAATTATCATGGATAAAGCAACCCTTTATCTACATCAACCTACCATTATTAGATTTGTTAGAGAAAAAACAAGACTTTCAAAAAAGAAGATAGATAAATCTATATCAACTTAAGAGCATGAAATTAAAAAGAAATTCTAGAGAGGAAGTAAGGTTTAAGACAACACTATAAAACAAAAACAAGAATTCTAGATAGATGTCAAGTTTGAGGCACACAACAATTAGATTTGATGTGAGAAACCATGCCTAACTACTTTGTATATAAATTCAATAAAGGCGATGATTAAATTGAACGTTTCCTCGCTGTCTCGATCATCTTTTCATTTACTTTTCCTCATTTTTTCTCTTCAATTACGACATCAGGATGACTCTAAAAATTAGGATTTCACTGAAACCAATGGCTAACTGAGCTTAAAGCAGGCAAATTTAGACGACATAATAGACGAGGAAAGGGAAAAAACTGCGCGCCTGCAATGGATAAAGACGGATATAAAAATGGCGTGGAAGTTAGGTCAGTAAAACCAACACAAAGGCGTAGGACTCGTAATCCTTCCGCAAGGCGGCCGCGTATGACAAAGGAGGGAGAGAGCGAGGGGCCTTTGATATACACAATGCCAACTGAAACCTTCGCTTGAGCACAAAGGAATTCAACAAGCGGAAAATCCATCTCCTTCCAACAAATCTTTAAATAAAAATAGATTCATAATGGCTTCTGTCTTTTTCACTGTTCGGTCGCATTCCAACCTTTGCACCTACCGCGCCAAATCTCGCACGATTCCCTCTATGTGATAACTCCATTGCCAAATTATTTTATTCCTCTAATATTTACTATTTTTTGTTCATCTCTCTTATCTTATATTTGGGGTCTCCATTCATTATGCTCCACGCTTGTGTTGTGCAGCTCTTAGGAGGAATACGAATTTATTGCCTTGATTAGCAAGGGTTTTCCACACGACTGCCTCGTGAAGGAATAAAACTTCATTTATTGTTTCTGGTAAGCCGCGGGAAGCCGTGCGAGGACATCCTGATGCTCAGTTTCCGTAACATTTATGAAATTGGAGTTATTTTTCTGATGGAAGATGCTTTAATCGAGGATCGAGTGTTGACGGCCAGTTGTTTTATGTGTTTTATGGCTTTGCAGTGATGGAGACCAAAGTCGGAGAGGTCAGAAAGGTTCACGTTGTGTATTTCTTGAGCAGAGGTGGACAAATTGAGCATCCGCACATGATAAAAGTTCATCCCGCGGTTCGAAATGGCGTGCGCCTGAAAGGCAAGGCTCTCAATTTTTAGGTTTCTTATATTTTCCCCCTTTTGGAGTAAACAATTTTTCGTTCAATATGGAATTTTCTGGCGTGTTGCAGATGTTAAGCGATGGTTGTCGAATTTGAGGGGAAAAGACATGCCGAATTCATTCGCCTGGTCGTATAAGCGGTATAGTTGGATTATGGTTTTTTTTGGGATGTCTTCGAATTTAGTAGGTAAGGGAATATTTGTTCTGACGAAAAAGTGTGCTGTTTTTGGTTCAAAGGAGGTACAAAGGTGGCTATGTATGGCAAGACTTGTGCGACAATGATCTGATCACGCCTATTTGCGACAGTGAATACATTCTTAAAGGCTGCGAGATCCTACCGAATAATCAAGGTAGGATTCTTTGAACTTATTGCTTATTTACCATTTTTCTTTTTCGTTTTCACAAAATTGGATTGTTTTCTATGCGATCGAGTAGTTTTACAATAAAATTGAACACAAGATTTGAAGCAACTTTTGCTGCTTCTTTATAATAGAGTAATCTTCAATGAGATTAAAGGGTTTTAGAGCAAAATTGAAAAACAATACGGAAAACAGAGGTTAATATTTCATAATCGCGTGTAATTTTCCACTTCGAAAATCGGACTGGTTTGGCGATGCATCAAAATTGAACATAAGCTTTCAGAACGGTAGTAGCATAACGATCGCAGCAGTCATAATCAATTTCACCGATTTTGAAACCTTAGATGCTGCTATCAAGGATCGGCAACAATTTTGCTGAAATCCGAAAGAGTACAATATTGTAATGCATTTTTAGTTCAATTAAGTTTATCAGAGTCTGTGAGGTGTCAATTCAGGTTTTTTTGGTTACTTTATGGGATCGGTTTCTAACTATCTTTAGATTTCTACAGATAGTCGTAAATGCGGCGCAAAACCGGCGACACAGAATGTGCTGGTTGAAGAGGTCCAGAGCAAGAGCAGTTTCTCAGAAGCCTCCCAGCCGATGTTAAAAATTGAGCTACCTGAATGCCAGACAAATTACACCGAGGATTTACAGAATTACTCCGAAGTGGAGTCGTACAAAGGAAGGCAGCGTCTGAACAACGGCAATTATGTCCGTCATAATTCTGACGAATCTGAAGACAACCGGTCGGTAGCTGAATATTTGACTAAAACAAGTGGCAACAGCCCTTCCAAATCCGTCAAAATTTCCAGAGAAGTCATCAAAACGTACATAGCCGTCAGATCGCCGGCGACAGACCTGAAATTCGACGCTGCAACACAGACGGGCGAAAGTCGAATGCTCGATTACGACAAAGAAGAATCTCCTCCATTGTCGATAACAGACAATTCTTTTGAAAAAAGCGCATCCTTTGAAACGTCCGAGGAGTTCAGCCGTACTTCGTCGTATTCAAAGCTTTCCTGCAAGAACAATGATGTCGTGAAGTCTGAGAATATCAAAACTCCGTCAAAAGTTCCCCGTCATGCAAAAGCCAAGGCCGGGGGTGCTTCTAACGTTCTTCGTCAGCTCTTCACTTGCGGAGGCCTTGACACCAGGGACTCGCGAATTCTCGCCGTCAAAGCCATAACGTTTAACCGTCTGTCAAATGAAGAAAACCGATCTTATGGGGCCGTCAATAATCCCCCGTCAAGCACGGCGCCTAGAAAGTCTGAGTCTCGGCCAGATTTGACGGCAAATTCAGAAGTAAAACTCAACAAATCTGATTATTCTAAACGGTACGTTTTAACTTGGCACAGTTTTCCAATGCAGTCGTGTTCGAATCCCGCTAATTGCTATAGCTGACAAGTTTTTTTCTTTTCCCTTGTGTAGAGATGTACAGAAATCTCCAAATTTTTCCCCTGCGCATTCCTCTTCACCGAGCTCCGGCGAGTTTGCAGCGGGGAAGGTTGCCGATATTCCGTCAGCAGACATAAATTCCCACTGTCAAAATGGAAAAGCAGAGGAAGTGGCTGCGTACGGTGTTAGTACCGACAATTCTGATTCATTAAATAAATCTTTACCGTCCAAAGCATCTCAGAGCCCGGCTATTCGCTTGGACGATTTAAATACCAACCTCTCCGGCCGGAAAACTGACAGGTGTGATCCATAAATTCTCCTTTTTTTCAACTAATTTAAATTCGAATTTTGTTTTATTATAATTGACTTAAAATTATAACAGGAAAAGCAGGCAAAAGGGCACCGGGGAGAGCAACTGCTTGTAAGTCCCTGCAAATGATATTCCCTTATTATTAAACTACGCCTTCAATTCAGTTTCGTATAGTATTTTTCAGGGTGTAAATTTTCCACTGATTTATTTCCATGTGGTTTGTAAAGGCAATGCGGGAGAACAGTCAAGGCGGAGTATCTGAAAGCTCATTCCAAGTACTGTCGGGGGCCCAAAAACGCTTTCAAAGCCAGAAGAGGCATCGTTGCAAAATGAGAAAGCCTGAAATTTTCCGTCGAAGAATTTCTGTTAGTATACAGTTACTGCTTAGTGATTTCCAGGATTGGGCGGCATGCTGTCGTTGGCTATGGCTATTGTAATTAACTGTTTGGTCTCTATTTTTAAAGAATTAAGAATGCACTAGCTCTATTTCTTAAGGCCAACATATCCTCTCCGGGCCCGCAACATCTGATTGCGTATTTCTTCTGTCTGTTTGCAAAGAATTGTGATATTACTTGATGTGAAATGGCAATTGAATTTTACTAATTTGGATAACACATCGGTGAAGTTTGGCCTCCAACGAGGCTTAGAACTGAAGTTGTTAGAGAACGAGAGGAAGAGAGTTTGGGGAGCCAATTATAATGTAGGTAATCCAAATTGTAATGCCCACTTAACCACTTGCACCAATGCTTCTCTCGTGATATGAGGGGGCTTTGTTTTTGTTTTTTTTCGTATGTCCACGTGGCTACAGCGTATCCCGTGGGACAGGTTGGCCCCGTCAACTTGGGAAATGACAAGATCAAATAAATATAATCACGAAGTATTTTAAAGTCGATGCCTAGGGCCAACCCTACGTTCTTGGAAGCTGACACGGGCTGGTATCGCGGGCCGCCCTGACCTCTTCAAAATTGACATCCCTTCATAGTACTAAAGTATATAAAAAAAACATTTTTTGTTAACGGATGTTACGAATTTTCTTGGGTTATAATAGGCTTAAATTATGTCATCTTGAAATGACATATAAATAAAATATTTTTAAAAAAATTAATATTACAAATTTTATTAGATTACATTTAGGTCAAATTATATAGGTCAAGGAATTTATCTATAAAGATATTTTGAAATAATTAGCATGTTATAAGGACATTATCATTCTACTATTCTAAGGTGTAGTGGTGCGTTGATAAGTAAAACTTTTTATTACTAGTTTATGATTTAATATATATAGTTTTTTTTTCAAATAAAATTGTAAATATTAATTCTTTTTGAGCAGTGGTTGTGATAGGGCGAATTTCAGTGCTAGAATATGAACAACAAACAAAGGAAAACAAATAACACTAAAAACACTCTACACCACAAAATTAGCTTAGTTGGATTCAATACAACAAAAAAAATAGAACTTTTTACTTTGTGTCAAATCGATCATTTGGTTGGCCTTTTGATTTTTGGTGTTGAATGCTCCTTGGATGGCAAGAGATGCAAACTGTAAGGTGGAATGAGGATGGAAAATGAGTGAAAAGTGGATGCAAGCATGAAAAATGGCTAAATATGGCTTAAGAATTTTTTTTGCAAGAGTTTGACTATTATGAATAATCTCCCTTAAAATGAGAGAAAATAGGGGGTATTTATAAAGATTTTGGAATTCTCTACGGAAATGAACGGTCAAGATTGAGCCACCAAGATCAAGATGTAGGGTTAAGGTGAGTTGAGAACTCACAAACCCTCACATCTTGACATGTGGCAAGTGATATGGCTTAAAAAAGATGATGTGTACATGAGATGGAAGGATAGTACATGACATGGAGGGAGTACATAGTACCTTGGGATTGGGACAAGATCTCTTCATAAAGGAGGTCCTTGTCCCCATGTGAGTGAAATGACATGTGAAGAATTAAAAATTTCTCAAATATTTTCATGAGGATGAAAAAAGGAATTTAAAATTCCTTTAAATGCATTGGGGGATTAAATGTGAATTAAAAATTCACATAGAGAATGTAGTGCCTTAAGAGAAAACTTTTAATGAAGTTGACTAAGGACATATTCTATAAATGATATGGGGATTAGATTGACCTAATTAAGTGATTAAGGTTGTGCAAGTATTTGATTAGACTAATTAATGACACATTAGAGGCAAGTGGGAAATGATGGAGGATAGGACCCTAATGATGATTAGGGGTGTGCACAGCTTAATCATAAATTAAATATGACTAAGAAAGAGGGTTAGATTGCTAAGAGGGATTAGGGGCCAACTTGCAAAAGTTGGAGGATGTGACAATTGAGAGAGAAAATAAGGAATTTAAAAATAAATTTAAAATTTCAAAAGATAATATGACTAAATTAAATAAAAGTGATGTATTTATTTAATTTAGAGAGGAAAGAGGAGAAAAGTATTTAATAAATACTTTGGGAAACCTTATGTAGGACACAAAATATTAATTAAATGAGTGATTTAATTAATACTGGCAAAGAGGATGAATTAAATGAGCAAAGGGATGATTAAGGAGATGAATTTGACCATATTGAAGTGGTCAAATTTGGATGTCTACATTTTGCCCCTTTTTGAAACACTATTAGGATAATAGAGTTTTGAAGAAAAAAAAACACAGACGACTCTATAGAAGAAGCGACCGGAAAAGAGATGCCCTAGCATGGGAGAGATTGCGTGAGCTACCCAAATGGAGGAGAAATAAAGGGGATGCTCCAGTCTCGCAAGGGAAGGTTCATGATGGAAGGTTGGGAGGGAATGATAGGGTATGCCCCCTCAGGAAGGCGAACAGGGAAGAAAAAGGGGCCCTGGGAAACTTCTCGAAAATATGAAGTGGTATATGTCGATGGAAAGAGCACAAAAAATCAAGAAGATTGGTGTTGTACAGAGGAAAACGGGTTTATAGTGTGGAAATGGTGGCCTCAGGAAGATAAGGGGGTGAGGGAATTAGTTTCAAGGTTAAAAAAGGCGAAATAAAAGGAAAAAAATCCCTTTTAGTTCAAAAAGTAAAAAAGGGGGGAAAAGGGTTATAAAAGGTAATTCTAGGAATTACTTCTCCTCATTTGCACAGTTGTCAAGTGAGGAGAAGAGGAAGAAGAGGAGAGAACAAAAGAGAGGAGACACGATGCCAGAGTACGATTCAAACATCATTCATCAGGGGGATGAGAGACAATGATTCTTCAGCGAGTGTGTCGTGCTATGCCAAGTGAGTCTGAAACCCCACTTTGTGATTTTAGTCAATTTAGCTTAATTTTTGCAAAAAACAAAAATATGGGTTTTGTGGGGTTGCTCGTGAGGAAAAATGGGTTAGCTAGCGGGAATTTGTCTAAACAATTTTTTGGGGAGGGGGGATAGGTTTAGGCTAGGCTTGGGAGGGGTTGGATATTTTGGGGGGAATGGCCAATCGGACTTGGGCGGGTCTACCCATGCTCAGCCGGGTCCGCCCACACTCGGCAGAATCCCACCTAGTCGAGCTTGGGCAGGCCCGCCCGAGCGCGGGTGGGTCCGCTCGAGCTGGGTGGAGGCCTGCCCAGCGAGCCCAGGGTGGGTCCGCCTAAGTGCGGGCGGAGGCCCACCCAGTGAGCCCAGGGCGAGTCCACCCGGGCTCGGGTGGGTCCACCCAGCGAGCCCAGCGGGTCCGCCCAAGGAGCTAGGCGGGTCCACCCGAGTTGGGGCGTGCCCACCTAGGGCCCAAGACAAGAGGTCAAAAGAAACATAGTAGGGGAAGGGGTGGGGCGGCGGGAAGGACAGAGAAATGATGGGATAGAGAAGGGAAATATCGGGGAGGGAAGAAGTAGGATAATAAAAATAGGGGCAAAGCGACGCCAGGAGAGACTGACAAAGGGTTGTTGCGATGGATGTAGAATGTTGAGAGCCTGCGAACGCAGGAGAGACGATTGGAGGTATTGACAAGATGCATGGCATGGATGACGGGCGCAAAGTACCAAAGACTAGCGCAGGCAGGGCTAGTTCATATGTTGACATACTCGACGATTAAGGCCCACAGGGCCATGGTTACAGCTTTGATAGAGTGCTGGGACTCGGTGACATTGACATTCTATCTACTGACTTGGAAGATGACTGTGACTTTGGAGGATGTTTGGCAGATCTTGAGGCTCCCTATAGCAAGGCTTGCGGTTAGTGAATGTTGGATAGCGGGCAAGGTGCTGAATGAGTCTATGCATGTGGTATTTGGCAGTGACGATCTACCGATTTAGCGGGGGCAGCTGGATGTGGACAGATGCTTGTCCTGCAGGGTACCAGCTTTGTCTCTGTACCTTGCAGGGTTGATTAGTGGGATCTTGTTACTAGACCGGAGTGGTCGATTCATGCACCTCAGGTTCATCGAGATGATTCGGCATATCATCGAGGGCTAAGAGGGGGAGTTTGTGTGGGGGACCTACATGCTGGCACAATTGTATTGAGATATGCACCGGGTATGTTACCAGAGGGAGCGGAGTGTGGCACATGTCACACTACTACAGGTTTGGGCTTGGGAGCACATTAGGGTGACTAGGCCGATTATGCACAAATTAGGAGCCTGGGGATGGGGGGCAGAGGAGGGAGCGATACTACAGTATTAGGATGTGAGAGATGTAGATGTATGGAGGAAACGACTAGATGATGTGCAGATGGAGATGATATTGTGGAAGCCTTATATGATGCGACGCTTCAGAGGATGAAGGGATGATGAGGAGGCACACACCGGTTACTTCTTCACTCACTGTTATATGATTAAGAGAGTTTCGCTTGTAGTGGTGCTACACAGACCTGATCGGGTGACATGATAGTTCAGAGTGAGGTAAGATATTCCTACGAGGCAGGTGAGATTCTGACGACTATCACAAGAGTGGCCATGGGGGGCTGCACTGAGTCTAGATGCAGTGTGGGTGGAGTTGGAGGCACTGCAGTTTGTGCCATACCCAGATAAGCGAGAGGGGCAGAGAGATGCAGGTATGACAGATCGATATCAGCAGTGGTTTAGGCGACATCAACCGCCATAGATTACCCCAGTAGTGTCGATTGAGGGAGCACTAGGGTTCAAGTCAGAAGATGAGAGACGACTGAGGGTGGTGGGATCGGTACCCCAAGGATGACAAAGAGGAGGTCAGGTGAGAGGAGGACAATAGGGGGAGGGACAAGAGGTGGTGGGAGCAGCTGAGGAGCCAGTGAGGACAGCCAGGAGGAGGAGACAGGAGGTTGTTGGAGCAGCCGAGGAGCCAATGAGGGCAGCCAGGAGGAGGAGACGATGGTGCAGAGCCTAAGGAGGAGATGGAGTAGAGGAGGGAGAGGATGAGACTAGGGTTACAACACAGCATGATAGGGGGCTGAAAATCCAGAGAGAGGAGTCATGAGGCACGTGCATCCCCAAGAGGTTAGCAATAGGAGAGAGGGGAGGAGGTTGAGACCAGCAGAGCGCAGGAGAGACAAGAGGTAGACATGGCCATAGGAGGGCATTAGCGATAGAGATAGGAGGAGGGCGAGGCCAACAGAGCGCAGGAGAGGGGGATCCCCCTTGGTGATAGATGTGGATGCGATGGAGGCATTGGCAGAGAGCAAGGCATATGAGCTATGGGAGATGGACATTGACACTGATGTGTATGACCTTCGACCACTGTCGACAACACCCCCAGATGAGAGGATCCTATGGTGGTGTTGAGAGAGACTCTGGAGAGATTGCGCCTCAATAGGTAGCGATTTCGACAGACAAAGGCAGAGTGGGTCAGATTAGAGGCAGCGTTGAGTGAGCTATAGACATGATTCACCCAGGGGGAGAGAGATTGCACAGTCCTGGCCACGCTAGTGTCTGATGTGGAGAGGAGATTGATGAGAGAGAGGGATGAGGCATGAGATGAGGTATTTGATGAGGAGAGAGATGCGCATGCTGCGGTCAAAGAGAGATGTGGCACAGGCACAGGTGCAGGTCTTAGAGGGAGATATGGATGTGGTATAGGCACGTGCTTAGGTGGCTGAGAGTGAAAGGATGGTGGCAGAGTCAGAGGTTCAGTCTCTCCGAAGAGAGAGGGATGCAGAGGTGTCACAGGTGTGAGGTCTGCGACGGGAGTGAGATTCTGTCGAGTTGAGATTGCAGGCACTTCAGAGGGACAAGGATGCAGTAGAGGCTCGGGCACAGGCTGCACAGAGAGAGAGATGCTGTAGAGGTACAGATGTAGACATTGGAGGGAGAGCTAGATGCAGTGGCTTAGTGGCAGTCAGTGCAGGTTAGTGATGTGATAGGGACAAATACATAGGGGTTACAGGGGGAAAGGGATGCAATAGTGGCTAGGGCAGTGGCTGCCAAGGAGATGAGAGATCGGGTTCAGGTAGAGAGGGCACAGTTACGACTATCCTAGGAGGCCTAGGAGCAGGAGAGGAGATTGATCACGAGAGATTGAGATAAATATCGTCAGAAGCATAATTCCGCTCGAGTTCAGGTTGCTGAGTGAGAGGAGAATGTGAGGGAGGCAGGATTTTGGATGGCTGCATATTACCATGTAGTTCTAGACCCGACACAACGGATGTTCCAGTATGTTTGACAGACACCACATATGCCATTGCCATCCCAGTCGTTGGGGATACAGACCCAAGGTTATAGTGATTCACTAGGTATTTCACCAGGAAGGAAATGAGTACGTGATTCACTACAGAAATCAGATGTGGGTAGCTCATTCGGGAGATAACAGGTTACCGAGTTTTTGACAGATGCAGGGTGGATGGATAGACCATAGTGACGTAGTCCTTTACAGGACCTTGTGTTGGTATTTTGATTGTGATGATTTTTGTATTTGATGGTTATAGACATGATGATATTGATGACATTATTATGATATTATTCATGTGATAGTCATGATTTATGAAATGTACTTTGGACTTTTGGTATATTTATATATGATTCATGAGAGCCCTTATTGACACCATGTTCATGCATTGGATAGATCATTGTGTTTATGCATTTGTGGAATATGGATGATTTAATTAATGCTGATATTCACATGGTGATATGATGTATGCATATGTTATATCTATGATGACTTATGTGTATGGATGCCTAGTTGATTTATTGACATGTATGTATATGTGTATGATAGATTATGTATGAATATTTTATATATGCAGGATGTGATGTATTATGAGTCTAACAATTTGTGATGCAAGTGGCCATGCATGCATGGATCTAACACATTTTGATGTAGGTGGCAATGTATGTGTGGTTAATAGAATGAACTTAATATGTGATAATGCTCTTGTAATTTATAGTGAATTAATAATGAACTGAAATAACACATGGTCATAAGCATCAATAAGAACTGACATGATAATGGAAGATGGGTATGTAGTGATTGTGAAAAATGGGTGTAATTTGTCACCTGTCAAAATTTTTTAGTATCTTAAGAAGAATGGGACAGAGTGGGATAAAGTATTTGCACAACCAAAATCATAGGGTGAATGCAATGCAACAGATGATGAAATACAATCTTAATATGAGTTTCCATCTTTAGAGCACTGATTTTTGCTATAGCATAAGATACTGGATACCCTGATATGTAAGACCAAGGTGAGTTGGCATCCAATGCATGAAACAAACACAGCAAACAGAAAGGCTACCCCGACACCCCAAGGTCACGATGACCTTGGTCGAGCCAGGTATTGGGATAACCACAAACACACAAGGATTCCCAACGTAACACAATACCTCAGGGATCTTGATGGGTACTATGTGGGACAACCGAGAAAACATCAACAAAGAAAATACTAAGATAAGCCCCTATGTAGATGAGTCAAAGCACACCATGATATGATTTATCAAGGCGACCATGACAATTGTTGATAGTGAGCTCAAATGATAAACAAAATCCAAAACATCAAAAGATCACAATCAATTTCAACATGTCCTTTGCCATAGGATCAAGAGGATGGATGGGATTGATGAGGTCTGCTAGGAAGGATGCATCCTGTCGAGACCGATGATGGATACTAAACTAGAATGACCTAGTTTGACACCAGATGTTTTTCATTAACCAAATCCTCTGATAATAGGGGATTTTATTTGAGAATAACAAGCCAAACAAGGACACAGATTGACATACCCTACAGACCTAGGGGCTTAGGGTTCGATCAGAGATTAGTCTTGCCTACGTGAAAGCGCAGAGCCCTTGTGGTTCATAAAAAGACCATGGATAAAGCAGAAAGATGACAGTGAAGACATATGATAGACAACCAGCACATGATGGTCAAAATACCTTGGGGGTAGTTCAAATGATCATCCTTGCCTACGTGTTAGCGCAGGTCGACTTGTGACGCGATATGATGAGATATAGATGAAGACCGACACGATGGGGGGGGCTACGTGATGACACAAATCAATTGACAAGCAAACAAATGGCATAAGCCCAAAGCAGGCTACTGAAAAGCTCGGGATGAGGGATAGCCAAGATGGATCATCCAATGCTCAATCAAAATATACCAAGCAGCCAGGGATGGGATAATGCGGATGAAAGCATAAAATAACTAGGATGCCAGGTAAATAATGACTAAGCCCTCTACGGATGATGCCTATTACTAGGTTTTCACCACCCGTACTTATCCAACGCGCCACCAAAAGGTGGTTTTCACCATAGGACAGATTTATTTCTCTTTACTATTTTTGGATTTTTTAGATTATTTATTTATTTATTTATTTGATTTTATGATGGGGTTACGAAGTGGATTTAGGTGTAGAACCTCTTCAGATGCATGATATTGATGGGTTCTTCAAGGAACTCTCCTTCAAGAGTAGTCAACCTGTATGCCCTAGATCCATATTTGGTGGCTATGATATAAGGTCCCAACCAGTTTGCCTCAAATTTTCCTTTCTTGTCTCAGTCCTGCTGAGTACGCTGGTTATCTTTTAGAACAAGATCGCTCACCTGGAACTAACGAGGATTTACCTTCTTGCTGTAGTTACGCTTGAGGCAGTTTTGATATACTTGCAAGTGATCATAGGCTTTGATTCTTCTTTCATCAAGTAACTCTAGCTGTACAACGCGAGCATCCTCCTCACTAATAAGATTTTTTAGAGAAATTCTTAGCGATGGGATCTCAACTTCAATTGGCAAGATGGCCTCGACGCCATAGACTAAAGAATAGGGAGTAGCACCTATAGGGGTGCAGATGGAGGTGCGATATGCCTAGAGGGCGGGATGAATATGGAGGTGCCATCTCGACTAGTGTTATTGACAACCTTTTTGAGGATGCGAATAAGGGTCTTGTTGGTTGCTTCTGCTTGACCATTAACCTGGGGGTAATAAGGCGTTGACCAACGATGTTGGATATGAAAGGTGTTGTAGAGGTGTTTCATGGTACTAGTTTTTGAAGGGTTTTCTATTATCGAAAAGGATGGTGGATGGGATACCATATCTACAAAGAATATGGTAAATGATGAATTTTGAGATCTAAATTTTGGTGATCTGTGAGAGTGGCATTGCTTCCACCCACTTAGTGAAGTATTCATTGGCAGTAATTATGAATGTATGGCCGTCAAATGATGGTGGGTGAATCTTTCCAATCAAGTCGAAACCCCATTGAGAGAATGGCCACGGTGCTAGGAGGGGTTGAAGGTCCTGTGCTGGAGCATGAATCAAATCTGTATGTTGTTAGAAGGGAAGGCACTTCTTCACAAATTCACAAGCATAATGCTCTAATGTAGGCTAGTAATATCCTGCTCGAAGAATCTTTTTGGCCAAAGCCATATCATTTGAATGAGCCCCGCAAACACCACCATGTACTTCTGTTAGTGTAGTATGGGCTTCAGTCTCATTCAGACATCTAAGGAGGATTCCATCATACCTGTGACAATAAAGCATATCACCGATGATGATGTATCAGGAAGAGAGATGAACAAAGGATTTGCATTGATTGCGTGTAAGATTTGGGGGTATAATATTATCATGGAGATAGGTGTATATGTCATGATACCAGGGGGAAGCGGGACCCACGATATCGCATACCATGTCAGTCTCAGGAATATCATATACTGGGATTAAAATTTGTTCTACAAGGAACTCACATTCTGTCTGATCTTTGGGCATGTCAATCAGGGAGCCAATAGTGGCCATTGCATTGCCTGCTTTATTCTGCACCCTAGGAATTTGGTCAAACTGTATAAAGGTGAAGTATTTCTTGAAATCATCCACCATGCGTTTATAGGGCAACAAATTATCATATTTTGTTAGGAATTCATCATTAACTTGCTTGATGACTAACAATGAATCACCAAAGACTTTCAAGTGCATTATGTGCCACTACTTTGCTATTCAGAGGCTGGTAAGGAGGGCTTCATACTCTACCATGTTGTTGGTACACGAGAATGCTATTCTGAATGACTTTGGAATGTAGTCACCCTGAGGGGTAACTAATAGAATTTCTGTGCCTAATCCATGATGAGTATAGGAACCATCAAAATACAGTGTCCAAGCTAGCGCTTCCATAACTGTGTAAAGTTCTTTGTCTGGGAATTCATTGTCCAAAGGGTAAGCGTCTACTAATGGTGCCTCGGCTAACTGATCAGCTATGACCTATCCCTTTATGGCTTTTCACTCCACATACTCTATGTCAAATTCACTTAGGAGCATGACCCACTTAGCCATGCGACCAATCAAGATGGTCCTGGATAACAGATACTTTAGTGGATCAATCTTAGCAATAAATTTTACGAGATGGCTGAGCATGTAATGTCAGAGTTTTTGTGTGCTGAAGACTACTACGAGACATGCTTTTTCCATGGGAGAGTAGTTTAATTCATAGCCGACCAATGTCCGACTGATGTAGTAGATCACCCTCTCTTTCAATGATTCATCATGTTGTGCCAACAATGCCCCCAATGCAACTAAAGTGGCAGAGATATAAAGCAGGAGGGGTTTCCCTGGAATAGGTGGCATCAAGATCGGTGGATGAGCTAAATATTATTTGATCTTATCGAAACCTATCTGATACTGTTAGTTCCATCAGAAGGTGGAATCTTTCTTCAGAACATGAGTGAAGGGTTAACACTTATCCATGAGCTAGGCTATGAACCAATGGATGGATTACATCTTCCCTTGGAGGCTTCTTAACTGTTTCAGATTGCGCAGGGGTGGCATGTCCAAAATATATTTTACCTTGGCGGGATCAACTTCAATACCCCTTTGAGAGACTATAAAACCCAACAGTTTTCCTGATGTAACATTGAAGACACACTTTTTTGAATTTAGTCGTAACTTGTAATATTCCAACTATTCAAAGATCTTTTTCAGGACGGTAGGATGTTCTGCTCAAGTTCTAGATTTTCCTAACAAGTCATCGACATAATCCTCCATGATGATATGGATGAGGTCATGGAAGATGACTGTCATTGCCGTCTAATATGTCGCCCCCGCATTTTTGAGACCAAAGGGCATAACATTGTAACAGAAGGTACCCCAAGGTGTTGTGAAAGTGGTCTTGTGTTGGTCCTCAAAGGAAATTCAGATATGATTATAACCAGAGAAACCATCCATAAGAGATAACATCTCATGTCCTACTGTGAGGTCGACCAACATATCAATATTAGGTAGAGGGAAGTCATCTTTTGGGCAGGCCTTGTTAAGATCCCTAAAGTCTTTGTAGATCTGAATGTCTCCATTTGGTTTGGAAACTGGTACTATGTTGGAGATCCACTCATAGTAGTCAATTGGTCTGATAAAACCTGCATCTAGTAATTTCTCCAATTCCTTCTTGACTAACAATGCTACTTGTGGATGCATCTTGCGGAGCTTCTATTTGACAGGCTTGGCATCTAGGCAAACGTCTAGATGATGAACCACTAAGGTGGGGTCTAAGCCTGGCATCTATGAATCTGACCAAGAAAAGTTAATGATTCCTTCTTGGAGTAGCTGCATGATGACTAGATACTCTTGCTTTGAGAGTGACTTAGCTGCATAGGTGATCTTAGGATTTTCAGCGATACCCAGATTAACTTCTTGAGTCTCTTCGATTAGAATGGATGATTGAGCAGATAATTGAGTTCCCACAAGGGGAAGATGAACATCTTCATCCTCCAGTGCCTCTTCGAGGTTTTCACCATCGGCTACGTCCTTTATTTTTACTTTTTCAAGGTTAGGAAGTGCCTCGGGGAGGTTTTCACTAGATGACCGCTTTTTATTTTCCTTATTCTTATTTTTGTGACTGGAGTGTTCATTCTCCCCCAATCCCATGAGGTTGACATATGTATCCACAGACATATTGACAGGTGTGCTGTCACGTAGGTCCCAGTCAATAAGCTTAGGATGGTGAAGGCATACACTAATGGTACAAACAAATAGGCATTCAAACATGGATGATAGGTCAGTGTGATCGACGTCATCGTATGCATGTATGATGGATTCCTCCTCGGGTATGTCTTCCAATGAGCTATCATCCACAACAACACTATTGGAAGTATTAGATGATGTTGCAGGGCCTTTCTATTTTTTATTGTATCCAATGCCTATGTTCTTTGGAAACTTTGATGTATCAATAGGTTGCAACCGCCCTTGTTCTTCTTTACCTAAGCCCCTACCTTGATATTTATACTTCTCTACAAACTTAGCTAACCAAGAATATGCTTCTTGAAAGTATTCCTTTAGAGGAGGATCCGGTTGGGGCTCTTCTCGCTATACCCATTGACTTATATCCTCTTCCGGTGCATCTATCTTGATACTAGGGGACTTGAAAGTGGTGGTACGGATGTTTTTACCACTGAAGGTGATGGTCTTGTCTTACTTTGGAGATGCATGTGAAGGTTGACCGTACTTGTGTGGTGACGGTGGCATGGTTGCTACATTAAGAGTAGTATGCATTTTGAATTCACCACACCCCTTGTTAATGATCTGGACTTTTGTGACTGTAGGATTGGTAGTGGAAGATGGAGTGGTTGTCATGGTGGAGGGTGGATTAGTGGATGATGACTGAGATGCCCCCATTTCAACCCTAGGACAATAATGTAAATGGGGAAAGGACACTTCTAAAGTGTGACAGTATTCAAATGGTTGGGGGTCTGCATAAATGGTGACCTCTTGTCCATTGACTGGGAATTTTAGACACTGATGGTATGTGGAGGGGGCGGCTTGCATAACATGGAGCCATGGGTGGCCAAGGAGGAGAATATACGACAAGTCCAGATTGAGGACATGACAGGTAGTGTACTAAACCACAGGTCCCACTTGGATAGGAAGATTGATAATTCCCTCTGAATTCCTTTCTGCATTATCATAGGCCTTGATTGTGATGATCTAATTACTTAAATATGCTTGAGTATACCCCACCTATTTTATGAATTTCAGAGTACTCAAATTGAGGGCAGAGCCATTATCTACCAAGACCCTTTTTATTTTATGACAGGAAACCATGACTTCGATATGCAAGGGGCGATTATGATTGACATCGATATTTGGCATGCCATTCTGGCTGAAGTGCAGTTGATAAGATAAAGCCAAGTGTCCTACCAAAGCTTGGAATCATGTAGGATCAATGTCATTAGGTACATGGGTTTCTTGTAGGGCTTGGTTGAGGATTTCTTGATGTACAGGAGAAGACTTAAGCAAGTCCAAGATGGAGATATGAGCAGGGGTCTTTCCTAAGTGATCAAGGATGTTGTACTGAGAGCTTACAAGAGTTGATTGGGTGGGTGCAGAGGTTATAGGGATAGTGATGTGGGCTCGTTGTGTAGTAACAACACACTAGGGGTCTTTGGCTTTGACATGTATAATAGATACATGGGGTTCTACCTGCTCAATGTAATTAATAATACCCTCATAATTGAGGGGTACATTCTTATAGCTTACGTTATTTGTGTTGTTATCTTGGGGATTGCTACTGGAGGTTCTCAGGCCTTGATTATGGTTTGGGAAGGCATTTTGGTATATCTGTAACTGATCATTGGATGACAAATCTTGACTGGTGTCAACTTTGATATCTCCTTGATTGATAAGATCATGGACATAGTTTTTGAGACCTTGAAACTTATTCAGAGTGTGTCCTTTGATTTTATGGAACTCACAATATTCATTTTCCCTAAACCATGCAAGCTTAGGTTTGGATTCATCAAGTGGCTTGGTAATAGGATACATGATTGGATAGTTGATCTATAATAACTTATTAAAGACGACACTCAGGGGTTCTCCTAATTGAGTATATTGGCATTTAGTGTTCCCCTAGCTATTCTGATTTGACTGTTGAGGAGGATGAGGTGCCCCCTGTGGTACATATATGGCATTAGGTACAGATGCTTGTTGTCTCTGGGATGTATTATCCACTTGGACATGTTTAGTATCAGTGATGCTATCATTCACTATGTTCTTGTTCTTGTTCCAAAAATGTGGCTCGTCATCGAATGACCTTTCTTTATCATGGTTATGTATTTTGATGTGCCCTTTGGCAACAAGGGCATGTTCAATGATGGGTCCCTTTTCGACTAGCTTCGCTAAGGTGGTGACATAATGTAACCTAAATTTATGAGCCATGTCAGGATGAGAGTTCTCCACGAAGAGGGTGACCATGTCCTTTTCTTTTAGAGGGGTTTTCATTCATCTTGCTAGTGTACGCCACCTCTGAAGGTAGCTAGCAAAGGTTTCCCCCTCATGTTGTTTCTCTTTGAGGAGATCTAAGGTGTCAGTGTCCTTCTCCAAGTTGAAGGAGAAATAAGAGACAAATTTTTTTGATAGGTTTGCAAAAGATTTTATGGACCCTCTTTCGAGGGTCATGAACCACTCTAGGGCAATGCTTGTAGGCTCTACGGAAACAGACGCAAGAGATAATTGTCGTTGTGCATAACTTCTTGACACTGGGAGTAGAACTCTTGCAAGTGGGCCTTAGGATCTTTGTTCCCCCTGTATATGTCAAATTTTGGTATTTCAAAATGCTTAGGGAAGGGGATCAATGAGATGGAGGGATCAAATGGATATGGGCATATATCTTCGAACTTGAATGATTGTTTACTAGTCCTAGCTTGAAGATCTTTCAGAGCGGCTTTGATTTCCAATAGATCCGAGTTGACTGGTGGTGGGTTGGATGGATACGGATGGTAGGATGATAAAGGATCCTACTGAGAGAGTGTTAGGTTGTTGAGATATGGATTTTGATAATGGGATGATGACATCCCTTGTTGGTATTCTGGAGGATTTTGTTGATATGGGGGTTGTTGTTGTGAGGTATAGTACAGATTCGTTTGATAAAAATGGGAGGTAGGCTACCTAGGAGCTTGGATGTGATGTTGTGGGTTGACCTGTTGATACTAAGGGTATTGTTGTGATTGTTGGTAGGCCACATAAAGTGGTTGCTATTGGGACTGCTGTTGGTAATAATGATGTTGTGGTGGTTGCTGATGTGATGTGAGATGTTGCGTGGGCCAAGAAGGGATGTTGTATTGTGTTTGAGCTCATGGTCATAGGATGGATGTGAGGAAGGGGGATATGGTTTGAGTGGGAGGTCGGGAAAAATTTCTTTGCAGCTGGTATGGTGGTTGTTGCGAGGAAAATAGCGGTTGTTGTTGTTGGGGCAGCTGAGATAAAGTAGGGGGATTTTGCAAGGGAGGTTGTTGGGTACCGAAGAGGACATTTGGAGGTGGTAGATTAGATTGGGGGGCTGTGGAGATGCATATGAAGGTGATGGAAGGTTTATGGCCCCAGAAGGTGGAGGTAACACAGTGAAAGGGGTGCCCCCAATGCTGACAGGAGGTGGATTTGAAGGGGGTGGTGCCAGTAGCATTAGTAGTTATGGTTGCGGGACGTTTTGTGGCATGCCAAAGGAAAAAGGATCATTGGGATTAGTGGTTTGGGGAGTCCCTATGACTAAGATTGCAGGATGCGGGGGATTGCTAACATGATACAGAACGACATTGCCAAATTCAAGTTGATGCCAACCTTCTATGGGAGGAACATTGGGGACGTATGAACTACCTGGTGTGCTGTGTGAACCTTGGGGTATGTTAGGTGTGGAACCACTATACTTGGATAGGTCGACACCTGATGGCAGCTTGACACCTTTTTCAATTAAGTGAGCCAAGATTACTTCCCCATGTTTTTCGAGAAGGTGATCCATCATTTGCACATTGACCGGGTTACTAAAGTGTTCCTCAAATGTAATTTTGGGTTGAATGATCATGTTTTCATCCCCAAGGGGTGATGTGTTTTGACCATCAATATTGGATTGTGATGATGTACCATTATGTGGATCCTGAGGGATGTTCACACCATTATGGGGATCTTGTGAGGCATTAGCTGTGTTGTTTGGATCTTGAGGGATGTTTGGTTGGGATTGTTGTTCGGCCATTTTCCTTGTTTGTGACCGAGTCTGAACAGGCATGCAAGATGATATGATGGACTAGGATGCTAGGATGACCCTGGTGATGAAAGGATTGATTTGATTTGATGATTGGTTAGCCAACAAGGATGTGGCTCGATAAGATTGATTTGATTGGATGATTGATTAGCCGAAAAGGCTACGGCTCGATGGGATTGTTTTGATTTAACCGAAGTGGATTTTGTTTGATGAGATCAGATTGCGTTGATTGGTAGACAATTGGTCATCCTAAATTGGATGATGTGATGATTTTATTTGGATTGATGATCGATTAGGATGAATGATAATGACTAGAATTTGAAATCAAGTTCAAGAGAGATCCTTGGTAATGTTAGGTGTTGATTAACTGACTAAAGAGCGGACGCGTGACAATGACACCGAATCTAGCTTGAGATTGAAGTGGATTGATTGGGCCAATGAGGATGACCGACTTAGGATGGATGACTACCCTAAGCTAGATTTGATGGATGACAATTAAAGATGAACACCTAGGTCAACTTGGATAACTACTTTTAATGAGATTTCAATGGGATACTAGTGGTCCAAGGTAGGGAAACAATAACTAGAATGTGGGTTCGAAATGGGTAAATGAGGATCCTGGATGGGTGAATGGATGGACAAACTGAGGGAATGAATGTTTAGGATGGTGAGAAGGCTCTTGAAACAGGTGTAGAAATGTTCAAAACGGGGAGACGAGTGATCGAAATGGTGAAATGGGGGTCCCAAATGATGAAACAGATGGAAAAGCTAATCAGTCAAGGGGAAGGTCCACCCAAGGAACAAAAGATCATCAAATTTTGTCAAAACAGGCTTCAAAGGGGTGGGTCAAAGGTCAGGTCTGCCCTTAGGTGGGTCAGGTCCACCCAAGGAGCAAAAGATGGTCAAATTTTATCAAAATAGGCTTCAAAGGGGTGGGTCAAAGGTCAGGTCCGCCCCTAGGTGCGTTAGGTCTGCCCAAGGAGCAAAAAATGGTCAAATTCTACCAAGATAGGCTTCAAAGGGGTGGGTCAAAGGTTAGGTCTGCCTCTAGGTGGGTCGGGTCCGCCTAAGGAGCAAAAGATGGTCAAATTCTACCAAAACAGGCCTAAAAGGGGTGGGTCAAAGGTTAGGTCTACCCCTAGGTGGGTTAGGTCTGCTTGCGGAGGGAGAATTTTCCTGTTTAGAGGTCAGGTCTACCTGTTGGGAGGGCAGGTCTACCTATGGAGAAAAATTTGGTCAAAAATGGCCAAAACAGGCTCCAAAAGGATTGGTTTATAGGTCAAGTCTGCCCCTGTCAAGGACAAGTCCGCCCAAGGAACAAAAGATGGTCAAATTTTTTCAAACAAGCTTCAAAGGGGTGGGTCAAAGTTTAGATCTGCCCCTAGATGAGTCAGGTCCACCTATAGGGGTCAAATTGTTCACAGAGGTGGGGAAAATTCGACTGTTTATAGGGAAAGTCCTACTGTCTGTAGGTCAAGTCTGACTATTTAGAGGTTTAAACTTGATTTTTGACAAAAAAAGACTAAGGAAAAGGACTCAAAACACAAAAATCATCAATCAAAAGGATATAGTTGAGTGAAATAAATCAGACAATCACTGGTTTCACACAAAGAAGATAATTTAGACAACACAAGCCTAAGTCTAGTAGAAAGGGTATGGTCAAAAAAGTCCTCTAATCTAGGATGAACATGGATACTAGGGAGTCCTTGATATACACCCGATACGTCAGGCCCAAACCTTGAACACCAACCTGTTACAAGCATGAGTCGAGAACCTTAAAAGCTCTGACCAACTCTTCACATCATTCTGATGCTTCACCAATTACAATGTGGTTGGATTGAGGTACAAATTTTTCTCTCCCTGCTTTATATACCCGACTAGTATGTGTGGTTGGAATCGTCCCTTGGGGTGATGAAATCCCCAAGCATGTCCCACTAAGAAAAATAAAAGAGGTGGACTCAAAGGATGTGGTAAGCTACAATCTCTCATCATCCAAGATCGCCAAACGACGCAAGGGGATTGGATACGTCAAATAGCTTACCCACAAACATGAAAAAAAAGGTTGATTGACACCTCCTAGTTAAACTATGTTCCTAAATTAGGGGTTAAAAACCCTTAAAATAGCCAGAAAGATTACTAAAAAGTGAAATTTTACCTTCTAAAAAAACTGTCTAGGGAAAATTCGGCTATCTGTGAGGGAAAATATGGCTGTCTGCAGGTCAAGGCTAGCTGTCTATTAGGGAAAATCCGGCTGTCTATAAAGAACTTGCCCAAAACACTTTTTGGAGACTGTGGAGGGTAGATCCTCTTGTTTGTCAGGTCAAATCCACCCCTCTGTAGGTTGGGTCTGCCCCTCTATAACCTGCATCTGCAAAAAGTTAAAAAAAAAAGCAAATGTGAAAGCAAAAGACCCGTTTGTAGGTCCCATTGGGCATGCCAGAAATGTAATAGGGCAAATTTCAGTGCGAGAATATGAACAACAAACAAAGGAAAGTAAATAAAACTAAAAACACTCTACACCTCAAGATTAGCCTAGTTGGATTCAATACAAAATAAAATGGAACTTTTTACCTTGTGTTGAATCAATCCTTTGGTTGGCCCTTTGATTTTTGGTGTTGTATGCTCCTTAGATGGCAAGAGATGCAAGCTATAAGGTGGAATGAGGATGGAAAATGAGTGAAAAGTGGATGCAAGCATGGAAAATGGCTAAGTATGGCTCAAGGAATTTTTTTACAAGAGTTTGGCTACTATGAATGTTCTCCCTTAAAATGAGAGAAAAAAGGGGGTATTTATAGAGATTTTGGAATTCTCTAGGGAAATGGATAGTCAAGATTGAGCCACCAAGATAAAGATGTAAGGCTAAGGTGAATTGAGAACCCACAAGCCCTCACATCTTGACATGTGGCAAGTGATATGACTTAAAAAAGATGATGTGTACATGAGGTGGAAGGATAGTATATGACATGGAGGGAGTACATAGTACCTTGGGATTGGGACAAGATCTCTTCATAAAGGAGGTCCTTGTCCCCATGTGGGTGAAAGGACATGTGAGGAATTAAAAATTCCTCAAATATTCTCATGGGGATGAGAGGGAATTTAAAATTCCTTTAAATGCATTAGGGGATTAAATGTGAATTAAAAATTCACATAGGGAATGGAGTGCCTTAAGAGAAAGCTTTTAATGAAGTTAACTTAGGACACATTCAATAAATGATATGGGGATTAGGTTGATCTAATTAAGTGATTAAGGTTGTGCAAGTATTTGATTAGACTAATTAATGACACATTAGAGGCAAGTGGGAAATGATGGAGGATGAGACCCTCATGATGATTAGGGGTGTGCACATCTTAATCATAAATTAAATATGACTAAGAAAGAGGGTTAGATTGCTAAGAGGGATTAGAGGCCAACTTGCAAAAGTTGGAGGATGTGACGATGAGAGAGAAAATAAGGAATTTAAAAATAAATTTAAAATTTCAAAAGATAATATGACTAAATTAAATAAAAGTGATGTATTTATTTAATTTAGAGAGGAAAGAGGAGAAAAGTATTTATTAAATTAAATACTTTGGGAAGCCTTATGCAGAACACGAAAATATTAATTAAATGAGTGATTTAATTAATACTAGCAAAGAGGACAAATTAAACGAGCAAAGGGATGATTAAGGAGACGACTTTGACCATATGGAAGTGGTCAAATTTTGATGTCTACAGTGGGTAAGACAGAAAGTAGGTGTTTAGCAATCTATCTTTTGAAGAAATTATTTTGAATTGGAGTATTATTATGTTGCTTAAATTTGGTAAATTTACTGTTAAGAGTTTGAAATGATTGACAAATCTCAGAGAAAATACAATAGACATGGTAATGAAGAAGATGATGTATATCTTTCATAAGTGTTTTCATGGGTTGATTTGTATGCTTGAAGATGTAGAGTATTAAAATATCAATGCCAATGAGAATTCAATCTATGTCACTATGAAAACTTTGTAAACATGTAAGTATATTTAATAAGAATATAGATATATTTTTGTTTACATTAATAGTATTCAATTGAAAATTAATATTCAATTCCAAAAAAGAATTAGGATTAGTTTAATTTCACTTGGTAAACATTATTTTAATTGTCAAAAAATGTACTTGCAATTTTGTTTATCTATCTTGCTAAAAAAATTAAGAACTAAATTCCCCCTTAATCAATTCAATAAATTTTTCTTTCAAACAATCCTTTCTTTATGTACTTTTTCACATCTTTCAAGTCTAAATTCTCTTTCAATCTACCAAATATATTTTTCTTTCTAGCAATTCTTTTCTTCTTTTCTTACAAAGTTTTAAAGTTTATTTTTTCCCAATCTAATGATAAAATTATCTTTCAAAAAGTCTCTCCACTCTATGCTTTTGAATCTATCTAATTAATTTTCTTTGATTGATTGAATTTGAATTTCTTGTTTAAATTAATCATTCTCTTCATCGCAATGGAAGTTTCAAAAATCTAAATATATTATTAATAAATTGAATAAAAGTTCCTTTGAAGAAACTCTTTGTTTAAACCTATATTATTCTCAATTTATAAACTGAAAAATATTTAAATCATAAAAAATAAAAATAAAAACTCTTTCAAGAAATCCTTTTCTTTGTTCTATTTTTTTCAAATCTATAATTATAATTGAATAAAAAGAATGAAATAGTTTTTAACTAGAATTTCCCCTTATGCTCATCAATCAAATATTGATACTTTCACATTAATCGTCAATGAAAAAAATCCTAAAGACCATTCTCACTTGAAGTGCACTTGGATTTAGAAAACCAATGATTCCTACTATGGAGATCTTTATTATGCAAATAAAGAGACTTATAAATCAAATGTAATATATTCAAGTTACAATAAAAATAATAGTACACACTATGATTACACAATATTGAACCTTCTACAATAAAAATAATAATACACACTATGATTACACAATATTGAACCTTCTTCATTAACATAACAAAACATAGTTACATATCCAGACAAACCACCTTTCTGAAGTTGTGGCTTCCTATCATAGCATCAAGTTGGCTAGGGATATGAGGATCTCTAAACTTTGTATTGAAGGTGATTCATTAAACATTGTGAATTGCCTTAAGAAAAGGTCTCCGCCCTCATGGTCTATCAATAATTTTATTTTGGATGCCATCTTTTTATGTGGTGAATTTGATGAAATTTATATCTCCCATGCCTACAGAGAGGCTAATGCAGTGGATGATTGGCTGGCTAATTATGGTGTGTCATCAGCTAGATTGTGGGGGGAGGATGACGTCTTTCCCATTGAGTTAAGAAGCCTTATTTTTAATGAACTTCATTGATTTTATACATACTATCTCGGGTTTGCGTGGGTATCATGAAGATTGCTACTTGATTAGACTTCTCACACACTTGATGCTCATTGGTAATTGTGGCCTTCTTCACCCAAGTTTTCTAGGTGTCTTCTTCATTATTTCTTTGCGTACTACCCTTGATAGCCTCACACACTTTCTAGGTGGTTTTATATCTATTGCCCTCAGTTTGTTCTGGTTGTGCTTTCTTTCTGCAAGCAATTCAATGATGGGAAGAGATAGGTGTCGAACAAAGCTGTTTTCTTGTGAGGAAACTAGAGCCAATGCAAGAGTTTGGGAAATATTACAAAATGGTGGTGTTACTCCTTTCATGGAGAAACTGATTGGTTTTAAATCCTTGGTTTCTAAGGAGTTTTTTGACACATGGCATGGTCATGTGGTGAGTATGTTTGGTAGGAATACTACCATTAACAAAGAGTTTATTGCCAAAGTCATGAGTATGTCTATGGAAGGAATAAAATTCTATAGGGACAAGAACATTTTGCAATCTACCAGACATAATTTCCTCTATGATAGGGAAAGGGATAAAATGGTTCATTTGGATTGTGGGGGCTATGATAGAACCAAGATTAAACCTATTTGGAGGGAGGTTGCGGTGGCGTTGATGCATTACTTCACACTGGATGGCAGATTCATGAGGCTCTATGGATATCACTTTGTGTTGCTTAACCACTTCCGCCATGGTAAGTTGGTGTCTTTCCCTTTTTACCTGTTCATGTCTCTAGAAGAGGGTATTGCGAATTATAGAAAAAACCCTAGGAGTCCCTTTTTGTATGAAGGTTTAATGCTCCTTATTGTAAAGCTAACTACATTATTAGAACCCCTCGGTCCCTTGTTTCTAAGAAGAAGGGGAAGGCAAGTGTGAAATGTAGGATTAAGAAATACATGAGTCAGATGGTATAGAGTTAGAGGAGGAATCAGAGGGTTGGTTTGATGGCTATGCCACTGATCTGGACTACACTCCCTCGATGGGTGGTGTTAAGCCCTCATCCTCCAAAGCTGCTTCACGTGCTAAATGCAAGTTGAAGGTTTTAGAGGGTAACATTGAGGGTTCCACTAGTAAGAGGTTTAAGGGTCATGCTAAGGTGGTGGATGTTAATGTTAAGGAGATGGCAAAGAATATTCAGGGTGAGAATTCTAATATTGGTGGGTCCCTTGTTGTTGGTAAAAGGAATTTGGTGGTAAATCTTGAAGACTCTACTCAGGAGTCTAATTCTAACGATCGGGGGAAGGCTAAGCTTTTTTTTGAGGATATGCATGAGGAGTAACCTCTGGTTGGATCGCACCATGGCAGGGCTGTGTTTTGGGGAGCTATGGATTATTCTCAGAAATTGGGTCTAGTTAGAGAAGGGGATGATATCTCTTTTAATCTTCTCATGTGGCTTGTTCAAGAAATGCAGGACCTCCATAACAAGCATGATACCATTGCTAGGTTTAACATTTCTACTCTTCATAGTCTTAAGGAGCAAGATTATTTTTTGGGGTTTTCTAGATCTTTAAATGCCAATGTCGACTGTATGGTGGATGAGATTGCTGGTTTAAAGAATGATTATGGTCTGAGATTGAATTTTTTGGAAAGGAAGAGTAGGCAGCTTCATAGGGACTTAGACACGCTTATTAACATCAGCAGAGAGAAGTTGGAGGCTTCGGCTAAGGGTATGGTTTTCCTCAATCAGAAGGTGAAGGAGTTGACCAAGAAGGGACTATTTGATGACTAGGAGAACTTAGTTCATGGGGAGGGAGTTAGGATCTACTAATTTGGTTGTTGGGCTGAGTGAGTGTACTAGGAGCAAAACAAAGAAAGGAAAGAACGATCCTACTCATGATGTTGAAGATATCATGGATATGCATGATAGGTTAGCAGCCAAGGATTTGAAGGTGACTAAAATGCTTAACGAATTGCTCTAATGGTTGTGTGGCTTATCTTTCTATTTTTTGTTTTTTGTTGTTTTGGACTACTGATGGTGTGCTGATGGACTATTATTAGCTAGTTTTTTGTTGCTTTTGGGTGGGCAGTCTTTTGTCTTATCTTTAATACCACTATTTTTTTTGTTTAGGGTTTTAGGCACCCTTCAAAACCTGTTTATCATTAATAAAAAACAAAACATAATTACACAAAATTTACCTTAGCATGGGGATAGTTGAAACTTAATTACTGCATAGAATTTTCTCTTATTTCAACATATGGACTCTCTTTTTGAATGTATTTTATACATATGAGGCTTTCTTTAATAGACACAAGAGCATCATACTAAATTACAATAATGACGTGTCTATAATTATCCCTAAGGAACCTTAATTCACATGGAAAAGTAAACTCATGCACATGCCTAAAGCTAAATACATATCAATACATTTATTTATATGTAATTAACCTCTTTCCATATGAATCTACTAAAATTTCTAGAATTTGAAAACAATTAAGAGTTATAATATCAAATTCTAATGATAGATATCTTATTCAAATGGTCTTTTATATTGCCAATATCCTTTGAATAAAAAAAATCTATCTTAAAAATATTAGAATAATAACCCATGCTAAATTGTAATGCATGGGAATGTATTCTCTCTATTGCTTCTATGTAGGAAATCCATGAACTCACCTCCATTCTCACACATATCTTCTTCTCTCATGAAAGTGTGTCCTTTCTCAAAATAAAAATCATTAAATATATGTAGATTGGGATGGACATAGCTAATCTCCTGATAAAACGTACCACACATAGGTGTGTAACATACAAAAACACATAAAAGAATACATAAAAACATACATAGAAACATACATAACATAATGGGTTGGCAGAGTGTAAGGCCCACCAGAAGGGGGATAAAAGTGAAAAAATTGGAAGATGGGAGCAAACATTACGGTGAAGAAAGGGAGCCCATAACAACACCATCATGTCAGTTCTCTTGCCTTTTTCCTACGGAGACGTCGGGGCAAGAGTTGGACCATAAAACTAGGCCCCATGGCTTACACAAGAAGCTATCATTTTTACTGAATTTTGTGCTGGTGCGGGAATTAGAGGCGGACTGACGTGTGTAAGACCTACATTGAAAGATGTAAGAAGAATTTTTTCTCAATAAAGAAATACAAAAAAATGTTGAAAGTTGAAGGTTGGAGTGCACGTGGAGGAGTTTGAGGAGAAAATCAACCAAATCAATGTGAGGGGTGAATAACCAATTGGGTTGTAGATGGTTTTACAACACTATGTGGGTTGCTTGTTTTTTAACACTTAGTGTTTTCCAACATGGAATTTTGCAAAACAAAATGAATATATTGAAAAGATTTTGTAATTTAGACAGTACAAATGTATTGAATCACCCCTTCAAAATTTATAAGGACTCTTAATTGAGTAAAAAATGTATTTAAATTTCCTCACGATTGAAAAAAAGTGCACAAAATAATTTTAAATTGGAAAACACAATGTGGGTTGTCAATTATTTGAATTTGTGTGTTTAAATGTAAAGGGTTGTCTCATGGGGAGGAGTTGTAGGTGGGTGATGCAACTGTGGTTGACCTACTGTTATTTAGGAGTTGATATGTTGCTCTTTGTGTTCTTCATAAGAGTTATATTAGGTGTTACGATTAACTTGTTGTTATTTAGGAGTTGATCTGTTGTTCTTTGTGGTCTTCGTAGGAGTTAGATAAGGTATTATAGTTGACCTGTTGTTATTTAGGAGTTGATCTACTATTCTTTGTGGTCTTCATAGGAGTTAGATTAGGTGTTGATTACTCTATTTTAGACTGCAGCTACTCTATAGTCACTCTAAGAGTTGATTTAAGGGTTTTAAATTGTTATTACTTTGTAGTTCATAGGAGTTGATTTAGGGTCTTTTGGTGGATAAAAGGGCATAGTTATTAACGAAGGAAAGAGGTTTTTTTGGAGAATGTAATGTACAAGTTCTCAAAAATGAAAGTAGAGTATCTTCATATTTTTATTTTATTTTTCTATTCATTTATGCTTATTTCCTCTATTATACAGATGGTGAGTCTATTAATTTTAAAGATCTGAGGATTGTCTATATTAGTTTGGTACCAGAGCAAATAAGATCAGAGCTCAGGTTTGTGGGAAGAGGAAAGTTGTGAAGTACAAAAATGGAGTTATATCATGATGTGAAAAAGAGGATAACCAAGGTGGAAGAAAAGATAAGACAAAGGTGGAGGCAGAAGCTAACAAAGGATCAGAAAAAAGAGTTGCCAAATTTAGAGTAAGAGTTTAAGGAATTATGGTGGATGTTGGAGGAATATGAGACATGCAATCATAAGAAGGAAAATAAAAATAAATTTATAATGAAGGCACTAAAGATTTGTGAGAAGACGAATAAAGAATGATGAGGTTAAATACTCATCTTGTGAAAAATAGCATGTATTCAGGGATAAGTGCACCGATATGTGACACAATTTAGGTGTCAAATTATAAAAATTTGCAAAAAAGGGCCAAAATTGGCCATTTGGTGAGTACCAAATGAAAAAGAAAAAATAAAAGCACAAAAATGATTTCAAACCCTCATTTGTCTTCAACCCATGGCTTGGCTTGGAGGATTGGAGGTCTACAACTCGCGCTCTCCAAATATCATCCATTATTTGCACTATTAACTTGCTATCTTTCACGAGGATGCCGCCAACACGTCAGAGATGTCGAAGATTGCGAAGAGGTATGTATTTTTATTCAATTTATTTTGAATTTTATTTAGAATGCAGATTGAAATATGTTTTTATAATAAAATTTTGTTCTAATTATTAGGGAATGAATCTCAACCTCGAAACTTTGAGAATTCATAGTCACCCCCTCAAGAAGAGCCTCCTATTCAAGAACAACCTGAAACCCCTCCATCAATTCATAGGAATCCTAAAGGAACACAAGAAAATATTCTAAATCAAATTGAAAACAATAAGAGAGACATTGAAAATTTAATTGGAAGATTAACCGAGCATGTTGAAACCCACCCTTATAGGAGAGGGATTGTTGAATCATTGAAGTCAATTGTATCTCATGTAAGAGAAATGAGTGAGAAAACAAAATTTTCTTCAAATAAGAGGCATGAGATGAGACAATATTATGCTAGAGGTTTTTCATATGCAGATGTTAAAAAACAAAAAATTAGCAAAGCCGACTTGTGTGCCCTTTTTAGAGACCCGGAAACCAATGCACCTTTGTCTCATACATGCAGGAGGTTCCCCATCCATTGGTGCCACCATGAGTTAATTAAAAATAAATTTTGGGAGAAGTGGTGGATGGTATTTGACCAATCTCAATGCAATAACCATGAGGTACCACAATACTTTTTGAGGAAACTTTATTGTGAGTTTATCCTCAATAAGATGCCAAATTATTTTGACATCTTATACTTATAGGGTAAAGGTGGGGGCTTCACACATGATAGACCTGCTACACGACGTAATCCATAGTTGGCACCGAGACCCTTGGCCAGACCCATGGTGAAGCATGTTACCATTCCTTCCATTGTTAAGGATAGTGTAGAGGTGGACACGCTGGGGTCAATTGGCTCACTCACCCAAACCATTTTATAGTGTGTGAGGCCTCTAGTAGAGCATGGTGTGGAGGAGACGTGTAGGCCCCAAGCTCCACCCCACCATTGTGGCGCTTGTGGTGCAATTTGCACGTATGATTATTAGAGTGCTCGGGATGCAACTACACAACCTACATCAATTTGTAGAGGTAATGGCTTTCATAAATGATTTGTTGAATGATACATACGACATTAACAATTAGGTAAAATTCAACAAGTTAATTTAATATTGTTTATTAAACTATATTTTGAAATTTAAGAATAATTAAATTAGTAGAATTTTGATTTGATGAAATTTTAGGGTCAGAGTGTTCATGAGACGTGCCCCATTCCTACAGACCCTTATTCGTTCTCGACATTGAGTCTACAAGTATGCAACTAGTATTAAAGATATTATTATTGCATTTGAATAGTTGAATTTTATATTTGAATGTTTATCTCATAACATGCTTTGAATTTTAAATAGTTTCATGGTGGACCTTCAACCTCCACACCTCACAATTCATTTCCTCAAGGACCTTACACTCAGGTAGCCTTTATTCAATAATGGTGTTGTAAAAAATTGATAGATAGTTTTCATAATTTTGCATATACAAATCTAAAAATTTGATGAGAAACACAAACATTTCATTTTTATTCCTTGATCGTGTCACATTATCTTCTCCTAATTCACTTTTTGTTCCTTTAGTCCTTCCTAATCCCATCCCATTAACATTTAATAGTTCACTCTACCATTTAATCTTTCATTTACCATTTGTAGATGTTGACATTCGATAATCCTGGTGATGTTGGTGGCACGATGGACCATAGAGTTGATGCAGTAATAGCCAGTTCTCATCCATTGAGAGAGGTATGCAACAAGTTAGTCGATCTGACATTATATTTTCTCTTTTATGGTCTATTATAGAAAATTTTGATGATACTTTTGTGTAGCTTAATTTCTATCTTGATGGTTGCTATAGGTGGTTGCCACTCTAGATAGTGGACATTGTAATTATGTAAATGTGAATGATGACTATCTGTATGTGGTATGTGATTATATTTTGTTATATGTCATTCCATAATTCAATTTATGTGTATTAACATCTTTACATTTTATTGTATCAATTGAAGGTCCAGAGTGAAGAGAGGAGGACTAGCGAGCATGTTCGAAAGACCAGAGAACCAATAGTCACTCCATCCAGCCGAATTTTGAAGGCAACACGGGATCTATTTCCTTCCTCTAGAGGGAAATTATTGTATTAGGGTTGTTTGTTGTATGCCTATGTGGCATTTTGGAACATATGTTTTGTACAAGCAATATATACATGAAATTTTATGTCCATAATATGGCTCCTTTGTACTAAGCTTGTATGGATTTTTTGGATATATTCTATATACTTTTATCAATATATATCATTGTATACCTTACGACTTTTTGATTAAAAACATCTTATTTTGCTACTACCATTCTTGAATGATGTTATCATGCGTATTGTGTAAATCACATGCTTGAATGTTGTAGACATGGATTTTTTTTACATCTAATGCTTAATTAATTACTATCGATTGCTCAATAAGCTCCATCTAAAGCGTATTGTGTAAATAAGCTCCATTCTTGGTGGTTTTCATCCTTTGGAATGCTTCAATTACTTTTTCCTCACTTATTTGCATGTATGCTTCACTTATTCACATGTATACTTCACGTATAGTGCATTTATTCACTTGTATGATTCATGCTTCCAATGCATAGCAACAATAATCTTTTGGGGAAAATTTTGACAAACCAAAAGTATAAGAGTTTTTTAAAAATTCAGGAAAAAGTCGTATTTAAAAAAAAGTAAAAAATTGCAGAACAAGAGATAAAATCTATTTGTTTTCAAATTGAAAGGTATTTCCATATCATATAGAGATATAAAGAGCAAATAAAATAAAGATTTTAACCAATGAATTGTAAAAAATATTTTTTTGTAGTTTATATTCATATCGTTGATTACATTTTATTGCACATATTTCAAAGTCAAAGCATTACTTCACACTGCATAACTAATAACTAGATGTTGATAGATGACAAAATTTCAATTACAATATAGTCCTTACAGAGTCAACCTAAGCAGTTATGCAATTACTTCACATTACATAACTAATAAGTAGGAGTAGCTGCCAATTGCATTTTGTTATCATGGCATTCTATGAGGCCAAATTTCTTTGACGTATTTTATCAAATAGTTCATTTAATAGTAATGTCATGCTGAAGTTTGCAACCATTTTGTACTTTGGACTCTTAAGGGATTCAGTTGGTTGAATGTAGCTCAGAGCAATTTGACACATTTGGGTGCAAAAGAGGACCATGCCTAGCGTAAACATACCCACTCAGACGTGTTGGAACAATTAGTTTGGTCATATGAGTTGCAGAACGAAAGTTGTACCACTTTGCAACTATGCACTACTTGCATTTGACAACTTTTTCCCCAAGAGAAATCTCACCGTCACAGGAAAAAACCTCTGAGATAGAAAAAATTAAGAGAGGTTATTGTAGAGGGGCACAACATGATCTCATAGGCTCTAACGAGAAGTTTCTAAGTGTCATGGTGTCCAAGTACCATCATGTTGAAGTTTGCTGCCATTTTGCACTTTAGAATCTTAAGGGATTTAGCTAGTTGAATGTAGCGCAGAGCAATTAAGTGCATTTGGGTGCAAAAAAGGACACATGCCTAGTGTAAACATACCCACTTAGATGCGTTGGAACAGTTAGTTTGGTTGTACGAGTTGCAAAACGAAAGTTGCACCACTTTGCAACTTTGCACTACTTGCATTTGACAACTTTTTCCCCAAGAGAAATATCGCCACCATAGCTAAACGCCTCTGAGATAGAAAAAACTAAGAGAATTTATTATAGAGGGGCACAAAATGATCCCACAGGCTTAGACGAGAAGTTTCTAAGCCTCATGGTGTCAGAGTAATGTTATATAAAAGTTTGCAGCCATTTTGCACTTCAAACTCTTAAGGGATTCAGTCGATTGAACGTAGCTCAGAGTGATTCAACGTGTTTTGGGTATGAAAGAGGACCATGCCTAGTGTAAATGGACCCATTTATATGCATTTTAATAGTTAGTTTAGTCGTACGAGTTGTAGAACAAAAGTTGCACCACTTTGCAACTTTGCACTACTTTCATTTGATAACTTTTTCCCTAAGAGAAATCTCGCCACCATAGGGAAATGCCTATAATATAGAAAAAACCAAGAGAGGTTATTGTAGAGGGTCACAACATGATCCCATAGCCTCTGACATGAAATTTCTAAACCTCATGGTGTCCGAGTAACGCCATGTTGAAGTTTGCAACTATTTTGCACTTCAGACTCTTAAGGGATTCAACTGGTTGAATGTAGCTCAGAGTGATTTGGCATGTTTGGGTGTGAAAGAGGACCATTCCTAGCATAAACATACCCAATTAGATGCATTGGAACAATTATTTTAGTCGTACAAGTTGCAGAACGAAAGTTGCACCACTTTGCAACTTTGCACTACTTCCATTTGATAACTTTTTTCGCAAGAGAAATCTCATCGCCACATAAAAATTCCTATGAGATAGTGAAAAAAAAGAGAGGTTATTGTAGAGGGGAACAACATGATCCCATAGGCTCTGACAAGAAGTTTCTAAGACTCACGGTGTCCTAGTAACGTCATGTTGAAGTTTACAGTCATTTTGTACTTCAAATTCTTAAGGGATTCAGTCAATTGAACGTAGCTCAGAGCAATTCGACGCATTTGGCTACAAAAGAGGACCATTCATAGTGTAAATTTACCCACTCAAACATGTTGGAATAGTTAGTATTTTTGTACGAGTTTCAGAATAAAAGTTGCACCACTTTGCAACTTTGCACTACTTGCATTTGACAACTTTTTCCCCAAGAGAAATCTTGCCACCACAGGAAAATGCCTCTGAGATAGAAAAAACTGAGAGAGGTTATTATAGAGTGGCACAACATGATCCCATAGGATCTAACAATAATTTTCTAAGCCTCATGGTGTCTTAGTAATGTCATGCTAAAGTTTGCAGTCATTTTGCACTTCAAACTCTTAAGGGATTCAACAAACCAGGAGGCTCAAACTCAATCAAATTGACAAATTGCCTTGAAGAGGCATCTAACAAGATTAAAATGGTATTTTAAAGCAATTCAAACAATCTTGAAAGTTAGAAAACAATCAAATTCACCATTTCTCAATTTCACCCATGAATCCTAGTAGTAGTGCAAACTCAGTTTTTGGCCTTTTACTCAAATACTCTCTAAGACACCTAACAAACATATGATGGTTTCAGAAACCCATTTCAAAGTTGTATCACATATCCCAAATTTAGAAATAATTATTTTGGACCAACCTCCTAAAATCACCCCTTCTACGTTGACCTAATTAGGTTGATTAGGCCTAAATTACAAAGCAACATATCTTTAAACTTCTCATAGGCCCTTGAAACCTTGGGTAGCATTTCCTATGCCCTCAAACCTCTAAAACCATAATTTTTTCATAGGGTTAACCCTTCCAACATAGAAAATCAAAAAACCCTTAATTTCATGCCAAACCAAGAGGGTTTATTCAAAATCCCACTTGCACAACCTCCCAAACCATGCCATTGAATCAAACATGTGTATTATGACCCCTATGTGCTCAAAATTTGAAAAAATCTCCACATTCTCATTGATTTTAACAAACCCTAGGCTAAGGGCTTGATTTTCATGTGTTTTATTAACAAAAATCAATAAGATAGCAGGCTTATCTCCTTTGTTCCTTCCCCAAAACTCTAATCATGCAACCTACAACTTAATCAGACTCCCTAGGGCCCATTACACTAGTTACAATAGATACAGTTGGTGTAAGGGCCCTTTAAGACATGTTTTTAATCACAAAACCCTCAACAAGGTGCTCTCAGCCTATCATAGGAAAACAATGATTTCTTCAACAAATCTTTATTAAATTCTTTCAAACCTGATGTAAAATAAGGCTAACATAGTCCTCCATGAGAAATGAAAGATTACATAGAAAATGTCAGTCTGTACGGCTCATACAGGTCTGCAAAATGTGAAAGAAACACAAAAAATGAAGAAAATTCAAAATTTTCTTATTGCCAATACCTTAAACTTTGACCCAACATTACAAATGGTGTCCTCATGCCTTTTTAAAGGCTTCTCCTCTTCAACCAATGACCGGTTGCCCTCCCAATTGAAATTTAAACCACTTGTGATTGTTGGAGATCACAATTTCATCTTTTACACAATTTAATAACATCATTACATGCTTTGCAATGTTTGCTCTTTTTGACCCTTTTAATCACCTAACCTATTACAATGGGTCTAATGAGACCTTATTCACCTAAAAACCATGTCTTATTCAAGAAAAAAATATACTACCACCCTTGACACCACCTTCACAACTTTGATACTGCTTTCCATTTGATTTACAATCATTACAAAATGAATACATAAGCCCCTCAAAGTTGACCAAGTACCATAGAATGGTCACTTAGGAACTTATTTAAACTCATGGACTCAACACAAACACCCTAACACACACACTGCCTATCAAACTCTTCATGGAAAACAAAGAGAAGGTTGGTGCTCCTGCACCAAGCCCAAACATCCAAATGACTTACCATGCCTTTTTAGACCTTCTATCACATTAAACTCCACCTGATAACACTGAAGCAACTAGGTTCTACCATTCTTCCAAACTATTTATTTAATCTACTACTTCAAGCTATGCCTCCTAGGCCTAAGTTCATGCTTTTTTCCCCAAGGGCAACGTGAAAATTTCCACCAAAGGTCTTTTCCGCCCATTGTATTCTACTATAACTCGGTGGAATGGCATAATTAGGTGTAGGGGGCATGTGTGCATGATTTCAAGAGTAGGGGTGACCATTTGGGGGTTTGGGCATGATGCCTAGTTGTCAAGAATGTGTGTTTCAAGTGAAATTTGGAGGTTAAGAGTAGGTAGTGATTAAAGAATTTGTTTTGAAGAAGGCTAGAACCAATTGGTTTTAGTGAGATCTGGTGGGTTTTAATGTGTTTGAAGGTTTGCAAGGACTGGGGAGGTTATGTGTATGTTTGGGTATGAAGCCCTAATTGAGAGAAGCACTTTTTTTAATGGAAAATTAAGGTTTTAGAGACTAAAAGTGGGTGAAGTTTGGGGGAAGCATAATATTAAGGATTATTAAGCATGTGCAGGCTTAAACAAGGGTGTTTGAAGTGGTCATAAGGTCACAGGAGGCCTAGAGATGGGTCTTTCAATGTATTCTCCAAAATACCACTGTATTGTAGGGGCAACTAGGCCAACTAGGCCTCTTTTCTAAAGAGATACCTTCCCAAACAACTGCAATCAAGTCAAACACCATGGACAGTCATTAAATAGGTTACCAACCTTAAGATTTCACAATTTTCAGAGCTCCAACCACTCACCAAGCTACCAATCCACTAAACCCTCACTCTCAAGCCACCAAACCTAGGTTTTCCAAGGAGCCTTATTGAAAATCACTCTTCCCACAATTAACTCTCACATCCAACACCCCAAACATACCATATGATGTCTATATATACCATATGAAGGCAGGTTGACACTTTGAGTGAGTTTGGGCCTCCTAGGTCTGCATCAAATAGAGAGTAGCATATAACCATCATTTTGCATATCTACATTAATGAAATTTTGTAAACCCTTATACAATCAAACTTAAACACTTGAAATAAAGCAATGATCAATAACATGACTTTACAAATTCAATGTGCATACTTACCAATCAATCTAGGGAACCATCTAGGTCTTCTCTACTCTTTATCATGTCATGTATTGCCTCATGGTTAGACTCACACACTTTCCACAAGTTCTTGTTCATAGGTCTGCCCCTATATTTGATCAAATGAATGTTGGTGGTGATGAAAAGGTTCAAGTAGTGAAGAATCTTCCGATGCATGTTGAATTCCTCAAACAACCAAACTGTAACATTCTTAACTGGGTGCCTTCTAAGCCATGTTCTAGTAACAACCACCAAACTTGTAGGATATTATATGTTTTCTCCATCTATAACTAGGGCCTCCAATTTATTTTTTCCCTTGATACAATGACACAAGTAATAATTTGTACCCTCTTCATTGTCTTCATCTGCAATCACTGCATATGTGTTCCCTGCATTGATATGTTCATCTTGTTAGATGTACTTAATGAACATCAAAATAAAACCTAAAAGTAAGATATATTACCTGGTTCTACAAGGTCCGATACATGATCAAAGTCAACGGATGATTACATCTATGTGATTTGTAGAGTCATCGGGAGCTGATAAGTGTCAAGTGGGGTTAGAATTCTTATAGACCATTTGTCAACCCACTCTGTTGACTTGCAATCATTCCATGCTAGAAGTGTACATGCAGAACAAAATCATGCCATCTTTCACGTATGGATAGTCCATGTACCTGCATTGGAGCTTCTAAAAGAGTGTAGCTCACTCGATCTTGTTAGTGTACAACAATCCTCATATTTTTCAATGTTAGTATCATCTACTAAATGAAAAAATATACAAACTAAAGAATTACATTGACTACCTAGACCCATTGCATGATTGCACCACTCGACAATTGCTCTTTCATTTGTCAAATTTACACTATCTTTGTACTTTAACTCTTCTCATGCAGGGGCTCTTTTGATACATGCACCTGCTCCATCATGCTCCCCCTTTCCATATCTGGCCACTAACTCATTTGACTACAAAATCCGATGAAAATGTCTAACAAAATATGTATTATTTGATGTATTGTCGGGTGCTTGTAAAATTTGATGTGTAATTTTCAATTTTTAAAAGTTTATCCTCAACGTTCGTCAAAATTTCGATGAACCTGGGTTTCATCAAAATTTTGATGAACTTGGGTTTCGTCAAAATTTTGACGAACCTGGGTTTTGTTGAAATTTTGACTATCAGTTTCGTCAAAATTTTGACAAACATGAAAAATAAGAAAAAAATCAAATTGTGGATGACATAAAGAAAAGTGAGTTCGCTGATTTATTGGAATAGCATTTTGCTCTACTTGAAATAGTTTGTGGAGAACTAAGGACGATTTTATTGGGAAAAATTAGAAAAAAAATTCAAGAAGATATCACCAAGTTGAGGGTAGTTATTGTCTTTTTGTAGAATTCAATTGTGAAGTTAGATTTGTAGTTCCAGATTTGAAAATCATATTTTAAAGCATCATCTCATCAAATTTTATTTTTAGAGGTTTAGGGTTTTGAGAATTTCATGTCCAAATTTTTTTGTGTGGAATCACCATAAGATCACAACCAAGGAACATATTCTTGTGACTATAATTATGTGATCCATAACTCTATTGGTCATGTGGCATAGTTGTGCTATAACAAATACAGGATGCATTCATGTGTGACCCAAGTTTAATGTGGCTATGTTGTGATGGAAATGGAGGCACTCATATAATTTAGTTACTTCAGGTTGTATAATGTAGGTGTCAATCATCATTGGGTGCATTCAGGTTGTCTCAAGTTTAACATTTTATGATGTAATAGTAGCATGATCCAAGAGTGATTACCTCTTGCTATAATAAAGAGCCTATAACTCTGGTTGATATGTAGAGTGGTTGTGTTATATCAATTATGTAGTACATTCAAGCAAAACCCATGTTTAATTGGCTATTCTAGAGAGTGATCAAGATTTTCTAAACCTTATGAATGTTACTTAAAAGTGTATAGCTTAAACTACAAACCAAGTTTGTTACATACTTGAATGCAATCTTGGGTTACTACAAACTATAATAATGTGATCTACTAATAACCATTCTAGAAAGTATTAAAGCAAGACCCATGCTATAAAGGATACATTTCCTTGATCAGGTTTACATACCTTAATGATCAAACACAAGCTTCCCACACACTCTAGGATACAATCCAAGATCATACCACGAGTTTGTCAAGACGACTAATTTTCTGACCCAAGATTTAAGGTTGTTTTTTAATACCAACATAAGCATTGGTAAGAGCATGATTAGGGTACAAACCCTAGGCCTCCATAGAAACATAAACAATAACTCTAGCGGATTAGAGGTTGCAATACCAGAAAGATTGAGACATTGTAGCTAATAACAAAATCTTGCAATCTAAAGATTGTAGCCAATAACAAGCACACTATGTAGCTTAGTGACATTTGTAAATGCAATATACAGTAAGAAGAATGACAGTCACTTGAGATGTGACAGTCAAAAGTGACAAGATAATAAAGCTCAAACCTTTCATAGTAAAGTGGAGATTTTAACAGTGAGTTTCCTTACCCCCTTGCTGACCTTAAGGGTTTTTCAAATGCTTTTGGTAGTGTTAGACAAGGAAAATGCAATCAGGGAATACTATCCAAATGAAGTAACAATGGTAATCATAGGTTCAATGTTTCTTCTTAGCCATTAATGTATAATGGAGGTAGTGGATTGCATGTTTGAGTAGTGTTTTGAGACTCATCAAAGATGGGAGAATAGTGAATAATACATTGTGGACTGTGAAGTAGTGTCAATAAGGTTGAAGGATCTTAAGATCTACAATACCATGAAACAAATGAGTCCCCTGTAGTAAGTAGCAGTCTATAAGGCATAGTTTGAATTTATAGAAGGATGCTCATGAAAGGAATCTTCAAGTGATAGTGAGTGAGATGTTTGAGATTGCAGCTGAGGGCATAATACCCAGTCTTAAAGGAAGTTAGCAGTAAATGTGCAAGAAAATAAAATCATACACAAAAACAATTCACAATGTTATCTTGCATAATGCCTTGAGTTTGAAGACAAAAATCTCATTGTATCTTGATGAAAGTGGTGACCTTAATGGTCAATCACTAGCAACCATGATTTTAAAACATGCTATTGTGCTTATGGAGGCAACATTTTAAGCAAGGCGGTGAGTGGTGGTTTGGAACAATGGCAGGTATGAAGGACTTGCTTTATATGCATACTTTGTAGTCTAGCTTAAGACAACATTCTTAGAAGAGATTGAAGGTGGATTATGTAACTTAAGGGTTGCCATGAAAAGGATTAAAGCAAAGACTGAGGTCTGTTTAAAAGCCACAGTCATGAAGATATTAAAGATGTCACATGCAAAACCCTAGTAGCTGGAGTAATGAATACAGTGCCAAAGAGGATAGTGTACTGGGACAAATTTAGGAGATCTCCACATTATCTAATTATAGGGAAATACATCATTTATTTGTTTTTTTTAATTAAAATAAATCATTCTAAACCCTATATAGGATACATTGATACTTCAAAGGCCTCTAAAGGAATTTGAGATTATGCAAATATATGTTAAGTAAATACCTAGATTACAAATAGTAGTGGGAACAATGTAAGATTTGTTGAGCAGAGCATGAATGAGATAAGCAGCAATGAATCATATTCCTCCTTTCACGCACATCTCCTCACCATTCTCTATCATTCTTTACTGAAACACTTGTCCATTTTGGCAGTCTATGCTTGAAAATAATGTTTTAACGAAGGTTTTAGAGTATGTTTATTAAAATGAAAACTCCATTCTGGTGGGCTACGCCTAAAAATAAGATTTTGACAAAAGTTTTAGGGTATGTTTATTAAAGTTTTAGAGTATTTTGGCGGGCTATATTCTTGATTCCTTAAATGATTTATTTAAATGGATTGTGACTAAATAAATGACTAACTATTTAGTCATTTTTATTTGTGGAACTAAATCATTTTTAATCAACGACCAAACTAGTAATTTATTTACTCATTTATAGTTGAGTTGCAAAAAATGAGCAGAATTTAGTCATTTTTAGTTGTTGTGACTAAAAGTTTTAGTCACCTAGTCATTTATTTTCCAAATTCTACTAGTGTGTGTTTCTTTGTGCGATTAGGGCTCTCTCAATGTTGAGGGCCCTAGGGATAAGCTCATCATAAGAAGTGACACATTACATCTTTAAATAAAAGGATAAATCTATATTGACATTAGCAATGATGATTCTGACTTGTTGCTCCTTAGGAATGGGTTACTTGCTCTTACTAGCTTGCTACCTCCATCATTGTAGGAAGTTTGCGATCAAGTTCAATATTTTGATTTTAGGAGTCTAACAGTTAGAAATCATAGTAAAATCAAAATTTAATAAGTTTTGGAATTAGCATTTTAAAGTGTTTTTTGGGGTCATTAACTTCAGGCTATCTTCTCTTTTGCAGGGGTGGTTGCATGCCAAATTGTTTTGGTGTAAAATATCATAATTATTAGATTTTGTTACCTATCTATGAATACAAATTATTGGAGTGTGAGTTTGATATTTTTTGAAAATCTAAATAGTCAAGCTTGATAAAGAAAAATCATGTTAAATAATATTAGTCTAGAACAAAATGAAGAGACACTTGATAGATTGTGGGCTAGATTGAAAAGAAAGGGTGATGGAAAATGTTATTTTCCTTGCAATAATTGAAAGGGCTTAAAGACGAGACAAGTTTTAATCACAACAGCTGAGAAACATTGTAGGCAACACGTTCATGTTGAAGGGGGGCATGATTATTGTCCATTGGTAAGTTGTTCATTATATGTGTTTATATTGATTGAATTTGTAAATGTTTATATCGTTTTAACATTTTATATCTATATATATATAATCACTTGATCATGATCATGGTTTATTTGTGTCTATCATTATTATAAAGGTGGGGTGCCCTAGGGAAGATGATATGGATTATCACAGCCCAGAGAATGTGGTTTTGCAAGCAGATAAACATGGAGCTATGAATATTGAAGATGAAGTTAATGATCCTATAGAAGAAGATGATCATCTGGCAGAAAACACAGTTGAAAATGATGGTACAAATACATTGATCCATGACATATTTAGTGGCAGAGCTGACCATGATGATCGAGATGACTTTGATGATGGTTATGATTTACCTGTACTGGAGAAGGCATACAAGCCCCTTTCTGAAGGCTCCCAAACAACTCTTCTCTCTGTTGTATTGTTGTTGTTGAACTTGAAGGTTATGAATGGTTTATCAAAGATAGCAATCTCATGGATGTTAAGGTATGTCATATATATCATCTTTTTTCATCTATTTTAATTTTTGTTAGTTCATCACTAGTAAATAAAGGATGAAATATGTACCATTAATATTTTTTATATTAACAAATTATTTTTTGTTGTAGATTGATTGGTGAATTTTTGCTACCACCATCAAATATTTTACCTCTCATACCAAGATTTATTTGGAATTATGAAAGATATCGGAATAGAGTATCAAGCAATAGATGCATGTCCTAATGATCATATTGTATATCATAAACAACAGAAATTTGCAACAAAATTCCCAAAATGTCATATCAGTAGATATCAAACAGATCAACTAATAGAAAAGGTGCCTCACAAGGTTCTTCGTTATATTTCCATTATTCCACGCATGCAATGATTATTTAGGTGCAAAATCTTAGTGCAATTTATGGATTACCATGCATGGAATAGAAGGGGAGATGACATTCTTCAAATGCTTGCAGATGGTTCTTCATTTAGGGACATGGAGGAAAAATGACCACACTTTAAAGAAGAACCTCGTAATCTCAGACTTTCATTGGGAGCGGATGATGTCAATCCATTTGGAGAGTTGAGATCTATTTACTCGGTGTGGCCTATTTTTGTTATCAACAATAACATTCCTCCATGGATTTCAATAAAGAGGGAGCACATAATGTTGTCAATGATTGTTCCAGGTATTTGTTTACATCAATTTTCTTTAACATAGTAGCATCTCATTTGTCTTCTTTGTTGCATAATGATTTATATTTTTTTCATTCAATAGTCATGTACATTAATTTATATATATTGTAGTAAAATGGTTATAATAATTATGTAATGTTTACGTTCATTCAACTAGGTAAGTACCAAGTTAAAGATATGAATGTATATATCGATCCTCTTATCGACGAGTTATTAAAGTTATGGAATGGCGGCATTATGTATGATGTCTCTAGAACAATTGGACAAAGACAATTTCAATTTCGTGTAATGCTTGTATGGACAATTCATGATGCCACAGGGCTAACACATTTTTGTGGTATGTTATAACGTTCAACTACACTTTAATAGTATTTAATTTTATGAAGTAGATATCATGCATGTTTTTAAAATAATCTATTCATTATATATAATTATAAAAATTGACATATTTAATCCAATTATATATGATCTTGCAAGTCTTCAAACAAAGGGAAAATTCCCATGTCCAATTTGTGGTTCAAAGATGAAATCTCGTTGCTCAACAAGTTTAGGAAAGCAGGTGTTTGATGAGTATAGACACTTTATCCATAGAAATCATAAGTATCGAACTACTAAAAAAAATCTTTTCAATGGGAAAGAAGAGACTACATCAAAACCACAGAATGATACCTCGCCTATGGAAGTTGGAATATAATAGAATTAATCGTCAAGGTTATACAACGGATCAAATTATTTATCTATCATATATGATATGTTTTGAATTTATATTTTTATATTGTATTGTGTTTACTCATGCTATAATTGACAATGATTGTCGTTGTTAATTTGTTTAACTTATACGCTTCATGAAGGTCGTCAAGGCATTAATGGCCGACTTCCACAGGGACTGAAAAGTTATCCCAGACAATTTAGTAGGTCACCCTACTATGAGCAGCTACAAATAGTGTATTTGTTTGATACAATGCATATCAGAAAGAATAGAATAGAAACGTTATGGAAAATATCGGATGGAAGGCATGATAGAAAAAATTGTCAAAATTTGTAGTGACATTCAAGAAGCCAATCATGTAATGAAAAATGTCATTCAATTAAATAGCGATGGAGACCAAATTAATATATGTGCCCTTTCTTGGTTATTAACAGAGCAGCAAAGCAATGCTATAAAATAAGTCATACGAAAAATTCAATTTCCCACAGGATTTGTTGCGAACATAAACAATATAATAACAAAGAAAGTTGAATTTTGGTCAGGGATGAAAATGCATGATTGACATGCCTTCATTAAGGAAATTATTGTGGTATATTATATACACTTGTATAATGCATGTACTTTTCAGTGTATTATGTTTACTACTTTTGGAAAAATAATGAAAAGATCATTTTATAATTGTTGCAGTACATTCTACCTCTATCTCTCCCAGACAACTTTGACAAAAATGTCAAGCAAGTTATATATGATTTTAGAAAATACATGAGGTAAGTAGCGATATTTGTTCAATTCATTGTATGCATCTTATAATTTCCATTTGTTTTATTTTTTATGTAATATACCATATATTTTATTTAAATCTCATTAATATATTTGTGCCTTGAATCACTTGTAGATGGATGTCATCTAAATAAATCCATAAAGAAGATATAAATTATTGGAAGAGAAAAATTCATCATCTAATGTGTGAAATTAAAAAGTGTCTACCTTTGACATTTTTCAATGTACAAGAACACTACCTCATACACCAAGTTGAGGAGATTGAATTGTGTGGACCTGTACACACAAGGTCAATGTGGATGGTTGACAAGCACTTAAAATTTTTGAAGGCTTTGGTTAGACAAAGAGCACATCTTGAGGGTTCTATAGTGGAGGGATATATGGTATACCAAACCATGGTGTACATTAGTAAATATCTTCCTAAGTTTGCAGAAAAGATCCATGTAGATCACATTTGGGATCCCAACTCCATTAACAAATTCGAAGGGGAGTACCTGATGGGGAAAGGTAGATTGAGGAAAGTGAGAGGTAATTATAAGATGGTCATGGAGATTAATTGGAATACATTCTATATATGGTTTTTATGTATATTGTACTTATTTAATTTTTAATCTTCAATATACATCAATTATAAATTAAGGTCATATACTCTGGTATTTAACTAATTATACCTCATTTTTGAATTTTAATTTTTTTGATACAATTGGTTGAGAGTGGGATGCACTACATTTGTACATCACAAACAATATTGATTGGATGACGGTATGGATTGAACGATGTCAA
>VDFB02270651.1:400696313-400710376 GCA_007258455.2 Sequoia sempervirens | reverse complement strand
AGGTCTAAAAACCTTGCACAAATTTTACTAACACTTGAGAAGGATTTAATGATTGGGGCCTATTATTTGTATCAACCTTGAGGCTTTATACATTACATCCAAATCACTAGCCCTAGGGATCCAATTCTGAATTAGTGGTATCACTACCTCCTAGTCCCTATCTATATTCTTTATTGCATCAAATAATAAAGAATATAAAGAATGTATAGATGATAATCTATTATCAACCTTTTTATCTAAGTGCCTCAAGACAACAGTTACAATCTCATTTTTCTTTGAAGGAGATCCCTCCTCACTTACCTTTAATGATGCCTGTAATTCTTCAATTTTCTGCATGAGCTACTTCTTTGTAGGATCGACAAAGCACTCTGTTTCTTAATCAATTTGTTCTAAAGGAGGGGTAAGGGAAGGATTCTGACTAAGAGACCCTAGTGTGGAAATAATTGGAGAATTAGGAGGCACTGACCCTAATGTAGAAGGTAATGAACTGATTCTTGGAGCACTTGATGTCTCCCCAATCTGTTTATACCTTAACCTATCCACCTCGGTCTACAACTCAACATTATTTTGCTACATTTTGTTGTATTCATCAATCAAAAGGTTATACTTCTCCATTAGGCTCTTCTTTTAGCCTCTTCTCTTTCAACAATCTTTTGGGCCAATTTGACCACATTCATAGTTAGATTAGTGGCTTCAATGGTTGAGGTCTCTGAAACTCTTTTTATTATTAAACCTCCTCTGAAATTTGGGTTAATAACTATAACATCTATCTTTCTCCCTTGTGGGGCCAATGCCCAAATCTCCAAAGTCTCATACTCTTCACTGAAGGCAGAGTCTTGCAGTGCTACCTTGACCTCTTCTTCAGAGTCTTGCAAGGGATGATTGGACTATAGAATAGCATTAAATGCTACAACATTTGTAATGTCCCATTTAGGAAGAATCAATACACTAGCCTGAGTCACCAATTTTCTTCCTTCCTCAGGAGTAATGTTATTGAATTTTTCCATTAATTCAACTTTCACTTCCTCATCATTCTCTTAGTCTGACCTGTCAGGTCTCAACTCTCTCCTCTTTTTACATTTATCTTGATATTCCTCAAATTTCATCCTCCATACCAATTGCAAGAAGACAGGAGTTTTTATAAATGAATCATCATCAAGAAACTCCTTACATGCCTCCATTCTTGTATCTTGTACACATTTTCCTTTCATATCCAAGTTGGATGAAACCAATTCAGCTGACCAAGGAGGGGAAGGCATACCAATCTGCATATCTTGATCAGTAACAACAATATCATCCATCACATCCTCTAGTGGTTGATCAGTCCTTTACCTCTTAGGGATTATTTTAGATGGTGGTGATGGAATATCTTCTGGTGATGATTCTAGATCAATAATCTTAATTGTCCCAGGTTTTTTGAGCTTTGGACCTAGCTGTGTAGGGAATTTCATTACTTGTTTATCTTTACTATCCACTTCTTCTTCTTCACTGTTGTCATCCTTTTCCCTCTTGTAAATAGGACACCTTTCTGTAGGCTGGTATGTTGGCCTTGTTTCAATTGGCCTACCACCTCGTTCCTACACACCCTGACTCAATTCCAAGTTTATCTTCTTGGTCCTCAAGGTGCCCATAATTTCTTTGAAGTTCTGCATCAAAAAATCAATTTTCTTATGATGTGGACTGAACTCCAACAATGGATCATACTTTGGATCCATTTTGTTCACAATATATAATAGCTTATCATAAGCTATCCATTTCTTCTTATTCAACTACTGCCTATTTAGATCAAATTTGTTTCTAATTAGGTCCTCAGGAAACTTGAACTCATGCACAAACTTTCCACCCTTTATTCTCTATCTAAAAAGGGAAAAGAAGCCCTCAAGATCATGTTGCCTCTTTGGACCACACCTTAAGTGGTAATCATCAAAGAATTTTCCAAAGTGTACCCATCCTCCCTTTGAAAATACAAAATCAGATACCACTATATAATCTATGAAAAAGGTTCCCTTACCCCTCCTAGTGAGGTTATCCTCATGGATACAACCTATTTGCCACATAACCTCTACAAATTCCACTCTTGGTGGCACACTGTATGGCAGTATATGGGGGGCTCCTTGAAAACCGTATACCCTCAAAACAGTGCTGACTCGATATGGAATAATGTCACCCTAGTTATGGTAGACTTTTAATTATGGCTTCCTCGCCTTCGGTCTGAGGAAATCATGCAATTCCTCAGGGATCCTGGGTACATTCACCATCAGTTTGGCCCTCAATCTGGAAGAAAAGAAATTATCAAATTGTACATAACTGGTACCTTCTTTATTACATGATAAGTCTACAGTCCATATATCTATATAGGCAATCTTTCTCCATCAAAAAATTTCCTTAATTCCATCTTCTCAGAAAAGAAGTCAGCATTCTTGCACAAGAACATATGCATCAACATAGAATACCAAAAGAATTGAGTTCCTGTATCATTCTGTTGCAACTTTGACAACCCTTCATGTATCCTTTCAGCCAAGAAGGAGGTAAAATCATATGTCATAGAGAAATTGGGGTGTTGTATTTGCACCTCCATGAACATGTATGCAATGGGCATCATCGTGCTAGGATTGAAACCTAAAATCTAATGCAATGAATAAAAAGTGGCCAAGAAATGATTTGCAAAGAAATTTACTCTGAATGGTTCTTGTTCACTAGGGCTAATATGTAATCTTGAACCCCCTTCCCTAGCCAGATGAGGTGGAAGCAACTTAGCTATGAAAATAGAATTTAATTTTCCATATTCCTGCTTCATTTCCTCAAGATTGATAGGAACCAAGTATACACTCGGCTCACTCAAATAAAAAACCTATTGGACCTATTCTCTGTTAATGCTCAATAGAACTCTTCCATCATTGTCCCTAATTACCCGCGTGATAGGGTCATATCTTGCAACCACGAGCCTAAGAAAATCTATATCATGGAACACATTTGGCACAACCAACTTCCCCATATCATACATCTAGTTGTTTGAGAAGGGGTGAGGAAAATTAATCTGTCCATACCACAGTCTAAACATCTCAAAACTTGTAAGAGGAACCCTAGCATCGGCTATATTTGAACAATTATATACCAATCCCTCCCCTAGGATTTTTCCTCACATCAGAACCAACCCTTTTCCTATCATTTGTTGACAATGGAAATTGATCCAGGAAATCATCATATAGGTTCCTACTCAAATAATCAATTTGGCCAGAGTGTTGCTTTTGAGGTGCCATGTTGGATAAACTAGGGCTTACTTACTATTTCACACTTCAAATAATTAGGACTAACCAAAAAATGAAATTACAGAATAAAAGCCTTCAATTCCCCACAATTCAATCAACCTATAGCCCTAAAACATTTATCAACAAGCCCAATAACAAGCATACAATAAACCTTTTTTCAAATTCAAGTGTAGAATAACCAGGCGCCACAAAAATTAACTCACGGCTTTTGTGTTTGTAGAAATCCCAATTCTTCGTTGTAGAAACTCGCAACTTCGCTTTTGGCTCTAAGACTGCTTTGCAAAATACTTGAATGCTTTGTGATACGATAAAAGCAAGATAATTTTTTTTATTTCAATCAAATCATGCCAACAAGTGTCTCATCTTCCATTAAAGCTTACTCGCACACTGCATGAACAAATCCAATCTTATTTGATGTTGATTTAATTATTAGCCATCGATCCATCAATTTGATTAAATCATCAAATGACTTCCTTGAAAACAAGCTGACACAATCATCAACATGGCAATAAGGGGCCCACCATACCATATGTTGCCAAGGAAATCCATGCGGCGGTCGCTCATGATATTGCAATCAGTAAAGACCTTGCAACTTTTGATCACACGATAGCGCACAACCATAGATCCTGATCATTGGTGATCATGTTCCTTCAAAATAGTCGTTGGCTTTATCATTAACCATCTAGCAGCTTTCCCATCAAGATTATATCATCTCCGTGGATTTGAAACACATGCATCTGAAGAACACTTTAGTAACCTGTTGCATAACATATTAAAGTCGGATTAATTTACCAAGATATTTCCCTTATTCCTTTGGCTTTACCAAATAAGACACGTGGTGGTCACCCGTGATATCGCAATCAATAAAGACCTTGTGATTTTTGATCACATGATGGTAGGAAACTATTGAGATCAAATGATGATTCATCAATGGTCACATAAACTCATCCCCTTCGGCTTCATTAGATGGGACATGTGGCGCCCACTCGTGATATCACGATCAGTCAAAGCAGTGTGGTGGGGTCATCGCGGGATGGCAGGGAATGACTAAGATCAGACAACATTCGATTAGTGGTCACACAAATTACCCTCTACAAAATAAAATATTTATTAAAATAATGAGGGGGACATCACTAGGTAGATGATAAACGACCGACATAAGTTGTTTTAAAACAATGAAACACAGGGCCGACCAAGACTTAGGGAAAAATAAAATCTTGTTGAGGAAATAAAATATTAAGACCAAAGGGAGCCAACCTTAGATGAAACGATGGGGCATAAGATGTTTTAGAGGCCCTCCAAAAGTAATAACAAAATACATCCCACCCAAGGCATAATACAAACACTAGGATTTTACATGAAGACAAAGCTAAAACCCCAACCTTAGGATTTTCCCAAACACCATGAAAGACCAGAGACATAAGGCATGATAGGAAAGGAAAACAAGGAACAAAATTTGAAGTTCCATCAGGAAGAGAGATAAAGGGAGTGAGTGAGTGAGAGAGAGACCTAAGAGAGGGAGAGGGGGTAGGAGGGAGAGACTTGAGATAGAGTGACTAAGTGAGTGAGAGAGAGAGACCTGAGAGAGGGAGTGGTGCTAGGAGGGAGAGACTTGATAGAGAGAGAGGGAGGGAGTGGGAGAGAGATAGAGGGAGACATGGTTAAGGGTATAGGGTTTAAGGGTTTAGGGTTTAAGAGTTAAGGGTTTAGGGTTTAGGGTTTAAGGATAGAGGAGAGAGACTTGAGAGAGGGAGAATTGAGAGAAATTGCAAAGTTTTGTTATGTAATTTCATATTTTGTTTAGCTTTAGTCTGTCTAAGGTTTGAGATAGCAAGGAATCCCTAGTTTACTCAAGATGGCACTGACAAAGCAACATGCTGGCCAAATTGATTATTTAAGTAGAAACCTATATCATGACTTCCTGGATCAATTGCTCTTGTCAACAAATGATAGGAAGAAGGGATTTGTTTTGATGCGAGGTGTGTGATTGAAAAATAAATGCGTAAATGAATTGAAACAACTATTCAAACACACCAATAGGACATTTTATCAAAACAGAACATAAAAAGTAAACAAGTGCAAACTCAGTATTCTGCTTCCATTGTCGTCCTATTGTCCTCTATCTTTAGTGTTTTTGTCGATTCCAGCTTTGTGTTCTCAGATTGTAGGCTAGGCTCAACAAACTGTCTTCCTAAAGAATGAGATTTTGATATGATGTATGATGCAAGATTAAGCTATGATAATGGTTTGAACTAATAAGCTTGAAATAAACATGATGCTATGATAAATGAATACTAAATGAATTAAATGCATGAACTCTAATTAATTTCCTATTACCAATGCTTGGATTCACACAGGTATTTATAGAGTTTTTTGAATGATTTTGATTGGCTATCTTGGTTAACGGTTGTGATAATTCCTGGCAGATCAAATGGCTGAAGAAAGATGAAACTGAAGAGAAAATAGAAGAAACCTAAAAACAAGATTTTTCTATTTTTATGAAAGATGAAAAGATAAGAAGATAAGAAATCATCTTTCTTTAAAAGAATAAAAGAAAGATTTAAAAGCTGATAAATAATTAATTAAAAATTCAATTATTTATTGTGGAGGATATTCAGCTTTTCTTAATTAAATGAAAATATTTAATTAAGCTTTTAAAAGGTAAGAAAGTTGGTGATGAGAATAAAGCTTTAATTAGGATTTTTGAAGAAAGCAAGATATCATATCTAAATAAAATATTTAATTATGATTTAGAAAGAAAGCATAAGATATTTTTAATTAAATAATTTATTTAATTAAATCACATTTATGAAATTAATTAAATGAAATATTTAATTAATTAGAAGAAGAAATTAAAATAGAAGAAAAGGATATTTAAATTTAATTAAATCAAAAAAGATTTAATTTAAATTCAAAAAGTGATAATTAATTTAAATAAATAAAATGTATTTATTTAATTAATTAAGTGGACATATGAAAATAATAAAATAAAATAAATTTATTTAATTTGAAGGAAAAATAAAGATGAATGACATATAATTAAATTAATTAAATTTAATCATATGTAGAGGATTTTAGGAAAACCAATTAAATAATAAATATTTAATTACTTGCCGTGGATTATAGACATGACCATTTCTATGCGATATTATTTTGCCCTCTTTGAAGTGATGTGTGAAACACATTGCTTCAAAGAAAAATAAAAATTTTGCCCCTGATATGTTTCTGATTTTTGATGTCGATGATGCCCCCTCAGGAGGTAAATCACGGAAGATGAGGTTGATAATGGTAGGGGAACAGTGATTTAGCTCCCGATAGATGAAATGTATGATGGCCGAGTGAAAAAGAGGATGAAAAATGGAAAATTCCATTAACTCCCACCCTAAAAGACCCTTATAAGGTAAAAATGGGTAAAATGAAGTGTCATTTTCACCCTGCTGCTACAGTAAAAATTGAGCTCTGATAGTGACTTGGCGAGATGGAGATCCTAGTGCATAGGCATAGATTTGAGCGAGCACAATGATACCAGAGACCAACTGCATATGGACCACCGGTGAGTGATTCCAACCGTTTATGTTGTCAAATTTTGCATTTTAGATCAATTTTGTAAATGTTTTAGATCGTCTGTCATTTTTTTTGCACGTTTTAGCGCATATAGGAAAAGTTTTAGCGCATTCGAAAAATCCTTTAGCGCATATAGGAAATTTTGTAGTGCATATAGGATAGGAAAAAAATTGATCCTTTAGCGCATCTGATAGATAGAGTAGCGCATTTAGGCAAGAATCGGCTAGGTTGATCCTTTAGCGCATATAGGGCATAGAATTGTGCATCTAGGGCTAGGGTTTCAAAATTGATAGAGTTGCGTACATGGGAGTTAGAGTGGCGCATCCGCAGAATAGAATAGTGCATCCGGAGTTTTAGCGCATCGAGGAAACAGTTTAGTGCATATGAGAAAAACTTTAGCGCATATGGGCTTTAGCACATATGGGCGACAAAATTGTGCATTTATGAAATTTTTCCTAGAACGCTTGTTTGATGAAAAATGATGATGAAAATTGCTTCTTTAGTTGATACATAGATAAATTGTAGGATCACCATGCTGATAGGATAGAAAATCTTATAGAGAACTGATAACGTTGCCTTGAAAATAGAAAACAAAGAGTAGATAGCTGATAACTTTGTGACGAACGACAAAGAGTAAAATGATTGATTGAGTGATTTGTGGTTGATAACGTTGCTTCTCGCGATTGAAAAACAAAGAGTAGATGTTTGATAAATTTGCATTCTGTGATAGAAAACAAATATTAAAAATGAAGATAAAAATTTGCATTCATGATTGAAATACAAATAGAAAATGATATGTGTTGATAAATTTGCATTCCTAAAAAGAAAAACAAATAGTAAAAGATGATAGAGTAACTTGTTTTGATATTCAGATAGATTGATGTAGCACTTGATATGGGTCTTTGGTATGTTTTTTTGGGTAGATAGATCATGTGATATGGGTCTAATTGATGTGTTCTTTGTTATGGTCAAACAAAATAGGAGGCTTTTAAAAGCCTCCAGGTTAGAGAGCGGTTCCCACTATGTTGGGAGCGGATAGGAGAGCTTACTCCTGCTGAGTTACAGTTGATAGTAGATTGTGGATTGGGACCGTTGTTGGCTATACCACGAGGCATTCGGGCCAATAGGGGACTGTTGACCGCCTTGGCAGAGAGATGGCATTCAGAGCATAACACCTTTCACCTGCCGACGGGTGAGATGAGTGTGACGCCTGAGGATGTGTACAAGATTGTTGGGATTCTGGTTGTTGGTGCCCTTGTGGTGTATGACCACAAGGAGATTGGTGGTACCGCGGTGCTTCAGCGGATATGTGGCGATCTGGGCATATATGGTTACTGGATAGACTAGGAGGATTTCAGTAGGTATCCTGCGTTAGTGGCTGTGTTGGCTGCATTTGTCGGAGGCTTCCTTGGACCGGACCATCGGTCGAAGGGATTCGCAGTTGGTTGGGGGAGGATGTTGGAGTGGATGATTACACAGCCATGGAGGTTTTCCTGGGGGAGTTGTGTTCTGGCCGATATGTATCATGATCTCCATCAGATTGTCTATAGAGGATCCACTAGCTTGGCAAGTGGAGTGAGATTGCTACAGATCTGGGCGTGGGAGCACATTGTAGTCACGAGACCACTGTGCACGAGAGCGAGACCAGTAGGGAGGCCATATGTGTATGCCTATTCCAGTGTAGTTTTCCAGCAAAAGCTGGGCAAGGTAGAGTATTGGCAACGGGTTTTGGATGATGTCGATGCAGTGGTATGGAGACCTTACACAAACTGCGAGGCATGGGCGACTGATCACCTAGAGATGCCTTTTGTTTGCAGACCACGTTATCTGATAGGGCATACACCCTTTATCATTGAGAGATTTCTGGCATTACGGGTCCTGAGGCAGTTTGGATTCACACAGGGGATGCCCCAGGGCGTTGCTCATTATGGGCGGCGCAAGGGGGATGTAGGATGGGGACCATGCATTGCATATCAGGCAGCATATACAGAGTACTCCACCTTACAACCAGAGGTATGGACAGATAGGCCAAAGGTACAGGATGTAGGGATGACGAATGATTATGTATAGTATTTTCATATGCATCCATTTCCATGGTTTACAGTGCCAGATGAGCCATGGGCGATCGGGGTAGCACCACAGCCAGAAGCAGGGCTATAGGGGGATGTAGCTGGTGGAGAGCAGGCGATGGGCGGAGGGGAGGAGGGAGAGGAGGGGGAGGGAGAGGAGAGTGGAGAGGGTGAGGAGAGCGGAGATGAGATGGGAGACATCTCAGATGACGGAGATGATGGGGGGGATGATGGAGATGAGGAGAGACAGCAGAGGTTGGATAGCCTAGGTAGAGCACAGATTCTTCACCAAGCTAGATCCGGTGGCAAACCGCGGACAGTGATTAGGGTGTCATCCTCATCTCAGCAGGCACAGATAGATGCCCTGCAGGGTCAGGTGCAGACCTTTCAGGGACAGCAGGCACAACTACAGAGTCAGCTAGCGCAGGCTTAGAGTATGATAGTGCAGTTACAGGCACAGCTTGCACAGGCCCAAACACAGGTTCAGGCTCAAGCACAGGCTCAGGCGCAGGCACAAGCACAGGTACAGGTTCAAATTCCTACCCCTGATTCCCAGGTGGCACAGTTGATGGCAGAGAGGGATGCCCTTAGATAGCGAGCACTGGAGGCCGAGGGTGTGGCCCAGAGACTTATGGGTACCGTAGAGAGTACCTCATTGCGGGAGGCCATTGTAGAGGGATTTGAGGTAGCCAGAGAGGCCGAGTACTATAGAGTTTGAAACGAGGAGCTATGCCCTCCCGAGCGGCTAGAGCCTTATCCTAGATCTCATAGCAGGACCAGGACCTGATCATAGACATCGACACATGGCAGAGAGGTTACAGGGCCTCGACGGGATCCTGATGCAGGTACGAGTGGTAGACCACCTCCTTCCGGACCAGCTCCTTCGGGGGCATCCACCAGTTAGCCATTTGGGACCGATTTATTATGTATATTGAGTTTTGATCATGTCTTATGTATTATGTTTTGAACCTTTTAGTTTCATTGGACATTGGACACTTGTATTATTTTGATGAGCGATGATATGTAGCGGTGATGGTATTGATGATGATATGTTGATGCATTTGTGATGTGATATGGATGTTACTTGTATGCATGTATGATATGAGATGGATTTTGTAATGTTTTAATTATATATGCGGACTAATCTTATGATGCAGGATGGTTTAGTGATTATGATGTGAATGCAATGATTTGTGATGATGTATATATGTGAGATGTTATTTTTTGAATTTTTCAATGTATGAAATGCATCGTGACATGATAGATAATGAATGTGATATGAAATAATGATAGTGGTGAAAAGATAAATGATATGTTTTTGTAATGTTTATGTAATGAAAATGGTAATGTGATGATAATGAAATAATATAATAACAAATGATAAATGATAAAATGATAAATGATAATGGTAATGAAATGATATGAGATGATAAAATGATTAAATGATAAATGAGAATGGTGATGGAATGATAATGAATAATAAATGATACGGTAATGATGGAATGGGAATGATAATGATGAGGATAATGGTAAAATGAAAATGATAAGGATAAAATGATAATGATATATGAGAATAATAATATGAAAATGATAATGATAAAATGATAATGACGATGATGAAATGAAAATGAAATGATAAATGATAAATGATAAATGATAAAATGAGAAATGATAAACGATAAAGATGATAAATGATAAGGATAAAATGATAATGATATATGAGAAAAATAAAATGAAAATGATAATGATAAAATGATAATGACAATGATGAAATGAAAATGAAATGATAAATGATAAATGATAAATGGTACTGAATGAGATGCATGGAAAATGGGAATGATAAAATGAATGAAAAAGACAAGGATAAATAATAATAATAAAGATGAATGAAAGACATGATAAAGGATAAATGATGATGAAATGATAATGATAAAATGATAACGAAGGATAAATAATAATGATAAAATGAAAGAAAGACATGATAAATGATAAATGATGATGTAATGAAAAATGAATGAACAAAATGACAAACGATAGTGATAAAAATGAGATGATGAATCAACTGTCCAAATTTCCTCCACAAAAAAAAAAAGCTCAAAATTACATGACAACCGTTAATGCCCTTATTCAGCCTTTCAAGACACTGATGTGAATCCAATATGCAGATATATACAATGATGTAATAAATATGCAACTAAAAAAACTAACCAGTTTGTTGAGCTTGCTATAAGCCTTCTTGCATCATCCTACCACATTTTAAAATGTTGGAAGTATGTACAAGCATCAGAGGGGAAGTTACCACCAATGATGACCAGAGTGCGACTTTCATGATTTTTGATATAGCAAGCGAACACAAACATCAAGGTATAATTGAACCGAGATGACCTGAGCATTTATTGCATAAACAAACAAAGATTAACCACCTTTTTGATGCAAATGTGGAACTGTCATTGATGATATTGCTTTGGTCATCATGTCCTGTGACATATTTGCATTAGATTGACCATTAACCTCAAGACAGCAGACAAAGAAAAAGTCATTCTCGTTCCTTGCCACTCTAGTTCAGTACATCATCGAGTGTGCTCCAGAGTAATGATATCGAAAATCAAACAACCTCTATTCAAAATGTAATACTGTTATTTCAAACATTATTCAGATTTTTGGATCATCCAATAGACAATGATATGATATATGCTGAAAAGTGTTTCATGAGAAGGCTCGATGATCGAATGATGTTTCAAGTGAGTTGATTGTTTGTTCATATGATCAGATCTTAGGACATAGTCTAGCTATTTTGGTATGCTCTGAAAGTTAAGTGCCCCCAGTTAAATTTTTGCCCCATTTGTTGGCACAACTTGCGGAAAGGAAATATGTACTATAGTCAAGCCATGGTAAGACATTTTATCACTCTGGGAAAAATGACGGCAGGATGATGCAATTTATGACCCTAAGATGTGGAAAAGGATGCGAAGAAAAGAAAGCTTGAAAGGACAAAGTGAAAAATAGGAACTAATAGATGGAGAGGTACAAATAGCGTCTGTTTGCTAGATTTTCACTTTCTGTATTTATTGCATTTTTCTGATTTCTTTTTTATTTTTTTTTGTATTGTTCTTCAATAGACTGCCTGATTGCCAGGTTTTCACCCTATGACATCTTTTTGATTTTTTTGTATTTTTCTGTCAGGACTGTTTCTGCTATTTTTGGATTTCTTTAGCACTTTTTCTGTTGTTTTTGTATTTCTTCAGGACTTTTTCTGCTGTTTTTGGATTTCTTAAGGACTTTTTCTGCTGTTTTTGGATTTCTTCAGGACTTTTTCTACTGTTTTTTATTTCTTCAGGACTTTTTCTGCTGTTTTTGTATTTCTTCAAGACTTTTTCTGCTATTTTTGGATTTCTTCAAGACTTTTTCTACTGTTTTTGTATTTCTTCAGGACTTTTTCTGCTGTTTGTGGATTTCTTCAGGACTTTTTCTACTATTTTTGTATTTCTTCAGGACCTTTTCTGCTATTTTTTTGGGATTTCATGAGGGACTTTCTGGCTTAAACGCATAATATTTCTTAAGATGCATCTTTGTTGATGGGTTCATCCAAGCAGGTCTCCTTCAGCGTTATTAGCTTATATGCTCTCCAAGCAGTAAATTTGCCAATAACCGTGAAGCCCTATGATTGGTTCAAACTTTCCTTTCTTTTCTCTGTCTTGTTGATTTCGTGGATTTTCTTTCAAAACTAGATCACCCACCTGAAAGGTACGTGGCTTTACTTTGTGATTATAGCTGCGAGACATCATCTGTTGGTATGCTTTCAAATGGTCAGCTGCTCTCTGTCTCTTTTCATCTAAAAATTCTAACTCTTGTAGTCGGGAAACTCTGTATTCATCATCTGTTATGAGACCTTTCAGTGATACTCTTAATGAAGGTATTTCCACTTCTAAAGGCAATATGGCTTCTGCTCCATAGACAAGGGCAAAAGGTGTTGCTCCTGTCGGCGTTCGGACACTAGTTCTGTAAGCCCACAAGGTGGATGGAGTTGAACATACTTGATCCTTCCACAGGTATTGAGTCTTCTTCAAAATCTTTGAAATATAGACAGTCTTGTTTTTGGGGCCTCTGCTTGTACAATTTCCCTTGTGGATAGTAGGGCATTGAATATGTCTTTGAATATGGGAATCACTGCAAAGTTTATCTTCGATTCTTGAAAGATAGAATGACCATTATCTGTAATGACAGCATTGGGGTACCATATTCGACAAAATAATCTAGTTGTGATGAAGGATGAAATTTGTTTTCGGTGACTTTAGAAGTGTGCCTCAATCCACTTAGTGAAATATTAGGTCACTATATTGATGAACATATGCCCACATTTGAGGGGAAGGAACGAATTTTTCCTATAGATCTAACCCCCAGGCATTGAAAATGGCCGAGGTTGAGGGTGGCCAAGATGAGTGAAGTTCTTGTGCGAGAGGAGCATGAATAAGATTCAGAATCTAAAATTTTGAGCATGTTTTAACAAGTAGATGATTCCCTCTCCATTGTAGGCCATTGTGCTTGACTAATCAATTTCTTGAATGGGACAAGTACTTTCAGATGAGTACCACAAATTCCCATGAACTTCTTGTAAAGCTTTGTCTTCCAGGATTCGTTACGCTCCAGACATGAGTAAAGTACCATCAAAACCACGGCGTCAAAGGTATGTTGATAAGAGGTATGGCGAGGAGGATTGCTCCGGATAGTACATTTTGGTTTGTGGGATAAGTCGGTGGTAAGATATCTCATCTTTTGGTAGGAATAATCTTACCAATACCCAGGGAGGGTGATGATCCTATCAAGTGGCGAATAATTTGGCTTTCGGGTGTGTCATAAGCAGGTGTAAATAATTGTTCCACTAGAAATTCATAGCGAGTCTACTTTTCTCGGAGTTGTACCAATGAGGCGATCATAGCCATAGCGTCAGCCGCTTTGTTGTCAATCCTTGGAATTTGTGTGAACCGAATTTCCACAAAGTACTTTTTGAAGTCATCAATCATCTTCTTGTATGGCAACAACTTGTCATCTTTAGTCTGATAATCATCATTGATTTGGTTAATTACTAACTGTGAGTCACCATAAACTTGTAGCTCGGTAATCCTCCATTCCAATGTTGTCTTTAATCCAGTGATTAGTGCTT
>VDFB02270651.1:400646810-400696213 GCA_007258455.2 Sequoia sempervirens | reverse complement strand
ATTACACCCCATTTTTCCCTTTCTATTTATAGTAAGTTTGGTGAAACATTCCAAATTTAGTATAAAACCCTATGTGTTTTGAACCCTAACCTATATTTTTCTATTTTTCATTCTCCTTTTGGTTTTATGGAGGAGATCATACTTATCATAGCTTAGTATTTGGAGGTGTGTGTAGAAGGGCATGCTACAAGTTTTGATTTGTGTGTTCTCTCTTTGGTCTTGTCCTACTCCTTAGATGTTTGTATTCACATAACATTGGATTTGAAATCTTGTGTGGAGCTATGGTTATCACTATGTTGTGTTCATGTGTTGTTCATTGTTCTTTGGTGATGAAATAGGTGTTCTTTTATCTCTTTCTTTTGATAGGTGTGAAGAATTTGGGAGAGCTAGTGAGACTTGTGGTGAGAGTTGGATTGCAGCGTATTGGTTTGCATGATTTGCATATATTTGTGGATGTTCCTTGGTACTATATGATATTGTTTACACTTCTATGTGATGCTATTGGTAGATCTTTGTATTTCTTGATTATTTTCAGATTTTGCATTACCTATGCAGTGGGAGTTCCTATTTGTGTATGTTCATTTGTGACATTTTTGGCACTTGGAGCTTCTAATTGCATGTTGTGGGTTGTATATGTTGATAGCATGTGGTTCGCTTGTTATGATTTATATACCTAAATGAGGTATGGATATTTGGATGTGTTAGCATTTGTTGTGGGTGTTATTTTTAGATGTGGTGATTATATTTTTATAGCTATTGATGCATACTTGTTACCTTTGGATCGTGTGTTTGCATATTGGGATATCAATTGGAGATAGGACTTATGCTTCTTTGTGACAGATAGTGCGGCATGTCTTTGGATCGTTTCTTGTCTTTGTGCATTGGCATGATGGAGAATGAGAGAATTCATGCTTGAGATGGTGGTCACCTTGATTCTTGTTGTAGGTATCTTGATGGAGTGCACATGTGGTGCACTTTGATTCTTTGATGGTATATGTGGCTATAGGGATTGTTCCCTTGTTCATGTTTGAGTTTACTTGTTTACCCCTTATGAAATATATACAACAAGTGGGAGAATGTTGGGAAAAGGTGTGTTTTCCACCTTGCATAATGTTATAATGTAATGTTTATTTATTTATTATGTTGCACACCTAGGAAATCTAGGGATGTGTGCATCAGATGGGTTGGCATTATTGGGGCCGCTTTGTGTGTTGTTTGTAATATTGGATTAAATATTTAATGTTGGGTTGCACATGAGAAAAATATTTAATGTTGGAAAAACTTAGTACCAAGAATTAAATGTGGGGGTTAATGGTTTTGTAAGCTCATGGTATTAGTCACATGGTTTTATTTAATACCACTTGGTGGTTTTGTGTGAGCTTGTTTCTATAAAATCAAACACATTGGTAGTTATCTAAGGTTGGCTTGTTGGCTATTTTGGCTAAGGGGTTGAGGCAATATATTGTTGGAACTTTTGAGGTTTGAATCATGGCATGGGATGTGTAGTTGCATGCTTTTTCACATGGAGTACTTGTAGAGGGCTTGATGTTTCAAAGTTATTCATGGAAGATTTTTAAGATGTATTGTAATGTTTATTGTTGAATAATACATGAGTTATGGATGCTTTTGGAGGTTGGGTTTTTCCCTCTTGAGGTTTTTCCCAGGGTATATTTTATGTCATCTTTTGATGGTATGTTGTCTATTCTTTTGTATATGGATTTTGAATACTTGTTTGCATAAATTTCTCTATTTGGATTATGTGGAAATTATCTTGGGTGGATGCATATTTTCTTTCATAATTTAAGCTTACTTATGTAATGAATAATATTATGTGCACACCATGTCTTATAATTTATCAACATTGGGCATTGTATGAGAAAACATGAGAGCTTGTTGAGTAGGATCATACATAGATTGTAAACACATATGCATAGGATTCCTTTCTTCTCTTTATTTCCAAATATACATCTTATCTTGATATTCCAATTTTATGGCTATCATTTGCTAGTATAGATCTAATGGGGATTGGAGGAAACCATCTACAAATGAAGATTCATGAGGGAGAGCATAGGAAAAGATGACTTTTCAAGTGGGGTCTAGTACAATATCAAGGGGAAATTATGAATGGATCATGAGTGTGGATAGATAGAAATATGACAAGTTGAATGAATGCTAACAAGGTGAGAGAGATGATTGGTGAGGAGTAGCAATTAGAAAACCTACAAATAGATCTATGTGAGGTGGAAATGTTTGAGGTAGTGATGCTTGAATAAGTAATGAAATAAATATGGAGGAAAATATGGGATTCGTAAGCTTGATCATGACCAATTATTAAGCTAAATAAGAAAATAGGGCAAGGGAACTTAATTCCATGGGAGAAGGGATAGAGAAATAAAATGGGAGGGAGAAGTGTTTCACACCTAGGTAATTAAAGTGCTTGAGTTTTTTGGAATTAGGGCCAAGGATAATATGATCTTCATCTAATTCAACTCTTTTGAATCAAACTCTTGATGCAAAACCAACTCCTTATTTATTCATAGGCTCCTTAGCTGAGATATGTCCTTGACCTTTCTCTAGAGGTGCTTTCCCTAGACCTATTTATTCTTGCCTTAAGAGAGAAAGAATTTATCCAAAGAGTCACATCTAATCCATGATATGATTAATGTTGCACAAATTTGTAATATCATGAATATGATCTATGGGGTTTGAGATAGAGCCATCTCTATAGAAATGAGGCAATTATTTCAATGTTGCTTTAGGAATATGGTACTCGTGCTATTGCAATGGACCAATAGAATGCCATGGTGGGAATGGTAAATTCCTTGGTGGAATATTTAAGTGCACATGAATATTATGATCCACCATGATCCATAAAAGTAAATAATACTTGAGATGAGATCACAAATAAAGTTACCAAATGGAAGGTCCATGCTCCTATGATCTAGTACTTTTGTGGATTTCCACTAGAATCATATATGTAGAATTTAGAACAAAGATCAAGTTGGACTTATGTATAATTTTGTAACTTGGGTCTTATCAAGTGTGCCTAAAAATATTGATATTTATGCTCATACTTTCAAACACCCCTATATCAACATAAGAAATATTATAAATGTGAGACTTGACCTACAAGATAACCTCAAATATTTTATAATGTAGATATTTATATAATTCTTAATATATTTATTGATTGAAGGGAAAAGAGGGGAATATGTCTTGAAAATGGAACTAAACAACTTAGGAAATTCACCATGAGAGTTATTGACATCAAATATTTCATAGAGATCATTTATCTTAAATACATTAGCTCCACAATAAAAGGGCATATGATCATACATGGTTCCAATACTAGAAATGATAAAATTCAAGAAACAAGTTAAGATAACTAGCACAAATTAATTGAATAACTATTAAATAACATTGAATAGAAGAACAAAAAAAAGGGCACATCCATAATGTGTGTGTGTATATTATAGATCTACATAAGGTTAGTTTTTATCTTTTTAAAAAAGTGTTAGTTACATGAGTAGAAGTTGTAAAAATATCAAGGCTTTCGAGTAATTTTACTTTTTGGGAAAATTGGCTCAAAAGTTATGCTACCTATGCATTTAGTGGACACTTCTACTTGGAAAATTTATTACACATATCTAATTTAGCTAGAATGAATCCAACTAGACCATATGCTTGATCAAAAATTAATTAGAAATTAGAAATTCTTAAATTTACCTATGTTGATAAGTTGGCCTGAAGTATGACACAACTTTGAACTATCACCTCATAATTGTCTACATTCTTGTTTAAATTATTGTCTAGATATGTTTGATGTTTTAGTGAATTCAAATTATTCTTTATATATTCATCATTTTCTACATCCATGTTTAAATAATTAATTGTGTCATTAAATAATTCTTTGTTGTTCTTAATATATAATTTTATTCAACATAGCCAATAGTGGCATAGTGTTGGCCCCATGGTTGTCCTTATTATAAGCTTCCAAAAAAGTATAATTTTAATTAAATTAAATTAAATTATTATATTTATCTTTTATTTCTTTGGAATGTAGGTTTTTCACCAAAAATCAAGCTCTTTGTTCTGCACATGTGGAAAAATAGCATATTATGAATTTTTTTTAAAAAATATGAGTGCACCAAATATTGAAGTCCTTGATCCAACAAAAAAAGAAAAATTTAATTTTGATACATATAAAAAAAGTGTCGCGTTATACGGTTTGCCTATGTCTGAATTGTAATTGGTTTGAATTTGAAACTTGATTAAGGAAAAAATATTCAATAAAATACTATGAAACCAATTGGAAGCACTAGATATCATAGTTGCAAATCTAAATTTGAAAAAAATAGAATTTTATCCTTCATGGAAAAAAAAATTTGTTATATGGTGAGCATCACTCCTTAAAAATGTTGTTTATTGAAAAAAACTAGTTTTTGAAGGAGATGCAAAAAGAAGTGCACTATGATTTCAAAAAAATTGAAAAAAATATATTTAGAATCTACAGACAAAATGTCACAAATCATTATTTTGCATCATCTTCAAATTCCTCACGGTTTAGCCGCTATAGGTGCCCGAAAGTGAAGATTTAGTTATAAAAAATTATTTCAATGTCCAATTTGGCCAAAAATTGTAAACCAGTATTGTGAGATCACCGAAACTAAAGTTATTTTTCTCATTGAGTGCATTCAAAAACTTACATTGACTTATTTTCATATTTATCTCTTCCATGTTCTCCACATTGGCATTCCCCACTTCAACATTAGTCATTTCAATGCTTGTCTCTTCCACGTTTTCCACATCAACATTCCCCACTTCAACATAAGTTGCTTCAATTCTCGTCTCTTCCATTTTCTCCACAGATCAATGTTCCCCACTTCAACATAAGTTGTTTTAATGTTCATCTCTTCAACATTCTCCTCTCTAATGCTCACCTTTTCCACATTCACCATTAAATCAGATGCTTCAAAATTCATCATTGCTTGAATTCTCACTCCCAAATCTTTGTTATTTCACCTCCTCTTAATGTCCCTCCAATTCTTCAAGTGTTAAGACTTTCCTCTTTCTCTTTTCTAGCTAACATTTTTTTATCATCCATAACTACCAAACAATCTTGATAAAACTCTCTAAAATACAAATAGATCCTTTTTGAATTTTAATAGATATACTTAAAAAAACCCCTTTGTTTAAATATACAAAGCTTTCGAAGTTCCTTTATTGAAGATTATTACAAAAATAGCGTTGAACATTCCTTACAATGCCCACTTCATGATTTTTTTTAAAATGGTGCTTGAATATCCCTAAAAATATCCGCTTACTAAATATTATTTAAATTTTAGTTTTTGAATATTCCCTAATATATCCACTAGCTAAAGATTATTTTTGAAAATGGTGCTTGAATACCCCTTAAAAAAAATTTAGTGTATTCATATTTCTTTAAACATTTCTTAAGCAAATAAGAGAATACAGTATAATTTGCAATGCGATTGCTCTTGGGTATAGTACTATTGTGTAGAATATTATAGTAAGAAAATGTTTGCAATCCATCTTTGAAGTAGATAACTATTTGAAAACATATTTTTAAGACAAATATTCATTATGTTCAAATTTAAAATCAAAATTCCTCTTTCCTCCTTACACCCCTTGATTTTGGTTTGTTTTAAAGCAGAAAATCCAAACTAGAGGTTTGGGTCTACAAGTATAATGGTATGCTTCTATCTATTACTAAAATTGACTTCAATAATATGGATGATGATTTATATTAATTTTTTTATAAAATTAATAGTCTGAATTGTATTTGAGAATGCCTAATTTTCAATTATGCAATTGTTTCAAACTTTAAATCTAATTTTCTAATTATTTATAAATTTTTAAACATAAAATTATATATTATTTATATTACTTTAACTTAATATTACTAAATCTTTAATAAAAATATTTAATAAAAAACTATTAAAAATGTACATTCCAAGCTCTAACATCAATTGTATTTGTCTATAAAATAATTTTGAAAAATACTTTCATTTACTAGTCAAGTTGTCTATATACACGTAAATATATGTTTGTCTCCATCAAAATTGAAAAAATGTCACTTTTGTACATCCTTTATTTATGAAAACTAAAAATAAATTACACATTTCATATATATTAATAATCTATCTAGAAGTGCTTTGAATCATCACCCAAGTATAACAAAATTTAATTTTAATGAAAAAAGCTACTCTTTTTAGTCATTTTTGGTTTGTATTACCTTGCACTCACCCTACTAAATGTTCTAATTGTATTTAGTATAGTAAAATTGCAATGCAAATCAAACGTTGATAATATTGATGAATGACTTTCCTCAGAAGTCCTCCTATGCATAGGTGAACGAATAATGATAAGAAACCACTTATGGATTGAAACTAATCTTGTCAATGGATCACTCCAAGAAGTCAAGGATAATGTTTACAATATTGGCTCTAAATCGCTAGATTTACCTATATATGTCATGATAAAATTACAAAGATCAAAATGGGACAAAAAGCCAAAGTATCATACCAATAGTACCAACATTACTATCCATGGCAAGGGTAATTACTGTACATGAATATGAAGGACTTGCACTAAATAAGGCCACAATTGATACTAGTAAATTGAAAGACAAGAATTAACATTTACATCTATATTGAGAGTTAACACCATTAAAGGGCTCTATATAGATACATCGTTCTCTCACAATTGCTATTCAAAAATGTTAGATAATTCCTACAACATTATATGAAAGAAAGAAGAGAATCGCTTACAATTAATCTCTCCATGGTAACTACATAAATGTAGGCTTAAATCCACCCTCTATTCTTGTTAATTCAAATTACTCATATCAATATTCTATTAATCACCATGTTTAATACAACACTCATTGACAACTATTTTATTACATGGTCTATAATTTATAAATAGATATTCAAAAATAAAAAAATATTATATATAGCATACAATTTGTTCATATTGTTAATTTAAAAAACAATATTGTAAATCTAATACACCTACTTTTAAATATTATTATATAAAAATAAAATTTAATATATCTTATAGAAGATTTGCAATCACTAATATATCATTAATGTATATAAAATTTGTTGAGTCTTGGGTTTGCTCTTCAAGGTCTTGGGTTCAACTCTGAGGCCTGGTCTCTATCCAATGCATCTGGTTCAACGGACAGTTTGGTGGATCTTCAAGAATTAGTCTTGCCTCAACTCGCCCCATTCCAAGAATGCACCTTTGAGTTGACCTCAAGATAGACCACACTGAAATACCGAATTGAAACGGGGACACCCTGAATTATCAAAAAATGTATAAAAAATTTGCTGTAAAGATACCATTAGTGCACCTAAGATCCAATCATAAATTGTGGGGCCCAAATCTGAAGTACCTAAAGATATGCTGGGGAAAATGCTTTTTGGGTGGGTATTTGCTTTCTATTGTGCAGCAATACCATTAAAGGAATCACTAATATCTCATTCATACGAGCAGTGGGGATAAGGACTGCAATAAATTTGAAGCTTCCACGCATGCTCAGGCCTCCAAAAGGGGACATCCAATTATTAGGACAGACAAAATGCCTCTTTTTTAAATCCTTGAACATGCAGTCCAAGCTCTGTGGAATAAATCTACAGCTTACATTCCCCATTTGAATGAGGAAAGTAAAATGCACATTGCCCACCATTGGACGTGCACACAAGGCCAGACCCGTGAGCTTAATGTCTTCTTTTTGCTCCTCTCACAGTAATCGATTAAACCTTTTATATATATAGCAAGAACACGTCCTTCCATTCTACGTAGACAGTGCAGACCAAATAATTAAATCAATGTTTGATACAGCAGTTTAATGCTACTGACTAGTATGTCCGGTCGTATTAAATAAGTTTGAGAGCCTAATAATGAAGGCGGGCAGGAGAGATTTGAAAATAAATGTAGCCATTTCTACTATTTCAGTGAGCATCTAAACGTACAGTTTAACTCAGTTTTTAGGCTTTTTTATTTTCTGGGAGCTATGATCATAAATAGGGATTTCATCCCTGTTATAAATTCTCGACAATTACATTTATTAGGTTTGGGAATTATGATCAGAAATGGAGGACCTCATCTCCGGTATAAATTATCAACAATTACATCTCAATTGGGTTTGAATCTTGATGGCAAGAATAACAATGCAAAAAACTTAACCAACGCACAATGTCACTATTGACATTAGGCTTTTGAATTATTGGTTTATAAAAGGTTTTTTTAAATAGTATAGTAAGTTGAGTTATTTGATTTTGGAAGAAATTTTAGGGTTATATGTATTTGAGTTGGAGTAGCATTGTCATGGGTGAATGTTGTTAACATGTAATAAATGTTAGGTAGATTGTTTATGTTTAAGAATTAAAGCAATATTTTGACATGGGTGACCTCCCAAGGAGTTACAATGCTTCCTTTTGTCAAATCTATTGTGATAGGGAAAAAAAAAATTCAAAGTTAGGCTTCATTAAAAGTTGAGGATCAAACTATTAAAGAAAATTGCATAGATACCTTGTTGATACAAAAATAGATTGCATAAGTTTGTGTGCATCGACATTTTAGAACATACTCGAGGATCCATCATCATATTTGAGGAAAAGAAATTAATGAGTGTATTCCAAAATATTGATATGAACAAATTATACAATTAAATTCGAAAAGCACTCCAACTTATAAAAAATATTAGATTGAAGTGTGGAAAGACATAAGATATTTGAACCTTATCAATTTTAATTATTTGTAAAATGAAAACAAAACAAAATAAAATTTATTTAAACACATCAATCACATTGAATATATAGCAAGTATAATATTTTTCCTTGAGATTAATTAGAATTAATGAATATACAATTGTAAACCATACCTCAAAACCTAAAACTATCCTTACACTCAATCATTTTGATCCTCATTCATCAATACACTTCCATTTCAGACATGTTTATATCTTAGATGCAATTGTTATTGTGATATCATCCTCTACTTTTAAATTTTAATTTTTTACATTTTAAGGTTGACATTTTTTAGAATATGATCATTATCCATTGACTTGCATTAAATTTGTATGAATTGGGATCTATATTGTTGTATCTAAAGACATAGTCTAGGACCCTAATTTCATATTTGATCATTATTGCATCATCTAATTCAGAAAGGAATCAAAGCATGGTAGATCATATTGGAGATGGTTGTTGAACACCACAACTCTAAAAAAATCACCTGCAACCAAAATGCCTATCACAAAGAGAGAGAAAACAAATAACGTGCTATGATACCTTGATAATTTATTTGATGTTAAGAAGCATCTAAATATACATATGTATTGAATAGATTAGTAGATTGGATAATTACAATAATAAATAATGAATCCTTATAAAAGGAAAAAACAAAAAACAACCCTAGATGAAACCTTATGTTAGGATTAAATTAGATTATGACAAGTGTCCTCATTCTATGCTATGAGACAAAAAATAGCATGATCTAAAGTAGAAAAATATTCCTATGTTTAGCTTAAGTGTAATAAAATAAAATAGGGGGTTATTTAATTAATGATTGAGTAATTTTTATATTTTACTTTAAAACCCCCCTTAAGTATAACTTTGGGAGTGGTTAAAAACCTAATGATGAATGCAAGAGTGGATGCATGGATGGATGTGTGGATTGGTTCTGACTACAAGGCATAATGAATTGCCCATGTACAAACAAATAAATCTCTTAAAACCAAAAAAAATAGAAACCTCAAGAGATTTACACTTCTCCTAAAGAGAAATTAAATACATACTAGTGAAAGAAGGAGGACTCAATATGACCCCCCTGATCGGCTGCTTTTGTCACATAAGTATAATGAATGTCCCCCCAATAGGAAATAGAAGATGAGAATATGAATCCCCCCATAAATAAGTAACAGTTCCTATGCCCATGATGAAATATTGAAGATAGAACATGATCCACCATTTGTAAACAACATTTCTCTCCTTAAGAAAAACAAATACATTGGTGATCAAAGAAGCCATTCTCATAAGCTAGATGAATAGGGAATCCAAATCCAAATGTGTGGCTTTAAAAATTGCTCAAATGTCCACATGATGGAGTGAGATGATGTTAATCTAGAATCTTGTCAAGACTAATGACGATGTGATTGTCATGAAAGTGGAGATGAATGTCCTCAAAATAATACTCCAAATTTACAATATGAGACTCCACAAATAATGATGATATGTCTAATATATATGTGTAGACACCTAAAAATTAACTATATCTTGACCACACTTGACTTTACCTTATTCTAACCATTAATTAAAAAATATTCTTTATTTATTAATTAATTTATCCTCCACTTTTATCACCCAAGTAATTAATTTATCCTTCACCTTTATCCCCCACTCTAATTAAATAAATATTTATTATTTAATTAATTAATTTATCCTTCACATTTATCCCCCACTTTAATTAAACATATTTATTATTTATTTAATTACTTCATCTTTCACCTTCATCGCCACTTTAATTAAATAAATATTATTTATTTATTTATTTATTTTATCTTTCTACATCACCCTTATCCAATAATTAATTAAATAATTTTATTATTTAATAAAATATTGAGAGTTGCATGACTAAGACCGTCTCTAGATTCATTGAATCTAGACACTTACTAAAAGTCAAACTAACTTTGTATCTCATCCATTTATTTCATACTATATCTCCAAATCTCAACCATTCTCATAAGGATTTTTCCCTAATCCATTCCTAAACCTAACCCTTATCCCTCATGTGACACTTGTCAACATGACTACAATTTTGATCGAAGCCCTAATCCTCATTTAATCCTACCCACCCATTAACCAATTCATCTTGGCCCTTGATTTATCTCATGGAAATTTTATAAATGAGAGGTATCTCACCCCATTTGGATATATCTTCTCTCATCCTATTACTATGATGCCCAAATTTCTATTAAATCTCTTCTTATGCTATTGTTATGATGTTACATTTTCTATCTATTTCTTCCATAACCTAGCTAATCTTCCATTATCTTACCCTCATGCTATCTATTTGATCATTCATCATAGCAATCCATTCATCATAGCAATATTATCATTGTGTTGCTCACTTTATAAGCAACCATATTCCTCTATAAACACATCAAAAGAGAAAATCAAGTGGAGCTAGGGTGCACTCTACTTCAACTCTATCTAAGGAGAAAGAAGGGTTTTAGGTGAAGGTATTGTGTGTATTGCATGATCTTCCATTTTATTTACCTTTGATCATTTCTTATCTTCATTTTGGCACGTCCAGTGGGACCCCATCCATGTTTAATTCCTTTTTTAAAGGTTTTTCTAACCCCCATATTGTTGGTTTTGAAGTTATTTTATGCAAAAAAAAATTGGAGCTAACTTTTGTAGGTTGAAGGAAAAACCCTAGTTTTTAAATATTTCATCATATCATTCAAATGATTGATTTTTTCTACAATTTTTTTTACTAAAAGTTGTGAATTATCTCAAGATACACTCCAATAAAAAATTAGGTTTAGATCATCAGTATTCATGAGTTATTTTTCTTGTATCATTCTTCATAAATTTGGTTTTTTAGGTCATAAAATTACAAAAAAAATTAATATATATTGGTCATAAATTTTAATAAGGGTTTTTTTTTAGGTTTAAAAATGAATAAATAATCATATCTATGTTGACTAGGGTTTTTTATAAATGTGCTTTTTAGGGCATAAATCAAGAATTTTTTCAAATATTTTTATTTTTTTGGAAAGCTCTTAGAATTTTAGCAGGGGTTTATTTTCTGTATTTTTAATTTTGTGGTTCAAAATATTTCAAAATAACTGAACCTTGTTTAACTATGTGAAAAATCAAAAAATTGAAATTGCAATCTTGTGATAAGCATAACTTTTCTTTACATCTATTTTCCTATAGTTTACCATTATTTTATGATCTTTGTAAGAGTTTAATTATTAGTTCTAATATATTTTCTTGCATCCATATTTGTTACTCAAAGATATTCTTTGTGAAACTACTAACACATTTGTGTTGCAACTATGTTTATCCAAGGTATAATCATTTGACTAGTCTTAGTTGCATATTTATTTTCTTAAATTTAATGAACTTTGTTTGTTGTGTCTTTGGGTGAGTGGTGTGTATTCTCTCCTCTTGCACCTTTGTGTGATCTTGAGGATAAAAAAAATCACTTACTATTTTCTTTTCTTTTAATTTTTATCCGAAGGAACCCAAAATGTATGCTCTTCATTTGTGCTTGTGTGATCTTGGGTGACCAAAAACACTTGGATCATTCCTTTTAGGAGGTCTTCCTAGGTATTTCATTACCCTAGGGTATGATATCAACTCTCATAGTTTGAGAATAGTGTAAAGAGTGGGAGGTGAATCGAAAGACACCTCTCTTGGAAGTGGAATCTTATCAATATGGGTTAAGCCTCCAAGAACTTTATATCTTGGAGAAGTGAAGGTAAAGAGTGGGTTACCCTCTCCTCTTAGCTATTTGGAATTATTCCCTTTCATCTATGGATTTTTCCTCATGTATCCTTGAGGTATTTAGAGGACTCCCTAACAACCTTGTTCATTCTAGTTTAAGACCTTTTGATCATTGCTTAGTGTGGTGCAAGTACAGTATCATGCATGATGTTACTCACCATGCATCTCTTTAAGTAGAGATAGAATATCTTTGGGAAAGGTCTCAAGACCTTCAAATAAATAGAAAAGGTGAGCCCTTGTGCCATTAAATCCTATCGATTGATTCTTAAAAGATAAGTGCCTTAAAGTAATATAAGGTATTAGCCTTTGGCTAGTGGACCCACATTAATTTAACACTCCCACTTGAATAATTATAGGCTTATATAAGTGCTTGGTGTGTATTCTTGTGCTAAACTAGTGCATACCTATCTATCCTAATTCCTCAAGGCACTTTGTTTGTTTGTGTGATTTCAAATCTGCCTCCTAGTCAAGCAAGAAAAAATTTCATCCAAATCCAACCAATCTCTCAATATTTTCATCCAAATCCATTTATCCAATCCCTCATCTCATTCAAATCATCCTTAATCACCCTAATCATCTCATCCTAATAATTCATAATCATTAGATAATTATCCCCCTAATCATCGTAATCATTCATTTTGTCCTAATCATCCCCAATCATCTAAACCACCTCATCCCAACTATCTTAAAATTTCATCTCAATCTATATCCAATCCATCCCTAATCCCATTTAGGACCCTAATTTCCTAATTAGTGTTCCTAATCCAATCAAATTCCTAATCATTCTCCATTCATTTATTCTTCCTAATCCGCATTAAAAACCTCTTCTCTTAATCCACTTTCATCATTCATCTTTGTCCTAATTATCCTCTATCCATTATCATCCTCAATCGTAATCCTTCATTATCATCTTAATCCAATACTCTTATCAAAATAATCCCATTCCAACCAAACACTAATATAATCCACCTACCCCTCATCCAAATCTAGTCATTCATTATCCATCTAATTATCTCAACAAAGCATCCAATCCTCAATCCTTAATCAAAAATCATCCTTTGAACATCAATTTTTGGTTAAGGATTTAATCTCCTGTATGCCCCATATCCTTTCATCATCATCAAAATCCATCACCCAAGGATCCTAGCCCTAATCCACTATCATCTATTTCAAATCCAATCTCCCAATCAAAAATCAAGACCTTAAGTTGATCCCATCCTTAATCCAAACTTGCTTAAGAACATTAGTCTATCTTAAGTATAGTTATCAAATCCCATCAATTCTCACTTAATAACTTTGTCTATCTTAAGTAGAAATCAAATCCAATCAACTCTTACTTAAAAACGTTAGTCTATCTTTAGTATAAAGAATCATCCCTCATCAAACTCATTTATTTTATTGTCTTAAAATTTGATCCCCAAATCTAATCTCATCCTCCATATTCATCCTTAGGTCTTATTCTTCTAATCCCCAATTTGTTTCTAATTCATCATCGTAATTTCCATCTTAATCCAAAATCAATCCAAAACTTTCATCTTCCAATCAATCCTCTACCATGTCCAACCATCTAATATTTCCTCCATCCTTGATCTAATCTATTCTAATCCACCCTCTTCCATCTCAACCTAATCCAACATCATGAACCAATGTCCTACCCCAATAATACCAAAAATCACACTCAAAATTAATCCAAATTACATTGATGATGATGAGGATAGTCTTGTTGATTAACCTGAATATGATCCCTATGATGATAATGAGAGTCTTGTGGACCAATATGAGCTCTCCCCATCCACCACTACTAATTTCATCATCACCTACTACTTCAACAATGATAAAGAGGCCATGGTTAGATACCTCCTTAGTATTGGTTCCAAACTTCCCTCCTCCTTATCCCCATCTGATCCCAAACCATCTCCTATTTCTTATCCTTCCTCTACCTTTAACAAGGGAATACTTTCCTATATCTTATCCATTTATCCCTCTTATCCCTCACCTACCTACACCCCCCATCTAACATCCATACCTCCATTTCCAACCTTGTACAACTCCCACATGTATAGCTCTGGACATCTATGATCAATCAATTGATGTAGAAAATTCATACAAATAACTTAATAGAACAATGAATCCCTTAATAAGAAATTCATTATCCTAGAGGTGCTTCATTTAATTTATCAACCAAGGAATCATAATCTTTGGATGATGATGGAATTGTATGTGCAACTAAGAATCCTAAATCATCCTAATCATTTGTGTATAGAAGAGTAACAAAATAAAATAAAATTTAAAACAACTTGACTCAAATTACTTTATCTAGAAATGGATTCAAATGAATAATAATTAATGTGAGTAATAACTATAATAACTGCTATGGGTAACTACTCTTGTGAAAACAATAACTTAATGACTCGACTATGTTGTAGCTAAACTATAATCAATTAATCATTATTCAACAATTTAATTTAATTGTAAACTATGAAATATAATTTAGCAATTCATTATACTATAATTAATAATCTAAAGTACAAGGAGTATTGCAGTACCTCAAGTGGCCCTTTCTTGATTTGTTGCAATCCCAAAATATTATCCTTAAATCTTAACTCAAAGATTCATAGAAAAGATTATATCTATTTTTATTGTGATTTGAACAGATGAATTAAGAACAGAGTATCAAATCAATAGGAAGAGTAATTATATTCAAATCTACTTTACATAGAATATCTAGCTATTCAACCTCTCATAAGATCATACATGTATACAAGATCTTTGAGAGTTCAATTATTCTTGGACTGAAAATAAATTGTAAGTAATTATCAAATCTCCCATAAACATAGGAAGAAGACTAGGTCTTATTTTAAATAGTAATGAAAAGCTAGTGGAGGTAAGAGTGATAAGTCATATAAAAACTCTACATATTAAAGAAAATAGTTGTAATTGAATATGTGGATAACAAGGAAAAACTCATTGCAAGTCATGATCGTTGTTATTACAAATATCCTCTTTCCTCCATTATCTAATGACAACATAATGTAAAAAGATAGGATGTTCCATAAATAAATCATTTTCACAATCTTCAAGCATTGCCCCCATTAGCTATGGAAGAATGCATGTGTTGTAGGCAATCAACCCCCTTTCGTTTTGGTGAAAAAACATCCTTTGCTACAGGTTGACAAACCTTTTTCTGTGGGTTGACAAATCCTTCGTTGTAGGAGTTAGTTTATTTCAAAGACATATTTCATCATTAATAACCATAATCAATATAAAATTATATTAAATTCCATAAACATTCACATATTCACACAAATCATTTATCAATATAATATATCATCCTTAATGCTTTAAATACTTAAAATAAGCAGAAAGGTTTGGATAATGTCTTTGAAACTATTATAACTATTGTGAAAAGTATAAAACTCAAACAAAAAATAGGATAACTTCAGGACTCGTCATTCCCAAAAAATATCTTTTGGCTTGTCCACAAGTAGCTTAGGGCCTCTAGTTATACTATAATTTAGTTTCTCTATAGTCCATAGTGTTAGTGACTCCTTCCCCTTTAGGTAGAACCCTTTATGTGCAAATATTATTTCCCGTCTAGCTTGCTCTACTACCCCTTGTTCTTCCCTCCTTCCTGTCTAATGTGGAATTGGGTACATGAGAAGGGGAGGACGAAATGTTAGAGAGAACCAAGTGATATGGTGTTGTAGGGAATCTTTGATATACTTATGTGCCCTTACGACTATTGTCAATTGGTTAAAAATAAAATGGGGATCTTTCTTTTTTAATTGCTATGTCAATTCATTCCATATGTCTAGGGAGAACTTGAGTGCCTCTCTTCCTATTCCAACTTTCAATTCTTGAAATATTTTTTAATATTTTTCTTTGCACTCCAATATTTTCTTTTCCACCCTGGGTTTTTCCACTAGGTTAATCCATTTCTCAACTACCTCCTTGGAATCTTTTGCTTCTTCTCTAATGTGTAGGGGAGATGACTTCTCCCTCTCATGATAATGTTGTTGTAGTTGACCTCTCTGATTATCATTTTAGATGAATGATGCTAATACCTTTATAAAAACATCTCCCACAAAAATTAGTGGATTCTAGACAATATCATATGGAATGGCTAGATTATGTAGATGAAATTCACATATGTGATCCTGCATGTTTGGTGTGGCCTCTTGATAAGCTTTTAAGAACAATATTGGTGATGATAATGAAATTGAAAGATCACTAATTAATTGGTTGAATTGGAAATAAATTTTATTGCAGGAATAGGTTATAAACCCTAGTAGGTGGTCTGTATTTCATGAGTTGAGCAGTCTTGTCAACCAATTCTTTAATTTTTACCATCAATCTTTTACTTTTTGAGTTTTTATTTTTAATTTCTCTATTATGTGTCACTATCAATTTTGATATTTCCTTATTTCATTCTCTTTGTGACTAAGAAAGCTCTTCCATTTTGTTTCACAATTTTATCCCAAGGGTACCCAGAGTAGGGGTTTTTGGTGTTGTTGGGGCATCATTATGCTCATCAGGTTTTGGAGTTTTCTTATTTATTTATATGATGGTCAACTGGGCCAACTTGTCCAAACCTACTCCTTGTTGTTGATAAACATGCAATTGATTTTCCAATTCTTTAACCTTGTTGTCCAACCTAGTCTCTTTTTGTTGGTAACCCTTTATATGTTCTAGTTCTTTAATTTTTTGTAGAGATGCTTGCATCTCATTAAATTTATCTCTACCTATCAAAAGTAATTCCTTCTCATCCTCCAAAAATAATTCTTCATTACTCTCAACTGGGGAAGCAAATTCCTCTTGGTTTGCTAGACTGTTAGGAGGCCTAGGTTTCTTCTTTTCTATAAATAAATCCTCTTCAAATTCGTAATCTCAATTGGTGTTTAGATATATAAATTGTAGGCCTTTGGATTGTTCTTGATCATTAGGTAATTTTTCTTTTTTTGAGTTTGTTTCAAACTATATCATCATGGCCTTTTCATGTTGATAATGGGCCTTCCCTTTTGTAATACCCTTTTCCTTAAGGCGATGTGACTGTATTTAAGGTTGCATAGGCCTTTTTTGCTTCTTTTTAGATGCAAAAGAGTTTTTTGTGGAAACAAAAGGTTTTTTTGTGACAACAAGGGTTTTTTGTGGCAACAAGGGTTTTTTGTGGCAATAAGGGTTTCTAATTCTATAGCTGCTATGGGTTGTTCCTTAGAGACTACAGGCTGGGTTTCTTGTGTCTCTAGCTCCGGATGTGTATACTACTATGGGTAGGTGATGCAACTTATGGGGAAAAGGCTATATGTTCGTCTTCCCTTTCTACAAATGTCTTATTTACCTCCTAATCCCTATTTGCTTCATCTAGTCCTAGTCCCAAAGGTGTGCCATTTATTTTATTGCATGTTAGAAAATTTTCCCAAGAAATATTAGGGAATTGGGTTCTAAGGATTCTCTTTATAAATGAAGCTACCAAACAATAATGAGACAAGATAGACTAGTTTCTAGTTCTCGTATACTTGGCAGACATCTATTTCAATAAGTTATACAAGAAATTTAGGACATTCACCAACCTTTGATGGCGAAGGTGACTTGATAGTTTAAAATATACTATGTATAAGACAAATTGTCTACCATCACAAGTCAAATATTTAATTATTTATATGTAACAACATATTCCCATAACTAGGGTAGGGAAATTCATTTAGTACCTTGAGTTTAGAAGAGTCCAATTCCTCTCCTAGTTGTATCAATTCATTCTGAGTTGTAATAACATATGCTCACGTATTGGAAATTCCTCCCCAATTGTGGGTAGTTCATAGGCCTCTGCAATTATTTCCTTTAAGGTGTCCACTCTTAAACCTCATACTATAGCTTCATCATTTTGCAATTTACTAAAAAACTGTTGTGTCATCACCTTATTGAATTCTATAAGACAAAGGAAGCAATCCAACCATCCATATTGTTGAAAAATAGGCAAACATGGTTGGTCTTCTAATAGCAAATTAAGGGTTGATAGTTCCCTTCTGACAATTTCTTCCCCTATTCTAAAGTTTTGCACCTTTATTTGAACAAATTCTTCTTCAATCCACTCATTGTTTATGCCTTAATTCTTGCTCCTCTAAATTGCTATAATCTCTATGTTTGTGACTTTGCAAAAGATTTTGTGGGTATATGCAAATTGACACCTAAATATTTTCCACATCTATAATTAATGTAGAATCCTCCCCCCAACTAAAAGGTTTAATTTGTCCCCAAATGACAAGAGATGTGGGGAGTATGGAGGGAATTTAGTTTTAAAGCATTGCAGATATGAATATAATACAAATTAAATGAACATTGCATGAACATGAATTCTAGAGAAAATTAATAGAGTTAATGTTAATCATAGTTGATAATGTGCAAAATACTTGGAATGGTTGTGATAATGAGAAGGTTTTTTGTTTGATGTGACTTTAATGCTACCATGTAGCAACTTGTTGAAAGTGATGTAATGATGGAAGTATATGAAGGTGATTGTAGATAGCTTGTCGTATAGAGAAACTATCTAAATGATGGCATGTGTCTGAAAATATAGATATGGAAGAAGAAGAAAGCTACGATGTGCATGAAAATGACTTGTAATGATGTGATGTGTTGTGTGTAATTGGTTCTCAAATTTAGAGTGGTTGCATGTAGATGTGATGAGAATGATGTTAGCTGAGAGTGATAGTTGCTACATGTGGAGTGGTAGTGAGTGGAGGTAGTTACTGTGGGGTTAGACTCATGACAGATTTGAGGTTAAATGTTAGAAATTGAAAAACTCATAGATCTAAAATGAATTAAAATCAAATATTAATTTAACCCTAAATATTGATTGGATGTGTAGTAACATAGATCAAAAGTGTAGTAGAATGTGTCAGATGTGCAGTAGAAGGTCTCAGATGTGCAATAACAAAAAATAAAAGCACAACAAAATGTATGGAAAAATTCATTAGAAGCACGACAATTCACCTCAGAAGTGCAACATAATCACTCAAATGCATGCCAAGTCACCTCAAAGGCACACCAAAATTCCTCAGATACATGACAAGTCACCTCAGAAGTGAATCTAATAAAAATACAAAATTGAATGTGTGTATATATCAAATGCACTATGTGTTGGCTCAAATGCACCTCAAATTTGATCAAATGTGTTGCAAGTCAGCTTAAAAGCATGACAAAATTACTTAGATGCATAGATTTGCACCCACAAACTTCAAAAAATTGAATTTCTTGTAAAATATCTTATTAATAAAAGTAAAGAATTGAGTCCCATCGGGCATGCCAAAATGTGTATGATGAAAATGTGAATTATCTAAAATAGTAACAATGCAATGAGAGTACCAAATTCACACATTCAAAAATCACTTAATGAAGTTCAAGATTTTGGCTTAGAATTAAACAACAATCAGAGTCATCATCATAACAAAGACCTCGATTTGTTCCATTGTGGGTTTCTTTTCAAAGTAACATAACCCTTAAAGCACAATGATACTATGACAGTGATGATAATGATAGATGCTCAAAGATAAATGATACCTGATGTTGTATAATACTTAATAATGATATCTTACTTGCTTGATAATGGTTGATGCTCTAGTGATCTTGATAATGCTCTAATTAGGAGATTAATATTGATACCTTTAGGAGATATGAATGAAAGCTTTGTTTTTATATGGTTCTTTTGATATTTGATCAATGGTGGAGGTTAATTAGAAAGATCAATGGATAGGAAAATTTAAGATAGGGTAGGAGTGAATATTTGAATTTGGTGAGGGAAGGAAAGTTTAAAAAAATTAAATAAATAAATCTAATTCATAAGGATGTAGTTGGAGAAATAAGCAAAATATTAATTTGATTTATTTTAGAGGAAAATATTTAATTTAAATAAATTATTTTAATTTATTTAATTTGAGGGAGGAGTTAGTATGCAAGATTTTTGGAAAAACTATGTGCAAATTAAATTACATCAACGTTTCGGATCATACTCCAATGATGGATCATGGAGTATGATCTGAAACGTTGATGTAAAAATTTGCACATAGTTTTTCCAAAAATCTTGCATACTAACTATCATGGACTGTGGAAACAACAAAATGTTATCAATTGAGGGAGGAGTGTTAGCTAATTAAATAATTTTGAAGCTAATTAAATGAAAATGATTTAATTATATGAACCATAAATTAAAAATGATTTTAATTAATGTTAGAGTGAAATGATAAGTGGTGAATTAATTAAATAATTAAAAAATATTTTTTTAATTTAAATATGATAAAAATATTAAGATAATTAAATAATAATAAAAATTTAATTATTATAAATGAAAAGGGAGAAATATTAGCTTAATTAAATATTTTTAATATAGCTATAAGAATTTGGGGGTTCATCCCATAGTGCGATGGTTAAGTGGTGGCATTGTTGTTGTGGCCATCTGGATTCAAGTCTCTGCTGTGCTATTGTGATTGCATGCACTATGCCTTCGTTGATCCAATGTGCTCGCAAGTTTGACCCGTAGTCTCCATATTTGAGACCTTTCTAGTTCATAGCTCCAAAATACAAAACAATGATGAGGATAATAATAACGTTACAAGATGAGACAACGAAAAAAACATGCCCTGAAAATAAAAATAAACATTGCTAAGTTTAACTTAAGTGTAATAAATAAAAAAGTGGCAGGTTTGCAAGGTCATTCACTTTTTTGTTTGCATCAATCATCATGTAGACATACAACACAGGTCTCCAATCTTGTAAGCAACAATCAATATTGACTTGAGTAAAGTTTTGAAAGAAGTGAAATACTTTAATTCTAACACAAAAAACTACTAAAGGTGTTTGTTGCAATTGTTGATCCCATTTCAAATATTTGATGCAAAATAATAAAAAGTTACATGTTTCAAACACACAAGATGCAAATCACAAATTTTGAACATGATTGCATATATAAAAAATAAATTAAATAACATGATTCTATTTGTAGACATCCAAATTTGGACACTTAATTTATCCAAATTTATCACTTTTCGTCTAAACATCCTCTTATCCAAGCTAATTAAATAATATTACTATTATTTAATTAATATCTTTAATTCTGCCAAATCCCTAAGGTATTTATAATTAAATACCTTACCCTCCTTAATCCCCTTTTCATCAAATGAATTAAATAAATATTCCTCACATGTCATTTCATCTAATCCTAATCCATTTCCTAATCTCTTCATTAAGGATGTGCACATGCCTAATCTTTGATTAGGATGTGTCACATCCTCCAACTTTTGCAAGTTGGCTTTTAATCCTAATTAGCCCCTAATTATCCTCTAATTATTGATTAATTAAGCCTAATCATTATCCAATGAATTTTTAATTCCTTTTTATTCTTCCTAGATTTCTCTCCTTTATATGTGAATTTTTAATTCACATTCCATTCTTCCAAGGCTTCTAGAACCTTGGACTTGTCACAATCTCCACATGTGACCAAGTCCCACCTTTTTGGAGCCCATCTTTTACCCTTTAGATCATTCTAGGAATGTGAATTTATATCCCCAATCACCTTTCATTTTCCCATGTAGATCTTTGAGGAATTCCAAAATTCCTCAAATGTCTTTTTCACTCCCACTTGGGGACAAGAAATCCCTTTTTGTGGAAATCTCCTCACTCCCCAAGGTGCATGTCCTTTTCCACCTCATGTACCTTCTTGACACCTCACCTCCACTTCATATCCCCTTGTCCACTTCACCCTCCACATGTCAAGATGTGAGGGATTGTGGGTTCTCAACCCACCATAGCCCTTCATCTTGGCCTTGTTGGAGCAATCTTGACCATTGAATTCTCTAGAGAATTCAAATTATCCTATAAATACCCCCTCCTCAAGGGCATTTCCAACACACTTTCATTTGGAGCAACCTTATGCTGCCAATTTGCCTTCTCAAAGACTTTTGCATTCTCATAACTACATGCTGCCCATTTGAATCCACAATCCTTTACTATCATCTAGCCATCTTTTTAATCATTTGCACATCTAATCTTCCATCTAGTCACTCAAGTAATCATCTAAGGAGCACACAATCCATTCCAAGCAAGGGTCAATCAAAGAGGTATCAACAACAAGGGAGGTAAAATTGTTTGTGTTTCATTTTGTTTACATTCTTTTTTGTTGTATCACTCTTTTGGCTAATCTTGAGGTGTCCTTGGTATTTTGTCATTCACATTTCTTAGTTAGTTTGCACATTTAGAGTAGTAGAAATTCTAAGGTATCACATTTCTGGCACGCCCGGTGGGACCCACAAACGGGTTCTTGCATTTTACGTCCTTTTTGGTTAAGAATTTTGCAGGAAAAACTCGCAGAAAGGTGGTAGCACCCTCACAGAAACGCAGTAGCGCCCTTACAGAAACACGGTAGCGCCCTCGCAGAAACGCGGTAGCGCCCCACGCAGAAAGGCAGTAGTGCCCCCGCAGAAACGTGGTAGTGCCCCCACAGAAACGCGGTAGCGCCCTATGCAGAAACACGGTAGCGCCCCTGCAGAAGCGCAGTAGCGCCCTACGCAGAAACGTGGTAGCACCCCTGCAGAAACGCGGTAGCGCCCTATGCAGAAATGCGGTAGCGCCCCTGTAGAAATGTGGTAGCGCCCCACGCAGAAACGCGGTAGCGCCCTCGCAGAAACATGGTAGCGCCCCAAAACAACACAATTTGGAAGGTAAAATAGGCGTTTTGGCTTCGTTTTTGCTCTAGTTTTTTGCTATTTTCACGTGATAACTCTCTAACGTTGTTTTGGCAAGAATATTACTATTTTTCGCTAACGTTTTGCAGTATATTGTGGCAAAATTTGACCAAAGATGAAAAAGAGGACAACTAACATTTGTTTGCAGGGTCATCTACATAATCAGACTTTCAAAAATTATCGTTGTTGTTTTCAAACATAGTCTAATTAGGGGGATTAAACCTCATTGTTTGCTGTAGTTGTTTACTTTTGTGTTACCCAAGGGGGCATTGATTTGTTTTCACTTTCCCCTTGCACTTCGTGTGAGCCTGGGGAGTTGTTGGAAACAGTCAGTGTCTTCCTTTTAGTGGGACCTACTTGGGGATTTCATCACCCCAAGGGACGATTCCAACCATGTGTACCGGCGGGGTATATAAAGGGGGGAGAACGAAAGTTGTACCCCAATCTAGTTACGTTGTAATTGGCGGAGCGTCGAAGCTAGGGTGATACCTAGATAGACGTGAAGAGTTGGTCCGAGCCTTTCAGTATCTCGCTGGGGTTTCTGACTCACGCTTGTGACAGACTGGTGTTCATGGTTGTGCCTCACGTACCGAGAGTATATCGAGGACTCCCTAGAAGCTTTGTGCATCCTAGATTAAGACTTTGCCTTGCCATACCCGTAATATTAATCATAGGATTGTGCTTGCTTGAGGTGCTATCTCGTGAAAAATCTTGTCAAATTTTTGATATTTTGGACTTTTTTTTATCATTTTGTGTCCTTGCCATAGCCTTTTCCATAAAAAACCAAGCTTTGTCCCCGCAGAAACGCGGTAGCGCCCTACGCAGAAACGCGGTAGCGCCCTACGTAGAAACGCGACAGCGCCCCCGCAGAAACGCGGTAGCGCCCTACGCAGAAACGCGACAGTGCCCTACGCAGAAACGCGGTAGCGCCCCTGCAGAAACGCGGTAGGCTGTCTACGCCCCTGATTTGCTGCAGAATGCTGGCTACGCCCCTTTAACTTCCCGGGGCTGTCATTCACAAACCGTGCATCGGATCAACTTCATTCAAAAACTAAAATTGCTTAGTTTTTTGAGCTCTATCTAGTGGTACCTTTTGTTTCTTCCTATCTAATCAAACCAATCCATTCCTCTGATCATCTAATCAATCTAAGCACACCAATCCGATCAAGTTCATCCAATCACAATTATCCAATTAACATCATCTAATCATTTAATCCTATCCAATCAAACTGATCTAGCACTTGAATCAAATTCATCCAATCATCTACCCGATCCAATCACCCATCTACCGAATCCCATCAAAATCAGAAGCAATCCCATCCAATCATCCTAATCTGAGCTTTTGTCCAATCCTGATCTGAGCATGACCAAAATCCTGATTTGAGCTTTAATCCGTTCCCATCCAAAATCTCTTATCCATTCTATTTATCTTTTCATCATCATGAATCCTCATCCTCCATCAATAGTAGTCAAGGGAAACCCTAATTATATGGACAACGATAATGAAAGTCTTGTCGATCAAGAAGAATATGACATAGATCCCCTTGACACTATCATCTCTAGTAAGCTTTCTCCACCCACTTTTCAAAATCCAATTACTCCTATGAGCCATCCCGTTATGTCTTCATCCATGCCTAGTCATGCTCCTTATGCCACCTTTGACAATGGATATCCAGTATCTTCTTCATCCCCATATTTGTCATGTCCTTCATCTACATCATCCTCTTATACAACAACTACATCCTCTTATCCTAATTTCCCATCCCAATACTCCTATTACAATTCCCCATCCATGTCCCCCTATCGTAATCCTCTTCCCCAATCTTCCCATACTAATCCTACATCCACACCCTTTTACCTTAATCCTACATCCATGTCTCCTCATCCTAATCCACCATCCCAATACCTTTATTATAATCCATCCCCCACATCCTCTTGTCCCACTCCACCACCTTCCCCCCTCTTGTCCACCACTCCAATATCCCCTTAACCCTCCATCCAATCCTGCCTCCATCCCTCCTAGTCCTCCATCCAATCCATTCATCCATCTACTCCTAGTCCTCCATCCTCCTAATCCCCCATCTACTCATAGTCCTACATTCAATCCCATTCCTCCATCTAACCCCCAGTCCACCAATCCATAATCCCTCATCCATTTCTACCACCTAGCCAAGCCAACCATATGCAAGTCTCTCATTTCAGAAGTTCTCCAAGGACTCATTACAAAGAAGCCATCCCCAACTCCACATCTTGAAGTCGTGGAACCATGCCATCTAGATCCATCATCCACAGTCACTAGTGATGAGACCCTTCTCCATACCACACCTATTATTGATGTTACCACCCCTAGCACTGATCAAACCATTGAAACCATTGAGCCCACTAAATCCATTAAACCCCCATCTCCTACTCCAAGAACCACCGAATCCATCGAAGTCACCCAATTCCAATCCACTCCCTCTACTCCTAGATCTACCCAATCCATCAAAGATACCCAAATCCAATCCACTCCTCCCACTCCTAGAAGTACCAAAACCCATTCCAATGAACCTCATGGATCTTCTGTCCCTCCGTCTTCCCCACTTGAAGAGTCCCAACAAGACTTCGTTACCATGCCTCCCGCACACGATGAGTCACGCCAAGAGTCTAATCCAAAGCATGCCAGCATATCCCCTTCTCTAGATCAAGATCCTACCATCCCATCTAGTCCACCTCAAGATCACAGTCCCCCATCCATTCCATCCCATGATCCCCTTGTCATTCAAGCTTCCACTACTCCATCTCCATCTCCATCGCATGAGCCTACTACCACAAATCCAGATCCTATCATGGCCCCTACCCCCTCTCTTGAGGTTGCTATCCCATCATCTCCTTCTCATGATTCCCCATCATCGCCTAAAAATGCTATCCCCCCACGCTTGCATATCCCCTTGGTACTCTCACATTCTTCCATGGTGGCCTCCTTGCAGAAGAAAAGCATAGTGTATTTACCAACCCTCCTCTTCCACCTAATAATGAGCTCACATCATTCTTCCAGAATAACAAAAATCTTGTCCTAGATCAAATGCTCAAGAGAATGAACTATCAAGGAAAAGGTTTAGGCCTTCATGAGCAAGGTATTATAGAGCCCATCCAAGCTAAAGAACATTTGTATCCGCAAGGTCTTGGATGTACTACTCATGACTCGCAATCCAAAAATGTTGGTACAACCTCTAGATGTCCTCAACGAGCCTTTTCCCAAAGAAATGTCAGCTCTTCCCATGGCTCCACCAGACCATATGTTGCCATCCCTCCTCCTCTATCGTATCCACCTCAAAATTGTCCATCTTCCTCCTTCATCTGCTCCATCCATTTTGGGTCTTACATCCCTCCATCTACCATCTCCAATCCTCCATCTACCATGCCCTTGTTTCCTCCAGGTCCTATGTCTATTTTGGGCCCCTATATCCCAAAATCACCTCCTCCATCTCATCCTATCCATCCTTTCATCCATTCATCACCTATCCATCTCATCCATCATAAACATCCCTCTCACATACCCCCATAGTCGAGAATCAACAAAGGCACTTACCTAAACATCCTCCATCTACACATAATCCCCATACTCCTACCCCCATCACTCCACATCATCCATTTTCTCACACCCATCCCATTGCTACTAAAAGCACTTTGGTTGTTAAAGAAAAAATGCATCAATCTAAACATCCACATGAATCAAAAGCTTCCCATGTCCCCTCTAAAAGACATGTTAAAGCAAAGCAAAATCAAATCCAAAATCCAAATCAAATTTGTATGCCGCAAAGGCCCACCAAAGCAAAGGTCAAAACCATGTGGATCCCAAAGAAAAAAGATGCAATGCCATCACATGAAAAATCTGTAAAAACATCCAAAGTTGCTAATCCAAAAGCTAATTGTACACTCCTTTCATCTCCTAAGTCTGTTTTGGGTCCTCATGTCCCGAAATTCACCATTCCATCTCCTCCATTATCCCCACATTCTCCACCCATCAAGCCTATTATCTTTTCACATCCACCACCACATGTGCCAATGTTGATCCCGAACACATCTCCCCATCACATATCCACCCCATCATTCTATCCATACCCTTTCCAGCATCCCATCCATTATCCCATGTATCAACCCCATCAAATCCCTCTACACTTCATCTCATCATGCATAAACCCATTCCTTATCCTTAATCCTTCTGCATAACATCCAAAAAGTCAAAAATCCAAAAAAAAGTCAAAAAAAAAAAGAAAGAGAAATAATTCGTCCAATGGTGAAAACTTGGCAAACAAGCGCCTTGGATAAGTACCATGATGAAAACCTGGCAAATAGGCGTCATCTCGTAAATCCCCATCTACACTTGGGGGCAGCTTCGATATGCATTCCCTCCATCCGCTATGCTTCGGCTATGCACCCATCTTCCTGTTATTTGTCCTCTTTATAAATCCCTCCATCCCTCCTATTTTCCACACCTACCATTATATCCCATTTACCTCCCATTCCCTCCATCCTTCTTGTGATCTTGATCAAAATTGGGGCACCTATCTATGCATGCTTTGGACACCTATTGGTATACATTCCCTTCATCCATGCTCTATCATATTCCTTGGTCACCCATCCTGTCCTCCTTCAATTATCTCCTTTATCTTATCATCCACTCGTCTTACAACTCTCATGCCTCATCATATATGACATATCTAGAGTGGGGGCATCTGCTTCCTTTGTGACATAGTCCTTGGAGAAATCATCTAGCATAACAGCATCCCTTCCATCTGCCCATCCTTCATCCACTCGTCTTACAACTCTCATGCCTCATCATATATGACATATCTAGAGTGGGGGCATCTGCTTCCTTTGTGACATAGTCCTTGGAGAAATCATCTAGCATAACAGCATCCCTTCCATCTGCCCATCCTTGTCTTCGTATCCCTCTATCCTAGCATCCCTTTCATCTCCCAATCCTTTTGTCTCTATCCATCTATCATAGCATCCCTTCCATCTCCCCATCTATCCTAGCATCCCTTCCATCTCTCCATCTATCCTAGCATCCCTTTCATCTCCCAATCCTTATATTCCTATCCATCCAAACAATCCCTCCCATCCCCATCCCTATATCTCTATCCATTCTTTCCTCTTTATCCTCATCCCATCTCATCCCATCTCACAATCCCTTGTTATTGGTATCTGGCTCTAGGCCTCCCCCCCATGCAATCCAATGCCATTTATCTCATCGTCATCACTCCTGCTTCTCTTGCACATCTTTCCAATCCCCTATCACTTTTCATCACTCATCTATGTATCATATCATCCTCCCAAGTCATTTTACTGCTTTGGATAACTATCCCATCCTTGAGCTTTATATGATCGTCATTGTCCTATCCAATCCAATAGGTCTATCCTATCTTGTCGTATCAGTCCCATCTTTTTATCTACTTATCCTATCATCATCCATCATCCTTTATCCATTGTTTGCCTTCGGTCTTGTCGAACTACGTTGCCCCTGCGCTTTCACGTAGGCAAGGTCGATCATTTGATCCGCCCCCAGGGTTCCATCATCGATCTTCATTGTCCACTTTGGTCCTCTATCGTCTATCATCGATCTTTACTCCTTTTGTCCATCCTATCTTTACCATCCATCAAGGTATCCATCTTGGTCAGTCGTCAGCCTTTTATCGAACTACAAGGGCTCTGCGCTTTCACGTAGGCAAGGCTAATCTTTGATCGGCCCCCGAGCCCCTAGGTCTTCAGGGTGTGTCAATCTCATGTCATGTCTCCCTTGTGTCGTGCCGTCAAGCTATGCCCTTATCTAGCTGGTTCTTAACAAACGAGATCCACTTGTATCAACAAATCCAATCAATTTTGAACATCCCGCGTCATAACGATCTTTTAGTTTAGTATCCATCATCTTTGGTCTCAACAGGATGCATCCTTCCTAACAGACCTCATCAATCCCATCTATCCCCTTGATCCTATGGCAAAGGACATTTCAAATTGATTGCGATCTTTTGATGTTTTTGGATTTTATTTATCATTTGAACTCCCTATCATCACTTGTCAAGGCCACCATGATCCATCATATTATGGCGTGTTTTGATTGGTCCACATAGGGGCATATCTTGATCTTTTGTTTGATTGTGTCTTCTTGGTTGTCCCACATAGTATCCACCAAGATCCCTGAGGTCTTGTGTTATGGTGGGGCATCCTTTTGTGCTTGTGGTTATCTCAATACCGGACCCGAACAAGGTCTTCGTGACTTTGGGGTATTGGGATAACTTTCTTGTCTGGTGTGTTCGTCTTATGCATTAGACACTAATCTACCTCGTTCATCTATACCTTGGTGTATCGTGTCTTATGCTATAGCAAAAATCAGTGCTCCAAAGATGGAAAATTGTATTAGGATTGCATTTCATTCTCCATTCTATCATCTTGCATGTATCCCCCCATCCATTCATCCTTCATCCTTATCTCTATCCACTCCCCATCCATTCCACTTAGCCTGAGTCATCTAATCATATCCTTGGTCTAGTTCTCAGTCTTGTTACCAGCCTTGACCCATCATCCTCATCATCCATTAGTATCTTTCCCTATCCCTTTGGTGTTGTTTTGGGATGTATCCTTCCCTCATCAACAACACTTTCATCATCCTCATCGGGAGGTATTCTTCCCTATCCCTTTGGTGCTATTTTGGGATGTATCCTTCCCTCATCAACAACACTTTCATCATCATCATTGGGAGGTATTCTTCTCTATCCTTTAGTGGTGTTTTGGGATGTATCCTTCCCTCATTAATACCACTAAGTGGGATGTATCCTTCCCTATCCTCGTGTTGTTTTGGGATCTTTAATTCCCTCATTGACAACACTCCATCCATCATCAACCCATTTTGGCTTGTACCTCGACTGGGGCAACACCACCTTTTGAAATCCATTTGTGCTTCATCCATCTCCTATCGCTTCTCCTTCTCTCTTACCCATCACTTTGCATCATCTTCCTCATCTCCCCTTGCATCACATCATCTATTTCAAGAGCACACACGTGTTCTCTTCAACCCACATGTCCTCTCGAGGGGCATCCTCAATCCCTAATTTTCATCTTCACCCCCATCGTCTTTCTTCCTAGTCATCCCTTTGATGACTGGGGCATCTTTTCCAATCTAACCATTTTCTTCTAGGTTCTATGTTTTAATATTCTTTGAAATAATGTTACTTCGTAACACCATCTCAAAGAGGGGCAAAATGTAGACATCCAAATTTGGACACTTAATTTATCCAAATTTATCACTTTTCGTCTAAACATCCTCTTATCCAAGCTAATTAAATAATATTACTATTATTTAATTAATATCTTTAATTCTGCCAAATCCCTAAGGTATTTATAATTAAATACCTTACCCTCCTTAATCCCCTTTTCATCAAATGAATTAAATAAATATTCCTCACATGTCATTTCATCTAATCCTAATCCATTTCCTAATCTCTTCATTAAGGATGTGCACATGCCTAATCCTTGATTAGGATGTGTCACATCCTCCAACTTTTGCAAGTTGGCTTTTAATCCTAATTAGCCCCTAATTATCCTCTAATTATTGATTAATTAAGCCTAATCATTTCCAATGAATTTTTAATTCCTTTTTATTCTTCCTAGATTTCTCTCCTTTATATGTGAATTTTTAATTCACATTCCATTCTTCCAAGGCTTCTAGAACCTTGGACTTGTCACAATCTCCACATGTGACCAAGTCCCACCTTTTTGGAGCCCATCTTTTACCCTTTAGATCATCGTAGGAATGTGAATTTTTAATTCACATTTATATCCCCAACCACTTTTCATTTTCCCATGTAGATCTTTGAGGAATTCCAAAATTCCTCAAATGTCTTTTTCACTCCCACTTGGGGACAAGAAATCCCTTTTTGTGGAAATCTCCTCACTCCCAAGGTGCATGTCCTTTTCCACCTCATGTACCTTCTTGACACCTCACCTCCACCTCATATCCCCTTATCCACTTCACCCTCCACATGTCAAGATGTGAGGGATTGTGGGTTCTCAACCCACCATAGCCCTTCATCTTGGCCTTGTTGGAGCAATCTTGACTGTTGAATTCTCTAGAGAATTCAAATTCTCCTATAAATACCCCCTCCTCAAGGGCATTTCCAACACACTTTCATTTGGAGCAACCTTATGCTGCCAATTTGCCTTCTCAAAGACTTTTGCATTCTCATAACTACATGCTGCCCATTTGAATCCACAATCCTTTACTATCATCTAGCCATCTTTTTAATCATTTGTACATCTAATCTTGCATCTAGTCACTCAAGCAATCATCTAAGGAGCACACAATCCATTCCAAGCAAGGGCCAATCAAAGAGGTATCAACAACAAGGGAGGTAAATTTGTTTGTGTTTCATTTTGTTTACATTCTTTTTCGTTGTATCACTCTTTTGGCTAATCTTGAGGTGTCCTTGGTATTTTGTCATTCACATTTCTTAGTTAGTTTGCACATTTAGAGTAGTAGAAATTCCAAGGTATCACACTATTTATCAATGTATAACATCAAATTAAATTGTTATCATTTTTAAAATCTCTATTATGATACACAATCCTTACTAATCATGATATAGCAGTTAATTTTTTAAAAATACACTTTTACTTATACTTTTTGTTTTGGTCAGTAAAAGGATTGATTTTATTGAAAATTGACAAAACAGATTACATAGCTGATTCCAATACAATTCCAACGATAAATACTACTAAACCCCAAAAAATCCTATAAAAATAACCACAAAGCTACCCCCAAACCAGATTTAAACCATCTCAAACAATGATAAAGATTTGAAATAGCAAACTACAAAGTTTAAATTCCAAAGCCCTAAGACCTTTTAACATATCAAAGGTTTGAAGCTTGCTTTAGTCTTCCTTTAGTCTGGGATCGTAGGACCATAGCAAAAGATTTCTTCTTCTCCTTCTTTGTTTTCTTTCCCACAACCGTTTGCCACCTGTCCTCAACCCTTGCAGCCTCCTTTTGCCAATCCAGAGATGAAGCCCAAGGATTCCTCCAAGCTCCATTCCCATGACTATCTTGCTGATGCTGATCATCATCCTTCTGTTTTCCAACATCCTTTGACTGAGGCCTCACACCACCCTTCTTTTCCTTAACTTTTGGTGTTGCCACCCCAGTTTTGAAGGTTACTTCCTTAACTACATCCAAATTCCCTTCTTGAGCTGGAGTCATTTGAACTTGTTGCTTCTCCTTACTTCAAGCCTCCGGTAACAACTTCTCTACTTCATTTGGCTCCTCTGAAGCCTGACTTTCCTCCTCAGAGCCTCTCAGCTGAGAGCTCTCATGATTCTCCTCTTGCTTCTCCACAATGTAGTGCTAGGTGGATGCATCTTTCCACCAAGAGACAACTTTGTTTGATTTGCTTTTGACACATTCAACTGCCAAATGCCCTATTTGGTGGCAAATTTTACACCTAAAGGGTATCCCTTCATAGTCCAGGGGTTGTATCCAACAACCCTTTGAAGATTTTAATTGAATCTCCTTTGGGGGTACCTTGGACACCTTCATTTCTACCAAAATCCAGGCATAAGTAGAGTGCAACAGATTTGAGGACTTTTCATCCACCATTACAAAGTTTCCTAAAGAGTTCCCTATAGCCTCCAGGCATGCATCAAACCAGAACTGCTGGGTGAGGCTAGGAAGTCTCACCCAAAGGGGAACACTCTCAAAAACTTCTGTGGTTGGATTGAAAGCCAGATGCCATGGCTTTAACAACAACACATGTTTCTCTTCCCAATCCCAGTGATAATCACAAATGATCTTATTTGTATCCTATTATTTTTCAAAAACAACAACAAAAAAACCTCTGGCCATAGGATAGATTTGCACATACCCTTCCAGCAGAGGCTTCCAGAAGTTGGAGATCCACTTGTTTAGATTAGGTAGGCTTGGCCAGAAACCCCTGAACCTCCCAATCAACCCCAACCCAGAAAAAACTTCTTCATTGAAGATCACTTCTTTCTCCAGCTCTCCATTTATTTCCAGAGTGATTGACTAAGAGGAAACAGAGGTACCAGGATCCCCTCCATTCCCCCCAACGAGTCTTCTGCTTGAGTTTTTGGTTGCTCTACTATTCCCCATTTTTTTCCCTCAAGCCTTGGCTTTTTGCAGTCCTTGGCGACTCTAACTTCACTAGGCTTGGTAACTCCTTGTTGCATCTAAAACTGGCCTCCATCTTCATCGACAGACTCTCCACCATGGTGTTCTAGCGACTACTTTGTAGTCTCTCGTCCTTTACTGGCGCCACTTCCGTTTGAAGTGAAGGCCCCTAACACACCCTACGTCGCTATGTTCTGAAAACGCTGCTCAGGCCGAACCCTAGTCTCCTCTGTGAAGAAAGGACCGTTGGTGGCCATTCAATCTTTGTCTTTGATTATACATATATTAAAACAACCTAATTTTATGATATATCTTACATAGTTTGTGCCACACTTTTATTTATACTTTTGTTCAGCTTAGTAATGCTATTTTAAATTTAGCATAAACAATTAAAAGAGGGTAGAGATGTCAATGGGCCCTTGGCTTGCTGGTGAAGTTGAAAGATTTTGAATGAGCCCACCATCACAAAAGGGTAGACATTTAGATCATCATCCATAATCTTAAGAAGCAATAAAGTCCTCTCTTTACATTTTTGAGGAAAAAGGTAAATCAACCATGTAAAGGATGAGTACGATTAAAAGGATTTTGACATTAGATAGAAACAAATGTATTCAATTTTCTTAGTTGTACAATTTTTTAAGGTAACTTTTAATCAAAATAATATAAAGGACAAAGTCAATTAATGTTATTGGATTTCGGGAATCCTGAAATCAGATTTCAAACAAGACAAATCTAACGAATAGATTTAATAGTTACAAAAATGACATTGTCGATTTGTATCACAGGTGATGTGCACTTTACATTTTTGATTATTTCAGGTGCCATGTAAAGTAACGGAAAATTGAGTGAAGTGGGGACAGAAATCTCATCCAGTGCGCCTTTCAAATTCTGACCGTTAAAACATTTTGAATTCAGAAAGCGGGAGTAGATTTTGAATTTGTAAGAACACTCCTGAATCCTGACAAATTGACGGAAAACAACGAACGGGACTGTCATCGGGGAAATATTACGGCAATATTCGAATATGCCGGCCACTTCTGGTTGTGCACAGTACTGGAATGACAAAATTGACTGTTAAGAGTCTTGGGAAGGGAGTAGAAATTGGCATGCACGGACCCAAATTTTCATAGAAGTCTAGCACTTGCACAGCTGTTTCAGCGTAAGCTTTGTGAAAAAATTTGGTTGGGGTCTCATAATTCAGCTGTTTTGCAGATCAGACGTTGATATTGGTCTTAGGTTCTTAACATAGATCAGATAAAAGTATAGAGATTTGGTGGATTATGGTTGGGCTAATTTCTTAGATATAACACAATGTGGGGTTTAAGTCAGTAGGTGGCGTGAAACTGTCTGACTGAAGATTTTCTAGGTGGGTTGAAGTTGATATGTATTTGGGTTGTCTCCAAATCTAAACTGTTGATTCGTCTCTTGCTCTAGAATCTTGTGAAGGACTTTACGCTTGAGGTGCTTTTGTTTTCAATCCTAAAACAACAAATTCTGTTACCTAAATTGTAGGTTAGTGAATATATAAATATTGGGAGAGCAGTTAGAGGTCACAGAGTGCATTGGCACAGCTGAGGTTAGGTAGAAGCAATGGGTGGATCTGGGAAGTGGCTCAAGTCGCTTATAGGTGTGAAAAAACCAAGTAGATCAACAGCTGAGAAGGAGGAAAATGTAAGTTGAACGTGTTCTCTCAGAATCAAGCTCTTGTTTTGTATTAGCTATGATTAGTTTCATGGTCTTTTTGGTTAGATTTAGTCAACCAATCTTGCACAAATGCTTCGATAAATCTTGCTAGTTTGCATTATATATCATTGCCGGAGAACTATTTTATTGAAAGATATCTTAGAGGATTCATTTGCATCTTCACAAATAAACTGATGGATTGGTATTGTTGAAGCATAGATATCTCAGAGGATTCATTTGCATCTTCTTAAATAAGCTGATCGATTGGTATTGTTGAAACATGAACAGAAGAAACTCACAAATGTCAAGTCCAGAAAATGGGGTCTGTGGAAAATATCTGGAGAGCATGAGTCAGGGGGGAGAAAGGAAGGAAGTTGGCATAAGCAGCAGAGACATTCCAATGCAGAGGGTTCTGAATCTGCCTCTGATGCCGCTACAGAGGCCTATAATGCTGCAGTGGCCACAATAGTGAGGGCTCCTCCTAAGGACTTCAAGGTTGTACGACAGGAGTGGGCCGCCATTCGCATCCAGACTGCATTCCGAGGATTTTTGGTAACCGTTCTCCATGTATAGTGATTTGGTTCATTTTTAAGAGGATTATTGTTACTTTATTCCTTTTGGTTTTTTGGGTTTTACAGGCGAGGAGAGCGCTGCGAGCACTAAAAGGAGTGGTGAGACTTCAGGCCTTGTTTAGGGGCCGTCAGGTAAGGAAGCAGGCAGCAGTTACATTGAGGTGTATGCAAGCGTTGGTTAGGGTTCAGGCCCGTGTAAGAGCTCGCCGTGTACGGATGTCTATGGAAGGTCAGGCAGTTCAGGAAATACTTGATGCACACCGAAAACGCGAGAATAAGCTGAGAGAATCTGAGGTATTTCTGAGCAATTTGATTAAGAAGTCACTCTATCTAAGTGATTCTAGATTAAGCTTGTTCTTTGGGGTCGGGGGTATAGGAGAACTATGATTAAAAAGTGTGGGGAATTTTGAGTAGATGCCCAAATGGGTACGTGAGGGACTATTGCAAATCTACTGTTGACAGGGCAAGAAGAATTTCTTCTGTTACTAGGCATAATCCTAGGGTCACCAGAATTGTTTGCCTGTGGGACTGGTGCATATCTCCTGCTAGAGAAGTTCTCCCAAGCTGAGATTGAACTTGACCTGGGCAACTTAAAAAACACGGGTTGAGCTTATGTTAGGTTTGATCTCCGGGGTCTTAAATGCTCAGAGAATATGATCTAAATTTTCCTTAGATATGACGTATGATTCTTTCGTGGATTGGAGTGGTTGGGGATTTTGTCCATTTTCTAAGTTCTTTAAGCAATGCAGGGGTGATGTGATAGTCAAGGGAGTGTCTGAAGAAAATGATTTAACTAATATTAAAGATCAGGTCTGAATCCTTTATGTGTTGAAGAGATTGAGGGTTTTGTCCATTTTGTTTTGAGCATTCTGTTGTGTGTTTCAGGAGGGGTGGTGTGATAGTCAAGGGACTCTTGAAGAGATCCGCACAAAACTGCAAATGCGACAGGAAGGAGCAATTAAAAGAGAACGAGCAATAGCTTATGCTCTCTCCCATCAGGTATTTAAACAATACGTTTCTCCACGATTCTAAATTTTTTTGTCAAAAGCCTATAATGAATCTTTCCATCTGCCCATATTATTGGAATTAATGGTTTTCTTTTTTGCAAAGTGTAAAATGCTGTTATTATCCTTCATAAAGTGTTACAGAGAGTAAAAGGACTCTTTTAATGTTCCTAGTTTCATATGGATGATATTATGTCAAATAATTTAACTTGCAGTGTCTAACTTTTGTTCCATATTGCTTGCGTTTATGTTGGTCAAAATCTGACTTTTATATAATGCAAATGTAAAGTAATCATTTGTAGCTTTCTGTAGCTTATATTTTGAGCTTTCAGTCCATTGTAGGAGATGTACTTCAAGTTCACATGATGAATCCATCGTAGATGTAACTCATTCATTTAATTGATTTCTTCTTTTCAGCAATGGAGAAGCAACTCTAGAACAAATGGGCCAGTATATATTGCAAAACCTGAGCTTGACAGAAACAGCTGGGGCTGGAGTTGGTTGGAACGTTGGATGGCTGCCAAACCATGGGAAAATCGGCTAATGGAGGAGCATGCCCATGCAGATACTTCTGAGACACTGTCTCTAAAAAGCTTTGAAGATGCTCCAGAGCATCCAAAGAAGTCAAATGATCCAGGTATGGTTAAAGTTCGAAGGAACAATGTCACTGTTCGTGTTGCTGCAAAGCCTCCTATTGCTCCTGCCTCTCACCAGCTTGGTAGGTCGTCTTCTATGCCGGGCTCTGATTTACAATCTGATGGAAGCTCTACATCATCTAGAGGATCATGTACTTCAAAATCTGGAAACACTTTTAATACATCAGATGAAAGTATTGGAAGGCCTAACTACATGAATCCTACAGAGTCTGCCAAGGCTAAAGCACGCTCCTTTAGTGCTCCAAAGATAAGGCCTTCTTCATATGATGATCTTCAATTGCAGAAGAAAATATCTGTTTATAATGTAGATGTAAAGAGCACAGGTGGATCGGATTCTTCTTTGCAGTCTTGCCAAAAATTTCCGCCAACATTGAGATTGGACAAATCATCCATCAAGAGTGGAGAGATAAGTGTCTTCTCCTATGCAGAGCCTCGAAGACACTGTTACTAGTGATTGGTTGAACATCTCTAAGTTGTCACTTCTTGTGCCTGCAAATTGAAGATCTGGCATTTGAGCGGAAGTTCAACTTAACTGCAATATGCTGAAATATGCAGAATGATGTTTAAGAGTGAGGTGAAATTTGAACTGCAAAATGGCCTGCTTAAGTTAAGTGTTCAATAGTTTGTTGATCCGTGGATTTGGGAAACAAAATCTGGTTTGCTTTGGTTGCAGAAGATTGGGCAAGTGTATTTCAATAACTGTTAAACCATACCTTGCAGGCTGGACGGCATGCAAAAGAGTTTGGACTAGAATTCTGAATCAAGCTTCCATTTGTATGCCTTTGCAGATTACGGACATAATGGAAGAAGTAATACCCTGTGTACATGCCAAAGTAAGATGACAGACAATTTTCCCATAGGAGATACCTGTAATGTATCAGAACAATTTCTGCTGGTTATTGCAGAAATTGGTTCTATTGTATCAGTAAGGAGTGTGGTATACCTTAACAGCTAGTTAAGCTACAGTTTCTTTGATCGTTTAATTTTTTTGGGTGACATCCCCTGTTTGATAAAATTCCTTTTTGGGGAGAGTTAATATAATTTACAATGCTTGGATACCTCTGATCTATTCTACTTTCAAATTCTGATTATAGAGTGGTAAAATAGTTTATAAAATGAATTATGAACTTTCAAGTCTTGGCCATACAGTGGTAAAGAGTCCAAAAGATGGCCAGTTGATTTTAATTTTTAATGGATTACCTAGATTCAACTTTCAAATTCTGATTATAGAGTGGTATAACAGTTTTCAAAATGAACTTTCAAGTCTCGGCCATACAGTGGTAAAAAGTCCAAAAGATGGCCAGATGGTTTTTATTTTTATTGAATTACCTAGATTCAAGACAACCAAACAATCATCTTTTGTAGCAGTAATCATGGATGAGTGGAATGAAATCTGAGGTCAGTAAATTAATTATCGGATTCTTATCTCAATAAGCATTCATTTTAGTACAATGTTCACATTAAATGAAGAGAGTTAATCTAAACAATATTGATTTGATGGCAATGGTATTGTGAATGGATTATGGAGAACATGGCAAAGATACTTAGCATCCCTTAAATGGCCTTTGCTGTTTTGGGTTCTCTGTAAAGGCGAGAAAATAGCTTAATAGTTAGTGATTTCGTGGAATGACTTGCAGGTGTCTGCCAATTGTCTGCTACCTATCCTTTGTTGTGACACCTCAAAACTTAACAGCCCAAAAGGAGGGGCAAATTTGCTCTTTTCGAAGATTTAGAATGCATGTGGGTCTGCTACTAAGTGTTTCTCATTTTGAAGTATTTCCTTAGCGTCTTAGTGGATGAAGCTGAAACAAAACAAAAGTTGAAGCATTTGTTCTCTAATAAACCGAAGGAAGCTTCATCCGACGTCGATAGTAATTCTATGCATAGCATCCCCTAAATGTCGTGATAATTTTCTGAACGTAAACCAAGCATATAAGCGCATTTTTTATCCTTCATCTGTTAAAAAAACATACAGATACTTCTTTACTCTTACTTAATCTGAATGAATCAAATTATCTGTATGCAGTGCCAACAGCTCTATAAAACTACATCCAAATCTAAATTTCCATATATATACTGATTGCTGGTATGTGTCATCTATAATATTAGACCTGTATAAGGAACTGCCATTGCTTGGATTCATTAAAATGGAAGATCTAAATTTCGAATCAAAACACTAAAATCCCTGGAAAGGCTTATCAACCATAGTCTCTCATTTGATTTCATGGCAATGGTGTTGTGAATGGGTCTTCGCTGTTTGTGTTAAATTTGGCTGTTTGGGTTCTTTGTAAAGGCCAGAAAATAGCTCGATACAGGTGATTTCATGGAACGACTAGCAGGTTTCTGCCAATTGTCTGGTACCTATCCTTCGTGGTGACACAGCAAAGCTTAACAGCCTAAAAGGAGGGGCAAATTGTTTTACATGCTCTTTTCAAATATTACGAAAGCATGTGAGTTGTTTGGTACTCGATGTTGCTCCTTTTAGAAATACTTCCTGCACATCTTAGTGAATGAAGCTGAAACAAAACAAAAGTTCAAGCATTAATTCTCTAATAAAATAAAGAAGTTGAATCCAATGCATGTTATAATCGTTGGAAAATGAGTTATACTTGAATTAAAAATAGATTGGTTATCAAGACGGCTGATAGTTTAATGATAGAGCATCCCCATAGAAAATGAGAGGTCTTAGTTTTGACTTTTAGTTGGTCCATGAAAAGTTTAATATGGTATTAAAGTCTAGATAATTAGAGTTAGGCCAAGCTAGGATCTCCAAGCACTTGTAGTGTGGCTCAAGAGGAGTGTTGGAAAGTGAACCACAACCGAACTGAAAATGGACTGGTCACCAAGAGGGTCAGTAGTTTCACTCTTAGCTAGTCCATGAAAAGTTTAACATAATATAAGAACCTAGGTCAGCAGAGCTAGGCCAAGCTAGGATCTTCAAGCTCAAGAGGTCAAGAGGGAAGTGTTGGAAAATGAGCAACACTTGAGTCGACACCAAGAGGTCATGGCTTAGTGTTAAACACCCAACAACAAATGGGAGGTCCTAGGTTTGACTCCTAACTAATCCATGAAAAGATCAACAATAACATCTCTTAAATTTTGTGTGCAAATTTTTCAATCGAAATATTAAAAATGTTAACAAAAAATATAAGCCCATTTTCTATTGTTAACTTATACTCCTTTACCCTTCATATGCAGGGCCAATTTTATCTGTATACAGTGCTAACTGCTCTATAAAACAACATCATCCAAATTTCTATTTACATATATAGGTGATACTGATTGCTCTATACGTATTATCTATAATACTGATCCCCTGGATTCATTAAAATGGAAGATTTGAATTTTGCATCAAAACACTAAATTCCATATGGAAAGCACTAATTACGAGCTCGACAAACAGCAACCAGTTTTTCTCTCATTTTGATTTTTTATATGTACACAAGCAAGCAACCATGTTTTGAGGGTTTATAAAGGAGATTTCGTATTTTAAAATTTAATGCTAAACCTTTAATGTTCAGTCTAAAGAAGAATATATTGGGTAAAATTCTCTGCATCCAGCTTAACATATTCATATCATTTCTATTCATTAACATTAAGCCCGGATGTCAGGTGAGATGATTACACCTTCAGCTGAACTGGGATTATAATTTTTTTAACTTCAAAGAACTTCCAAACATTCCATGTGTAAATTTTACAGTAGGCAGCTTACATGCAAGAGAAAGCCAATCAATTGCAAATATTCTACAGGAGCATAAAGAATTCAGAATAGCTTTTCATGCCTGCATTGTAATTATGCCCGAGTACTGACAAATTGCAATCCATGTCCCAATGGCACTAGCCTCGATTTTCTCCATGGTAGGTATCTTTGTTTAAAAGGAAATATAGCCTCAAACTACAGTCTACGAGGTTCCTTAATCTCCGTAATGATCACCAAATCAGATTTTCTAATGACTGAATTGTTGCTTCTCTTCCGAGGCAATAAATAACAATATACAAGACAAGAACAGAGCATCGATATGGCAAGAAGACGCTCAGATCAAGCAGCTGAACCGCACGGCTTTTCTTTAATTGTTGTCTTTTACTGATTATAGAATCAACTCCATAATAACCAATATCCAACACCAATAAACTGCTAAGCCATCTCAACTCTCAAGATCCTTCAGGCTGCGCCCGTACCCAAGAGAGCTACTGGCAGTATTAGTAGCAGTAGCCCACTTCAAAATTTCCCCTGCTACTGCTACTGGTACTGCTACTAATACTGCCAGGTACCGTAGACTGGTCAGTCCAGCAAACTCAAACCATAAATAGGTACTGCAAATTCCAGTTTTTTTGTTCTTAATTAAATAATGGTTAGGTGACAGTGGATTGCAAAAGTTTCACTGGAGTCTACATGAATTCTATTATAATATAGCCTAGCTCTTTATGTTCTGAGTAGTGGACTAGTCTAATGACTAGTGGTGTCGCCTCTCCACACATATCTATAAATAAAATATGGCTGTAGTTGAGCATTCTAACTTTGGGCTTTTCAAAATTTTGTGGAAATTGCAAAAAATCTCAATTTTTTTACAACAGTTTGTTTGGCAACGCCCCTGCTTATAACTAAGGTTTTAGGGCCACATCATCAAATATAATGCCACATCAACATTTTTTGTAGAGGTGTCCAAAAAGATAAAAAAAAAAAAGGTGAGACCGATACTTGTGTACTAAACCATGTTTTATTGGTGCATAGATTCGGCATCACATGTTTTGTTTCTTTTTAGATCTAAGGAATACATATTATTCAATTATTGGTAGTTATCATCAACACTAACAACTTTAAAGTCACAACTATTGGTTCAATATTGTTAAAAATATTGGACATTAAATCAACAAATGCTATAACAACTATTGGAACATGCTCAACTAACTAGTGGGCCCTTTCCCCTTTAATTAAAACTTAGCAAAGATTATGAGATGTATAATCACTAAAGTAGCATATTCATGTTAATTCTCATTCAGTTTTGTATCTATCTTAAAATAATGTTGTATTGTAACTATAAAAGTGGTACATTTTTATGTTTGATTTTGTTCACAATTTAATTTCTATTCATTGTTTATCATTTTTGTTTGTAATAATTTTTAAACATTTATTTCTTATTTCAATATTATTAGCTTATTTCTTAAGATCATTTTTGGAGGAGCACAACAATAGTACCTAAAATCAAAGTCAATAGCTATTCTCTACACAAATTTCATCCTCTAAGACATCATATCATCATCATAACATACATTCAACATACCATATCATAATATCATGAACCACCAAGTGTTATGATGGGCCCCACAAAAGGTACAAATTTGCACATTTTTTGTTCATGTTTTTGTTGCCAAAACATGTTTTTGAATTATTTAGTTGAGATATTCAAATCTTATAGTTTTTTGAATTGTTATATTGTTGTTTTTGGTGCCTTTTTTATTATATGTTCACAAGCTCCAAATTTAATTTTATTTTGGTTGAGTTGTAGTTGTAAGCTCCAAATCCAATTTCATTTTGGTTACAGTTATAGATATAAGCTCCAAATATGATTATTTTGGCTATGAGTTACAAAAGAGGTTACACAAATTTATGGTACATTATATCGACAGGAAAACTAGCGAATTTGTTATTCATTTTGTAGGCATCTAATGCCCATGTTTTCCCTTGCTTGTAGAAGAAAAAAAATACTTAGATGTTAAGATAATCTATCCTCTATAGTTTTCTTAAATGGCTTTGTGTAAATTTCTATTTAAGGTTTTATAATTTGTATTTTTCAGTGAATCAAAATTCATTACAAGTTGTAGAGGAGACATCCACAAGAATAATTCATGGTAAATTATTATGACATGAAACGTGACAATATTTTTAAAAGGTTTTTGCAAGAATTTAATGCTCTTGTGGCTGCCCATGTTTATAGAGGAAGGTTATTAGTCAGATGACAAGATAGTTTACCATCTATGATCTACATAAATGCCTTTACATACATTTCAAAATAGGTTTTTACAATTTGCATTGTCATAGCCTTTTGATTTATGAGCTTTTTATTTGTGCCCTAAATCATTCCCCATTCCTCATTCCTTGGCACTGGAATATCATTCAAATAGTAGTGTTGCTTTTTCATACACACATGTATAAATAAAATATGGTTATAATATTGATTCTAGTAAATTTTGCTATGAAATATAGTCAAAACTTAACAAAAACTATGAGATGTATAATAATTAAAGTAGTATATTCATGCTAATTCTTATTTAGTTTTGTATCTATCTTGAGGGTAATGTCGTATTGAATTTCCCTTACAACCTAATTTTATTCATTGTTATCATTAAAAAAATATTCTTCATATTATCATTCCTTATTTGGATATTATTACTTTATCCCTTAAGATCATTTTTTGAGGAGCACAACATCAACACCTAAAATCAAAGCCACTGACTATTCTCCATATAAATTACACCTTCTAAGACATCATAACATACACTCAACATTCCATACCATAACATCATGAATCACCAACTTTAATATGATGGGACCCACAAAAGGTGTAAACTACATTTTTTGTTCATGTTTTTTTGTCAACAAACACACATTTTTGAATTATTGAGTTGAGATTTTTAAATCTTATAGTTTTTGAATTGTTATAATGTTGTTTTTGGTGTCTTTTTCATTATATGTTCACAAGCTCCAATTTTTATTTTATTTTGGTTGAGTTCTAGTTTTAAGCTCCAAATTCAATTTTATTTTGGTTATGAGTCACATATATAAGCTCCAAATTTGATTTATTTGGTTATGAGTCATAAAGGAGGTTACATGAATTTGTGGTACATAATTTCAATATGAAAACTAACATTTTTTATTCATTTTCTTAGGCATTTAATGTCCCCGTGGTTGCCCATGTTTGTAGAGGACAAAATATAGTTGAATGGAAAGACAATCTAACATCTACAATGTACTTAAATGCCTTTGTGTAAGTTTCTAAGGTAAGGTTTCACAACGTACATTTTTTAGGGAAGTGATTCATTACAAGTTGTAGAGGAGGCATCCACAAGAGGAATTCATGGTACATTATTTTGACATAAAAATTGGTATTTTACTTTTAATTTTTGTGGGTTTTTGTAAGAGATTAAAGTTCATGTGGTTGCCCATGTCTACAAAAGGAAGATAGTTAGATGGAAATATAGTCTACCATCTATTGTCTACTTAAATGCTTCTCCATACATTTCAAGATAGGATTTTACAATCTACATTATTACAGTCTTTTGATTTAAATGAAATTTTTTATTTGTGCCCTAAATTATTCCCTATTCCCCATTCCCCTACTAGTGAATTTCTTTAAAAATTCTATACATGAAAATTTGAGTATCTTCGCTTTTAAGATTTACATTTATTTTTCTTCGAAAAAATTGTGAGGTTGCAGGATTCCTTTATCATTGTTTCTATTAAATATTTAGAACACAACCTTGACACATGTTATTTATCATAGGGCAAGATGTCACGTGGTCAGCTCACAATACCATGTCCCACTTTTTGGCCAAAGTAGGACATTAATATCAACATTTTTTTTAATAAAATTTCACTTTACAAAACCTATAACAACTAAATCATTAATAATTTGGAGATGATGTGAACTAGTGATTTGTTAGGATTTATGTGTAGATTCTAAATATATATTTTTATTTTTTTTTAAAAAAATTGTGATTTTTTTACATAACTTTTAACAACTTATTTTTATAGTAAACAACATTTTTAAAAGTGATGTTTATGTCGTTGCACATAATTTTTTTATTGAAAGGACAATATTATAACTTTTAAAATATAGATTTTTAACATTAATATCTAGTGCATGGATATTTTTTCATAATTTTTTTGGATAGTTTTTTAAATTATTTTTTAAAGTCAAAGTAATTATAATATGAATGTAGGTGTATGTCATCACACATAACTTGTTTTGTATGTATTGAAATTATTATTATTATTTTTGTCGAAACAAGAACATCAATACCTAGTGCACATATTTTTTATATTTTTTTCTCTATTTTTTCGCGTATATGAAACAAATATCTTAATGTTTAGTGAAAAATAACATTCATAAAAAATAAAATATAAATATAATAAAATTAAAAATATTTAAAATTATACTTTTTGGAAAGCTTATAATAAGAGTTACGTACTTACAAAACATAATTTCTAAATGACTTTATTTAATCCCTCAAAAGGTTTAAAGAAAATGTGTTTTTTTCCAACATTTTGATAGGCACAAAAGAGACTCCATTGTGGGTATGATTTAAGACTAGAGGGGTTATATCCAAGGGGGTTTGATATAAGGGGTCTTATCTAACCCCCTTCAATTAAAACCCTTTAGATGGAAACCCTTAAGACTTAAATCATTAGTTTTTCTAAAAAATATGTGATTTCAAATAAAAATTAGGATGTACCAAGTTTGGAACCCATTATTGTGGGATGACCCCATGAACACCTTCCATCATAATTACATTACAATCCAATGTATATAATCATTTTTTATTTTTTATTTTGTTGTTTAAGCTTGAGTTATTTACTCTAGGGAATGCAACTAATTTTAAAATAAAAGTTATCATTAAAAAGCCACATTATGGACATTTGTAACCGGTTCTTATAATAAATGTTTATGGACTTTGGTTCATGATATACTAAATGAACATGTTTCATGTAGGTACACTAGCTAGTCGTTAATAGAAATCCCAAATTTACAAGAGGTTGCTCCTTTATTAATTTTAACTTTGAGCTTTGTGTGTTTTGGATTTTTTTTTACCACATCCAGTAGATCATCATTTTTGAAATTTGTATGTGTATGTTATGTATTTATGAAGTATATATAGGTATAACATAGTTTCTTAGAAGGAAAAGCATGAGTGGAATTGATCAAAACATCCATGTTCCTAAAAAAACCTTTTAAATCATTGCAAACACCCTATTTGATTGTATTTTAGGCAAGAAGACTACTTTAAAATTGCCCTAATCAACCAAATAATTGAGAAAGTTCTATAATTGCTAGTGCATTCATATTCTTCTTGTCATCATATGCCCTAAAAAACTTACATTTAGTCAATTGAATTGCATGTACACCAAAAAATGATCCTCTCTATTAATAAAAACAGGAGGAAGTTCAAGAAATTTGATATAGTTTTATTTTATTTTATTTTAAATTCTACTCTTAGACCTTAGTTTTGCCTCAAATGCAGTTGAAATATCATCTCTCTCATTTTCATCGTTGATTTCAATGGAAACTATATGAAAACATGTATTAGATTAAAAACTTAACAACCATTTGCAATCTAAATATTCTACATTGAGAAGATAAAATAAATTATGTGACCTCCTTCCCTGAACTAACTCAAATATTTTTTTAATGGTTTTCAACTTGGTCTCTATCACTTATATATAATTTGAATATAATAGGGTGCATTGTGAGAATCATTCAAGGATGAGGGATTGCTAGGTTTGGGTGAGATTTATAATAAATTCCTTACTTTTCCCATTATGGGTTATAATTGAACCCTATATTACATACAAACAAATTGTAATACAATCATTACATATATTTTCTTATCGATTACATAAAATAGAATCATAGAGTTCATATTCCACGTGAATGGAATGGGGTTGCAAATTGTTTGGCTAAATGGGCTTCTGATCATTTGCATGATTGGAATATTGTGGAAAGGGGCCAATTACCCATGGATTTGTTACAAAAGTTGGACCAATTACTAGAGATTGATAGGGATGTGTAATTCCCTTGCTTTGTACTGCTCTTTTTTGGTTTGAATAAATTTTTACCCCTCTTTTAGTAAAAAAGAAGTCATGATGTTTGTTTAGTAGAAATGATGCCTTACATTTCTTTAGTGCCCCCAACTTTGTAAGAAATTCAATATTACCATTTCTATCTACTACATTTGTTAATTTTGCACCATGAGTGTCCTTGGTTATACCAATATTCTAAAGTAGGAATATGCAATCCACTTGTTAGCAAATCATTATAATGAGCACAATATTTATCATAAAATATAGTCAATGAAGAATTGTAGTACATGTATTTCCATGACTTCAATAATTTGAAATAGCAAAAAAATCTAAAACAACTTTATCTTTTATGTCTATAACTTAGTGTATTATCATAAGTTTCAAACAACCATTTATGACTTTCAACAATTATATCTTTTAGTTATATATTGTTAGTATATTCCAAACTTTTGAACTCACTAATATCATCTAAAATGTTTCGTTCTAGATCCTATTTCCCCTCAAGTACAACCTTTTCTATTTTTAGAAGCTTTATTATTGTCCTTATGATAAAATTATGTAATTTGAAAAATACAATGTATTTTTCAACCTACACTTTTCCCTCAAATGAAGCTATTAATTTTTAAATTTAGCATTGATAAATAATACTAAGAAATTTATACTCTTTACCATACTCTCATAAGATCACCCATAACAATTCTTGTGCAGGTTGAGAAATAAAGTGCATTTTTCAACCTATATTTTTTCTTGCAATTTATTTTTTAACCAATTAATGTGCATACGCTACTTCCTATTTCATAATTTTTATTTATTGTAAGAGGTTGATGACCTACACAATGAATTTGATCCCATAATTGTATAGTAAAGTGAAGAAATTTGACTTGTAGTTGAGATGAGTAATCCATAAGAATGTTTTCATGATTTAGGTGCACAAAAGAAGTCCAATACAAGTTTAGCCCCTATAAATATGAAATTTATAGTAACATTTGAAGAAGTTATAGAAAGGAAGAGGGATTCTCATAAGAGACCTAACGAGGTGACAATATAAAGATAGATAGTGTGCAGGCCCCAACTAGCTCATTGTCAAATAAAGGGAAGGGGAAAATAATAAAAATATTAAATCTTTTTTAAAAGAAAAATAAAATAATAGGTGTGTCCCAATTTAATCGTCTCCCACCTAAGGAAGATAAATGAAAAATGAAAAAAAAAAATCACTATGTTGATGAGTCATTAATTAAGTACAACTCTCCTTCATGGTGGGATGAGAATAATAGTAATGATAGTATTTGTGATGATCAAATGGGTCCAACATTCTATAGCATGAATTATGAAACATTGAGTGATGCTTCCACTAATTTATAGTGGGCTTGATAGTACCTTGTGTAAATAAATAATATACTAGTATATTTATTATGGTATACACATTGTGAATGCATAAAAAACTTTGAGCATGTGTGATTATATACTTTTAATATGTCAATGATTCTTATTCAATAGTTAATTGGGATATGATTACTTGGTTTGTTCAGTCCATTTGAACATGGATGAACTCATTATTAGTTAGAAATCCTAAATAAGGTATTGTTGAACACATGATTGATCTTTGCATTACCTTAATACCACTATAAAAACTATGGAATATTGGATGGATGTTTGAACAATAATCTTTTTGGGTATGGCCATATAACTTGTGATTAGTTAAATATATGAATAAACTATAAACTCCTATGGAAACTCCATAAGAGCTATGATACGTTGAATAATTTTATGGAATAAGTATTAGTGGATATTTGATTGATATAAAAAAATAGTAACACTTTTGATTGTATACACTTTAGCTTGGTATGCTATATTTATTTTGTGGGTGCAACAAAGATGCATTAATTTAGAGTAAAAATGGATAATAATTTTAGAGATTCCATATAGGGGGTTGAAATTTTAGATCATATGTTTATTAGTCCTCAACATACAAGACATGTGTTGATAATTTGTAGTCATGTGAAGATAAATTCAAATGCTAATTATTTTCAATTCAATACTTTTTGTATGAATTGAACTTTTCTAACTATTTTGGGATCACTTTCTTTTGAATATGAGGTTTGATGTTGTTTTTGAAAAGAATAAAGTAGATGTCATGTCTCGAACTCTGATGCTACTTGCTTTTGGCTTTGTGTGGATTTGATATATGACTAAATGTGTGTGGTAGAGTAAGTAATAAATAATATGATGTTTTTGGTGTGATGAAATAT
>VDFB02270651.1:400601397-400646710 GCA_007258455.2 Sequoia sempervirens | reverse complement strand
CAATGCTTCCTTTTGTCAAATCTATTGTGATAGGAAAAAAAAAATTCAAAGTTAGGCTTCATTAAAAGTTGAGGATCAAACTATTAAAGAAAATTGCATAGATACCTTGTTGATACAAAAATAGATTGCATAAGTTTGTGTGCATTGACGTTTTAGAACATACTCGATGATCCATCATCATATTTGAGGAAAAGAAATTAATGTGCATTCCAAAATATTGATATGAACAAATTATACAATTAAATTCGAAAAGCACTCCAACTTATAAAAAATATTAGATTGAAGTGTGGAAAGATATAAGATATTTGAACCTTATCAATTTTAATTATTTGTAAAATGAAAACAAAACAAAATAAAATTTATTTAAACACATCAATCACATTGAATATATAGCAAGTATAATATTTTTCCTTGAGATTAATTAGAATTAATGAATATACAATTGTAAACCATACCTCAAAACCTAAAACTATCCTTACACTCAATCATTTTGATCCTCATTCATCAATACACTTCCATTTCAGACATGTTTATATCTTAGATGCAATTGTTATTGTGATATCATCCTCTACTTTTAAATTTTAATTTTTTACATTTTAAGGTTGACATTTTTTAGAATATGATCATTATCCATTGACTTGCATTAAATTTGTATGAATTGGGATCTATATTGTTGTATCTAAAGACATAGTCTAGGACCCTAATTTCATATTTGATCATTATTGCATCATCTAATTCAGAAAGGAATCAAAGCATGGTAGATCATATTGGAGATGGTTGTTGAACACCACAACTCTAAAAAAATCACCTGCAACCAAAATGCCTATCACAAAGAGAGAGAAAACAAATAACGTGCTATGATACCTTGATAATTTATTTGATGTTAAGAAGCATCTAAATATACATATGTATTGAATAGATTAGTAGATTGGATAATTACAATAATAAATAATGAATCCTTATAAAAGGAAAAAACAAAAAACAACCCTAGATGAAACCTTATGTTAGGATTAAATTAGATTATGACAAGTGTCCTCATCCTATGCTATGAGACAAAAAATAGCATGATCTAAAGTAGAAAAATATTCCTATGTTTAGCTTAAGTGTAATAAAATAAAATAGGGAGTTATTTAATTAATTGATTGAGTAATTTCTATATTTTACTCTAAAACCCCCCTTAAGTATAACTTAGAGAGTGGTTAAAAACCTAATGATGAATGCAAGAGTGCCTGCATGGATGGATGTGTGGATAGGTTCCGACTACAAGGCCTAATGAATTACCCATGTACAAACAAATAAATCTCTTAAAACCAAAAAAAATAGAAACCTCAAGAGAAAAACACTTCTCCTAAAGAGAAATTAAATACGTACTAGTGAAAGAAGGAGGACTCAATATGACCCCCCTAAGGGCTACTTTTGTCACATAAGTATAATGAATGTCCCCCCAATAGGAAATAGAAGATAAGAATATGAATCCCCCCATAAATAAGTAACAGCTCCTATGCTCATGATGAAATATTGAAGATAGAACATGATCCACCATTTGTAAACAACATTTCTCTCCTTAAGAAAAACAAATACATTGGTGATCAAAGAAGCCATTCTCATAAGCTAGATGAATAGGGAATCCAAATCCAAATGTGTGGCTTCAAAAATTGCTCAAATGTCCACATGATGGAATGAGATGATGTTAATCTAGAATCTTGTAAAGACTAATTATGATGTGATTGTCATGAAAGAGGAGATGAATGTCTCCTCAAAATAATACTCCAAATTTGCAATATGAGACTCCACAAATAATGATGATATGTTTAATATAAATGTGTAGACACCTAAAAATGAACTATATCTTGACCACACTTGACTTTACCTTATTATAACCATAAATTAAAAAATATTATTTATTTATTAATTAATTTATCCTCCACTTTTATCACCCACGTAATTAATTTATCCTTCACCTTTATCCCCCACTCTTAATTAAATAAATGGTTGTATTTATTATTTCAAAAATTAATTAATTTATCCTTCACATTTATCCCCCACTTTAATTAAACATATTTATTATTTACTTAATTACTTCATCTTTCACCTTCATAGCCACTTTAATTAAATAAATATTATTTATTTATTTAATTTATCTTTCTACATCACCCTTATCCAATAATTAATTAAATAATTTTATTATTTAATAAAATATTGAGAGTTGCATGACTAAGACCGTCTCTAGATTCATTGAATCTAGACACTTACTAAAAGTCAAACTAACTTTGTATCTCATCCATTTATTTCATACTATATCTCCAAATCTCAACCATTCTCATAAGGATTTTTCCCTAATCCATTCCTAAACCTAACCCTTATCCCTCATGTGACACTTGTCAACATGACTACAATTTTGATCGAAGCCCTAATCCTCATTTAATCCTACCCACCCATTAACCAATTCATCTTGGCCCTTGATTTATCTCATGGAAATTTTATAAATGAGAGGTATCTCACCCCATTTGGATATATCTTCTCTCATCCTATTACTATGATGCCCAAATTTCTATTAAATCTCTTCTTATGCTACTGTTATGATGTTACATTTTCTATCTATTTCTTCCATAACCTAGCTAATCTTCCATTATCTTACCCTCATGCTATCTATTTGATCATTCATCATAGCAATCCATTCATCATAGTGTTGCTCACTTTATAAGCAACCATATTCCTCTATAAACACATCAAAAGAGAAAATCAAGTGGAGCTAGGGTGCACTCTACTTCAACTCTATCTAAGGAGAAAGAAGGGTTTTAGGTGAAGGTATTGTGTGTGTATTGCATGATCTTCCATTTTATTTACCTTTAATCATTTCTTATCTTCATTTTGGCACGTCCAGTGGGACCCCATCCATGTTTAATTCCTTTTTTAAAGGATTTTCTAACCCCCATATTGTTGGTTTTGAAGTTATTTTATGCAGAAAAAATTGGAGCTAACTTTTGTAGGTTGAAGGAAAAACCCTAGTTTTTAAATATTTCATCATATCATTCAAATGATTGATTTTTTCTACAATTTTTTTTACTAAAAGTTGTGAATTATCTCAAGATACACTCCAATAAAAAAATTAGGTTTAGATCATCAGTATTCATGAGTTATTGTTCTTGTATTATTCTTCATAAATTTGGTTTTTTAGGTCATAAAATTACACAAATTTTTAATATATAAAATATATATTGTTGGAAATTCCTCCAAAATTTAATAAGGGTCTTTTTTTTAGGTTGAAAAATGACTAAATAATCATATCTATGTTGACTAGGGTTTTTTATAAATGTGCTTTTTAGGGCATAAATCAAGAATTTTTTCAAATATTTTTACTTTTTTGGAAAGCTCTTAGAATTTTAGCAGGGGTTTATTTTCTGTATTTTTAATTTTGTGGTTCAAAATATTTCAAAATAACTGAACCTTGTTTAACTATGTGAAAAATCAAAAAATTGAAATTGCAATCTTGTGATAAGCATAACTTTTCTTTACATCTATTTTCCTATAGTTTACCATTATTTTATGATCTTTGTAAGAGTTTTATTATTAGTTCTAATACATTTTATTGCATCCATATTTGTTACTCAAATATATTCTTTGTGAAACTACTAACACATTTGTGTTGCAACTATGTTTATCCAAGGTATAATCATTTGACTAGTCTTAGTTGCATATTTATTTTCTTAAATTTAATGAACTTTGTTTGTTGTGTCTTTGGGTGAGTAGTGTGTATTCTCTCCTCTTGCACCTTTGTGTGATCTTGAGGATAAAAAAAATCACTTACTATTTTCTTTTCTCTTAATTTTTATCCCAAGGAACCCGATATGTATGCTCTTCATTTGTGCTTGTGTGATCTTGGGTGACCAAAAACACTTGAATCATTCCTTTTAGGAGGTCTTCCTAGGGATTTCATTGCCCTAGGATATGATATCAACTCCCATGTTTCGAGAATAGTGTAAAGAGTGGGAGGTGAATCGAAAGACACCTCTCTTGGAAGTGGAATCTTATCAATATGGGCTAAGCCTCCAAGAACTTTATATCTTGGAGAAGTGAAGGTAAAGAGTGGGTTACCCTCTCCTCTTATCTATTTGGAATTATTCCCTTTCATCTATGGATTTTTCCTCACGTATCCTTGAGGTATTTAGAGGACTCCCTAACAACCTTGTTCATCCTAGTTTAAGACCTTTTGATCATTGCTTAGTGTGGTGCAAGGTATAGTATCATGCATGATGTTACTCACCATGCATCTCTTTAAGTAGATATATAATATCTTTGGGAAAGGTCTTAGGACCTTCAAATAAATGGAAAAGGTGAGCCCTTGTGCCATTAAATCCTATCTATTGACTCTTAAAAGATAAGTGCCTTAAAGTAATATAAGGTATTAGCCTTTGGCTAGTGGACCCAAATCAATTTAACACTCCCACTTGAATAATTATAGGCTTATATAAGTGCTTGGTGTGTATTATTGTGCTAAACTAGTGCATACCTATCTATCCTAATTCCTCAAGGCACTTTGTTTGTTTGTGTGATTTCAAATCACCTCCTAGTCAAGCAAGAAAAAATTTCATCCAAATCCAACCAATCTCTCAATATTTTCATCCAAATCCATTTATCCAATCCCTCATCTCATTCAAATCATCCTTAATCACGCTAATCATCTCATCCTAATAATTAATAATCATTAGATAATTATCCCCCTAATCATCTTAATCATTCATTTTGTCCTAATCATCGCCAATCATCTAAATCACCTCATCCCGGCTATCTTAAAATTTCATCTCAATCTATATCCAATCCATTCCTAATCCCATTTAGGACCCTAATTTCCTAATTAGTGTTCCTAATCCAATCAAATTCCTAATCATTCTCCATTCATTTATTCTTCCTAATCCACATTAAAAACATCTTCTCTTAATCCACTTTCTTCATTCATTTTTGACCTAATTATCCTCTATCCATTATCATCCTCAATCGTAATCCTTCATTATCATCTTAATCCAATACCCTTATCAAAATAATCCCATTCCAACTAAACCCTAATATAATCCACCTACCCCTCATCCAAATCCAGTCATTCATTATCCATCTAATTATCTCAACAAAGCATCCAACCCTCAATCCTTTATCAAAAATCATCCTTTGAACATCAATTTTTGGCTAAGGATTTAATCTCCTTTGTGCCCCATATCCTTTCATCATCATCAAAATCCATCACCTAAGGATCCTAGCCCTAATCCACTATCATCTATTTCAAATCCAATCTCCCAATCAAAAATCAACATCTTAAGTTGATCCCATCCTTAATCCAAACTTGCTTAAGAACATTAGTCTATCTTAAGTATAGTTATCAAATCCCATCAATTCTCACTTAATAACTTTGTCTACCTTAAGTAGAAATCAAATCCAATCAACTCTTACTTAAGAACACTAGTCTATCTTAAGTATAAATAATCATCCCTCATCAAACTCATTTATTTTAATGTCCTTAAATTTGATCCCCAAATCTAATCTCATCCTCCATATTCATCCTTAGGTCTTATTATTCTAATCCCCAATTTGTTTCTAATTCATCATTGTAGTTTCCATCTTAATCCAAAATCAATCCAAAACTTTCATCTTCCAATCAATCCTCTACCATGTCCAACCATCTAATATTTCCTCCATCCTTGATCTAATCTATTCTAATCCACCCTCATCCATCTCAACCTAATCCAACATCATGAACCAATGTCCTACCCCAATAATAGCAAAAAGCACACTCAAAATTAACCCTAATTACATTGATGATGATGAGGATAGTCTTGTTGATTGACCTGAATATGATCCCTATGATGATAATGAGAGTATTGTGGACCAATATGAGCTCTCCCCATCCACCACTACTAATTTCATCCTCGCCTACTACTTCAACAATGATAAAGAGGCCATGGTTAGATACCTCCTTAGTATTGGTGCCAAACTTCCATCCTCCTTATCCCCATATGATCCCAAACCATCTCCTATTTCTTATCCTTCCTCTACCTTTAACAAGGGAATACTTTCCTATATCTTATCCATCTATCCCTCTTATCCCTCACCTACATACACCCCCCATCTAACATCCATACCTCCATTTCCAACCTTGTACAACTCCCACATGTATAGCTCTGGACATCTATGATCAATCAATTGATGTAGAAAATTCATACAAATAACTGAATAGAACAATGAATCCCTTAATAAGAAATGTATTATCCTAGAGGTGCTTCATTTAATTTATCAACCAAGGAATCATAATCTTTGGATGATGTTGGAATTGTATGTGCAACTAAGAATCATAAATCATCCTAATCATTTGTGTATAGAAGAGTAACAAAATAAAATAAAATTTAAAACAACTTAACTCAAAGGACTTTATCTAGAAATGGATTCAAATGAATAATAATTAATGCGAGTAACTATAACTATAATAACTGCTATGGGTAACTACTCTTGTGAAAACAATAACTTAATGAATCGACTATGTTGTAGCTAAACTATAATTAATTAATCATTATTCAACAATTTAATTTAATTGTAAACTAGGAAATATAATTTAACAATTCATTATACTATAATTAATAATCTAAAGTACAAGGAGTATTGCAATACCTCAAGTGGCCCTTTCTTGATTTGTTGCAATCCCAAAATATTATCCTTAAATCTTAACTCAAAGATTCATAGAAAAGATTATATCTATTTTTATTGTGATTTGAATAGATGAATTGAGAACAGAGTATCAAATCAATAGGAAGAGTAATTATATTCAAATCTACTTTACATAGAATATCTAGCTATTTGACCTCTCATAAGATCATACATGTATACAAGATCTTTGAGAGTTCAATTATTCTTGGACTGAAAATAAATTGTAAGTAATTGTCAAATCTCCCAAAAACATAGGAAGAAGACTAGGTCTTATTTTAAATAGTAATGAAAAGCTAGTGGAGGTAAGAGTGATAAAGTCATATCAAAACTCTACATTTTAAAGAAAATAGTTGTAATTGAATATGTGCATAACAAGGAAAAACTCATTGCAAGTTCAGGATTGTTGTTATTACAAATATCCTCTTTCCTCCATTATCTAATGACAACATAATGTAAAAAGATAGGATGATCCATAAATAAATCATTTTCACAATCTCTGAACATTGCCCCCATTAGCTATGGAAGGATGCATGTGTTGTAGGCAATCAACCCCCTTTCGTTGGGGTGAAAAAACATCCTTTGCTACGGGTTGACAAACCTTTTTCTGTGGGTTGACAAATCCTTCATTGTAGGAGTTAGTTTATTTCAAAGACATATTTCATCATTAATAACCATAATCAATATAAAATTATATTAAATTCCATAAACATTCACATATTCACACAAATCATTTATCAATATAATATACCATCCTTAATGCTTTAAATACTTAAAATAAGTGGAAAGGTTTGGATAATGTCTTTGAAACTATTAGAACTATTGTGAAAAGTATAAAACTCAAACAAAAAATAGGATAATTTCAGGACTCATTATTCCCAAAAAATTAGCTTTTGGCTTGTCCACAAGTAGCTTAGGGCCTCTAGTTATACTATAATTTAGTTTCTCTATAGTTCATAGTGTTAGTGACTCCTTCCCCTTTAGGTAGAACCTTTTATGTGCAAATATTATTTCCCATCTAGCTTGCTCTACTACCCCTTGTTCTTCCCTCCTTCCTGTCCAATGTGGAATTGGGTACATGAGAAGGGGAGGATGAAATTTCAGAGAGAACCAAGTGATATGGTGTTGTAGGGAATCTTTGATATACTTATGTGCCCTTAGGACTATTGTTAATTGGTTAAAAATAAAATGGGGATCTTTCTTTTTCAATTCCTATGTCAATTCATTCCATATGTCTAGGGAGAACTTGAGTGCCTCTCTTCCTATTCCAGCTTCCAATTCTTGAAATATTTTTTAATATTTTTCTTTGCACTCCAATATTTTCTTTTCCACCCTGGGTTTTTCCACTAGGTTAATCCATTTCTCAACTACCTCCTTGGGATCTTTTGCTTCTTCTCTAATGTGTAGGGGAGATGACTTCTCCCTCTCATGATAATGTTGTTGTAGTTGACCTCTCTGATTATCATTTTAGACATGAATGACACTAATACCTTTATAAAAACATCTCCCACAAAAATTAGTGGGTTCTAGATAGTATCATATGGAATGGCCAGATTATGTAGATGAAATTCACATATTTTATCCTGCATGTTTGGTGTGCCCTCTTGATAAGCTTTTAAGAACAATATTGGTGATGGTAATGAAATTGGAAGATCACTAATTAATTGGTTGAATTGGAAAGAAATTTTACTGCAGGAATAGGGTATAGACCCTAGCAGGTGGTCTGTATTTCATGAGTTGAGCATTCTTGTCAACCAATTCTTTAATTTTTACCATCAATCTTTTAATTTTTGAGTTTTTATTTTTAGTTTCTCTATTATGTGTCACTATCAATTTTGATATTTCCTTATTTCATTCTCTTTGTGACTGAGAAAGCTCTTCCATTTTGTTTCACAATTTTATCCCAAGGGTAACCAGAGTAGGGGTTTTTGGTGTTGTTGGGGCATCATTTTGCTCATCAGGTTTTGGAGTTTTCTTATTTATTTATATGATGGTCAAGTGGGCCAACTTGTCCAAACCTACTCCTTGTTGTTGATAAACATGCAATTGATTTTCCAATTCTTTAACCTTGTTGTCCAACCTAGTCTATTTTTGTTGGTAACCCTTTATATGTTCTAGTTCTTTAATTTTTTGTAGAGATGCTTGCAACTCATTAAATTTATCTCTACCTATCAAAAGTAATTCCTTAGATCACCCTCCAAAAATAAATCTTCATTAGTCTCAACTGGGGAAGCAAATTCCTCTTGGTTTGCTAGACTGTTAGAAGGCCTAGGTTTCTTCTTTTCTATAAATAAATCCTCTTCAAATTCATAATCTCAATTGGTGTTTAGATACATAAATTGTAGGCCTTTGGATTGTTCTTGATCATGAGGTAATTTTTCTTTTTTTGAGTTTGTTTAAAACTCTATCATCATGGCCTTTTCATGTTGATAATGGGCCTTCCCTTTTGTAATGCCCTTTTCCTTAAGGCGATGTGACCGTATTTAAGGTTACATAGGCCTTTTTTGCTTCTTTTTAGATGCAAAAGAGTTTTTTGTGGAAACAAAAGGGTTTTTTGTGGCCCAACAAGGGTTTCTAATTCTATAGGTGCTATGGGTTGTTCCTTGGAGATTGCAGGATGGGTTTCTTGTGTCTCTGGCTTTGGATGTGTATACTACTATGGGTAGGTGATGCAACTTATGGGGAAAAGGTTATATGTTCATCTTCCCTTTCTACAAATGTATTATTTACCTCCTAATCCCTATTTGCTTTATCTAGTCCTAGTCCCAAAGGTGTGTCATTTATTTTATTGCATGTTAGAAAATTTTCCCGAGAAATATCAGGGAATTGGGTTCTAAGGATTCTCTTTATAAATAAAGCTACCAAACAATAATGAGACAAGATAGACTAGTTTCTAGTTCTTGTATACTTGACAAACATCTATTTCAATAAGTTATACAAGAAATTTAGGACATTCACCAACCTTTGATGGCGAAGGTGACTTGATAGTTTAAAATGTACTATGTATAAGACAAATTGTCTACCATCACAAGTCAAATATTTAATTATGTATACAACAACATATTCCCATAACTAATTCGTTTAGTACCTTGAGTTTAGAAGAGTCCAATTCCTCTCCTAGCTGTATCAATTCATTCTGAGTTGCAATAACATATGCTCATGTATTGGAAATTCCTCCCCAATTGTGGGTAGTTCATAGGCCTCTGCAATTATTTCCTTTAAGGTGTCCACTCTTAAACCTCATACTATAGCTTCATCATTTTGCAATTTGCTAGAAAATTGTTGAGTCATCACCTTATTGAATTCTATAAGATAAAGGAAGCAATCCAACCATCCATATTGTTGAAAAATAGGCAAACATGGTTGGTCTTCTAATAGAAAATTATGGGTTGAGGGTTCCCTTCTGATAATTTCTTCCCCTGTTCTAAAGTTTTGCACCTTTCTTTGAACAAATTCTTCTTCAATCTACTCATTGTTTATGCCTTAATTCTTGCTCCTCTAAATTGCTATAATCTCTATGTTTGTGACTTTGCAAAATATTTTGTGGGTATATGCAAATTGACACCTAAATATTTTCCACATCTATAATAAATGTGGAATCCTCCCCCCAACTAAAAGGTTTAATTTGTCCCCAAATGACAAGAGATGTGGGGAGTATGGAGGGAATGTAGTTTTAAAGCATTGCAGATATGTATATAATACAAATTAAATGTTGCATGAACATGAATTTTAGAGAAAATTAATAGAGTTAATGTTAATCATAGTTGATAATGTGCAAAATACTTGGAATGGTTGCACGATAATGGGAAAGGTGGTTTGTTTGATGTGACTTTAATGCTACCATGTAGCAACTTGTTGAAAGTGATTGTAGATAGCTTGTCGTATAGAGAAACTATCTAAATGATGGCATGTGTCTGAAAATATAGATATGGAAGAAGAAGAAAGCTACAATGTGCATGAAAATGACTTGTAATGATGTGATGTGTTGTGTGTAATTGGTTCTCGAATTTAGAGTGGTTGCATGTAGATGTGATGAGAATGATGTTAGCTGAGAGTGATAGTTGCTACATGTGGAGTGGTAGTGAGTGGAGGTAGTTATTGTGGGGTTAGACTCATGTCAGATTTGAGGTTAAATGTTAGAAATTGAAAAAATCATAGATCTAAAATGAATTAAAATCAAATCTTAATTTAACCCTAAATATTGATTAGATGTGTAGTAACATAGATCAAAAGTGTAGTAGAATGTGTCAAATGTGCAGTAGAAGGTCTTAGATGTGCAATAACAAAAAATAAAAGCACAACAAAATGTATGGAAAAATTCATTGGAAGCAGGACAATTCGCCTCAGAAGTGCAACATAATCACTCAGATGCACGACAAGTCACCTCAGAGACACACCAAAATTCCTTAGATACATGACAAATCACCTCAGAAGTGAATCTAATAAAAATACAAAATTGAATGTGTGTATATATCAAATGCACTATGTGTTGGCTCAAATGCACCTCAAATTTGATCAAATATGTTGCAAGTCAGCTCAAAAGCATGACAAAATTACTTTGATGCATAGATTTGCACCTACAAACTTCAAAAAATTGAATTTCTTGTAAAATATCTTATTAATTAAAGTAAAGAAGTGAGTCCCATCGGGCATGCCAAAATGTGTATGATGAAAATGTGAATTATCTAAAATAGTAACAATGCAATGAGAGTACCAAATTCACACATTCAAAAATCACTTAATGAAGTTCAAGATTTTGGCTTAGAATTAAACAACAATCAGAGTCATCATCATAATAAAGACCTTGATTTGTTCCATTATGGGTTTCTTTTCAAAGTAACATAACCCTTAAAGCACAATGATACTATGACAGTGATGATAATGATAGATGCTCAAAGATAAATGATACCTAATGTTGTATAATACTTAATAATAATATCTTACTTGCTTGATAATGGTTGATGCTCTAGTGATCTTGATAATGCTCTAATTAGGAGATTAATATTGATACCTTTAGGAGATATGAATGAAAGCTTGTTTTTATATGGTTCTTTTGATATTTGATCAATGGTGGAGGTTAATTAGAAAGATCAATGGATAGGAAAATTTAAGATAGGGTAGGAGCGAATATTTGAATTTGGTGAGGGAAGGAAAGTTCAAAAAAATTAAATAAAAAAATTTAATTTATAAGGATGTAGTTGGAGAAATAAGCAAAATATTAATTTGATTTATTTTAGAGGAAAATATTTAATTTAAATAAATTATTTTAATTTATTTAATTTGAGGGAGGAATTAGTATGCAAGATTTTTGGAAAAATCGTTTGCAAATTAAATTACATCAACGTTTTGGATCATACTCCAATAATGGATCATGGAGTATGATCTCAAACGTTGATGTAAAAATTTGCACATAGTTTTTCCAAAAATCTTGCATACTAACTATCATGGACTGTGGAAACAACATAATGCTATTAATTGAGGGAGGAGTGTTAGCTAATTAAATAATTTTGAAGCTAATTAAATGAAAATGATTTAATTATATGAACCATAAATTAAAAATGATTTTAATTAATGTTGGAGTGAAATGATAAGTGATGAATTAATTAAATAATTAAAAATTATTTATTTAATATAAATATGATAAAAATATTAAGATAATTAAATAATAATAAAAAATTAATTATTATAAATGAAAAGGGAGAAATATTAGCTTAATTAAATATTTTTAATATAGCTATAAGAATTTGGGGGTTCATCCCATAGTGCGATGGTTAAGTGGTAGCATTATTGTTGTGGCCATCTAGATTCAAGTCTCCGCTATGCTATTGTGATCGCATGCACTATGCTTTCGTTGATCCAATGTGCTTGCAAGCTTGACTCGTAGTCTCCATATTTGAGACCTTTCTAGTTCATAGCTCCAAAATACGAAACAATGATGAGGATAATAATAACGTTACAAGATGAGACAACGAAAAAAACATGACCTGAAAATAAAAATAAACATTGCTAAGTTTAACTTAAGTGTAATAAATCAAAAAGTGATAGGTTTGCAAGGTCATTCATTTTTTTGTTTGCATCAATCATCATGTAGACATACAACATAGGTCTCCAATCTTGTGAGCAACAATCAATATTGACTTGAGTAAGGTTTTGAAAGAAGTGAAATACTTTAATTCTAACACAAAAAACTACTAAAGGTGTTTGTTGCAATTGCTGACCCCATTTCAAATATTTGATGTGAAATAATAAAAAGTTACATGTGTCAAACACACAAGATGCAAATCACAAAATTTGAACATGATTGCATATATAAAAAATAGATTAAATAACATGATTCTATTTATCAATGTATAACATCAAATTAAATTGTTATCATTTTTTAAATCTCTATTATGATACACAATCCTTACTAATCATGATATAATAGTTAATTTTTAAAAAATACACTTTTACTTATACTTTTTTTTTGGTCCGTAAAAGGATTGATTTTATTGAAAATTGACAAAAAAAATTACATAGCTAATTCCAATACAATTCCAACAATAAACACTACTAAACCCCAACAAGTCCTATAAAAATAACCACAAAGCTACCCCAAAAACCAAATTTAAACCATCTCAAACAATGATAAAGATTTGAAATAGCAAACTACAAAGTTTAAAATTCAAAGCCCTAAGACCTTTTAACATGTGAAAGGTTTGAAGCTTGCTTTAGTCTTCCTTTAGTCTGGGATTGTAGGACCATAGCAAAATATTTCTTCTTCTCCTTCTTTGTTTTCTTTCCCACAACCATTTTCCAGTCGTCCTCAACCCTTGCAGCCTCCTTCTGCCAATCTAGAGATGAAGCTCGAGGATTCCTCCAAGCTCCATTCCCATGACTATCTTGTTGATGCTGATCATCAACCTTCTATTTTCCAACATCCTTTGACTGAGGCCTCACACCACTCTTCTTTTCCTTAAAATTTTGGTGTTTCCGCCCCAGTTTTGAAGGTTACTTCCTTAACTACAACCAAATTCCCTTTTTGAGTTGGAGTCGTCTGAACCTGTTGCTTCTCCTTACTTCGAGCCTCTTGTAACAACTTCTCTACTTGATTTGGCTCCTTTGAATCCTGACTCTCCTCCTCAGAGCCTCTCAGCTGAGAGCTCTCATGATTCTCCTCTTGCTTCTCCATAGTGTAGTGCTGGGTGGATACATCTTTCCACCAAGAGACAACTTTGCTTGATTTTCTTTTGACACATTCAACTGCCAAATGCCCCGTTTGGTGGAAAATTTTACACCTAAAGGGTACCCCTTCATAGTCCAGGGGCTGTATCCAACAACCCTTCGAAGATTTTAACTGAATCTCCTTCGGGGGTATCTTGGACACCTTCATTTCTACCAAAATCCGGGCATAAGTCAAGTGCAGCAGATTTGAGGACTTTTCATCCACCATTACAAAGTTTCCTAAAGAGTTCCCTATAGCCTCCAGGCATGCATCAATCCAGAACTGCAGGGTGAGGCTAGGAAGTCTCACCCAAAGGGGAACACTGTCAAAAACTTATGTGGTTGGATTGAAAGCCAAATGCCATGGCTTTAACAACAACACATGTTTCTCTTCCCAATCCCAGTGATAATCATAGATGATCTTATTTCTCTCTTGCTTTTTTGCAAAAACAACAACAAAAAAACCTCTAGCCATAAGATAGATTTGCACATACTCTTCCAACAGAGGCTTCCAAAAGTTGGAGATCCACTTGTGTAGATTAAGAAGGCTTGGCCAGAAACCCCTGAACCTCCCAATTAACCCCAGCCCAAAAAAAACTTCTTCATTGAAGATCACTTCTTTCTCCAGCTCTCCATTTATTTCCAGAGTGATTGACTTAGAGGAAACAAAGGTACCAGGATCCCCTCCATTCCCCTCAGTGAGTCTTCTGCTTGAGTTTTTGTTTGCTCTACCATTCCCCATTTTTTTCCTTCAAGCCTCGACTTTTTGTAGTCCTTGGCAACTCTAACTTCACTAGGCTTGGTAACTCCTTGTTGCATCTAAAACTGGCCTCCATCTTCATCGACAGACTCTCCACCATGGTCTTCTGGCGACTACTTTGCAGTCTCTCATCCTTTACTGGCGCCACTTCCATTTGAAGTGAAGGCCCCTGACACACCCTACGCCGCTATGTTCTGAAAACGCTACTCAGGCTGAACCCTAGTCTCCTCTGCAAAAAAAGAACCGTTGGCGGCCATTCAATCTTTGTCTTTGATTATACATATATTAAAACAACCTAATTTTATGATATATCTTACATAGTTTGTGCCACACTTTTATTTATACTTTTGTTCAGCTTAGTAATGTTATTTTAAATTTAGCATAAACAATTAAAAGAGGGTAGAGATGTCAATGGGCCCTTGGCTTGCTGGGAAGTTAAAAGGTTTTGAATGAGCCCACCATCACAAAAGGGTAGACATTTTGATCATCATCCATAATCTTAAGAAGCAATAAAGTCCTCTCTTTACATTTTTGAGGGAAAAGGTAAATCAATGTAAAGGATGAGTACGATTAAAAGAATTTTGACATTAGATAGAAACAAATGTATTCAATTTTCTTAGTTGTACAATTTTTTAAGGTAACTTTTAATCAAAATAATGTTATTTTAAATTTAGCATAAACAATTAAAAGAGGGTAGAGATGTCAATGGGCCCTTGGCTTGCTGGGAAGTTAAAAGGTTTTGAATGAGCCCACCATCACAAAAGGGTAGACATTTTGATCATCATCCATAATCTTAAGAAGCAATAAAGTCCTCTCTTTACATTTTTGAGGGAAAAGGTAAATCAATGTAAAGGATGAGTACGATTAAAAGAATTTTGACATTAGATAGAAACAAATGTATTCAATTTTCTTAGTTGTACAATTTTTTAAGGTAACTTTTAATCAAAATAATATAAAGGACAAAGTCAATTAATGTTATTGGATTTCGGTAATCCTGAAATCAGATTTCAAACAAGACAAATTTAACGAACAGATTTAATAGTTACAAAATTGACATTGTCGATTTGTATCACAGGTGATGTGCACTTTACATTTTTTATTATTTCAGGTGCCATGCAAAGTAACGGAAAATTGAGTGAAGTGGGGACAGAAATCTCATCCAGTGCGCCTTTCAATTTCTGACCGTTAAAACATTTTGAATTCAGAAAGCGGGAGTAGATTTTGAATTTGTAAGAACACTCCTGAATCCTGACAACTTGACGGAAAACAACGAACGGGACTGTCATCGGGGAAATATTACGGCAATATTTGAATATGCCGGCCGCTTCTGGTTGTGCACAGTACTGGAATGACAAAATTGACTGTTAGGAGTCTTGGGAAGGGAGTAGAAATTAGCACGCACGGACCCAAATTTTCATAGAAGTCTAGCACTTGCACAGCTGTTACAGCGTAAGCTTTGTGATAAAATTTGGTTGGGGTCTCATAATTAGGCTGTTTTGCAGAACAGACGTTGATATTGGCCTTAGGTTCCTAACACAGATCAGATAAAAGTATAGAGATTTGGTGGATTATGGTTGGGCTAATTTCTTAGATATAACACAATGTGGGGTTTAAGTCAGTAGGTGGCGTGAAACTGTCTGACTGAAGATTTTCTAGGTGGGTTGAAGTTGATATGTATTTGGGTTGTCTCCAAATCTAAACTGTTGATTCGTTTCTTGCTCTAGAATCTTGTGAAGGACTTTACGCATGAGGTGCTTTTGTTTTCAATCCTAAAACAACAAATTCTGTTACCTAAATTGTAGGTTAGTGAAGATATAAATATTGGGAGAGCAGTTAGAGGTCACAGAGTGCATTGGCACAGTTGAGGTTAGGTAGAAGCAATGGGTGGATCTGGGAAGTGGCTCAAGTCGCTTATAGGTGTGAAAAAACCAAGTAGATCAACAGCTGAGAAGGAGGAAAATGTAAGTTGAACGTGTTCTCTCAGAATCAAGCTCTTGTTTTGTATTAGCTATGATTAGTTTCATGGTCTTTTTGGTTAGATTTAGTCAACCAATCTTGCACAAATGCTTCGATAAATCTTGCTAGTTTGCATTATATATCATTGCCGGAGAACTGTTTTATTGAAAGATATCTTAGAGGATTCATTTGGGATTGGTATTGTTGAAACATGAACAGAAGAAACTCACAAATGTCAAGTCCAGAAAATGGGGTCTGTGGAAAATATCTGGAGAGCATGAGTCAGGGGGGAGAAAGGAAGGAAGTTGGCATAAGCAGCAGAAACATTCCAATGCAGAGGGTTCTGAATCTGCCTCTGATGCTGCTACAGAGGCCTATAATGCTGCAGTGGCCACAATAGTGAGGGCTCCTCCTAAGGACTTCAAGGTTGTACGACAGGAGTGGGCCGCCATTCGCATCCAGACTGCATTCCGAGGATTTTTGGTAACCATTCTCCATGGATAGTGATTTGGTTCATTTTTAAGAGGATTATTGTTACTGTATTCCTTTTGGTTTTTTGGGTTTTACAGGCGAGGAGAGCGCTGCGAGCATTAAAAGGAGTGGTGAGACTTCAGGCCTTGTTTAGGGGCCGTCAGGTAAGGAAGCAGGCGGCAGTTACATTGAGGTGTATGCAAGCGTTGGTTAGGGTTCAGGCTCGTGTAAGAGCTCGCCGTGTACGAATGTCTATGGAAGGTCAGGCAGTTCAGCAAATACTTGATGCACACCGAAAACGCGAGAATAAACTAAGAGAATCTGAGGTATTTCTGAGCAATTTTATTAAGAAGTTACTCTATCTATAGTGATTCTAGATTAAGCTTGCTCTTTAGGGTCTGGGGTATAGGAGAACTATGATTAAAAGGTGGGGAATTTTGAGTAGATGCCTAAATGGGTATGTGAGGGACAATTGCAAATCTATTGTTGAAAGGGCAAGAAGAATTTCTCCTATTACTAATCCTAGGGTCACCAGAATTGTTTGCCTCTGGGACTGGTGCATATCTCCTGCTAGAGAAGTTCTCCCAAACTGAGATTGAACTTTGACCTGGGCAACTTAAAAAACACGGGTTGAGCTTATCTTAGGTTTGATCTCCGGGGTCTTATATGCTCGGAGAATATGATCTAAATTTTCCTTTGATATGACGTATGATTCAGTATGATTCTTTCGTGGATTGGAGTGGTTGGGGATTTTGTCCATTTTCTAAGTTCTTTGAGCAATGCAGGGGTGATGTGAAAGTCAAGGGAGTGTTTAAAGAAAATGATTTAACTAATATTAAAGATCAGGTCTGAATCCTTTATTTGTTGAAGAGATTGAGGGTTTTGTCCATTTTGTTTTGAGCATTCTGTTGTGTGTTTCAGGAGGGGTGGTGTGATAGTCAAGGGACTCTTGAAGAGATCCGCACAAAACTGCAAATGCGACAGGAAGGAGCAATTAAAAGAGAACGAGCAATTGCTTATGCTCTCTCCCATCAGGTATTTAAACAATACGTTTCTCCACGATTCTAAATTTTTTTGTCAAAAGCCTATAATGAATCTTTCCATCTGCCCATATTATTGGAATTAATGGTTTTCTTTTTTGCAAAGTGTAAAATGCTGTTATTATCCTTCATAAAGTGTTACAGAGAGTAAAAGGACTCTTTTAATGTTCCTAGTTTCATATGGATGTTGATATTATGTCAAATAATTTAACTTGCAGTGTCTAACTTTTGTTCCATATTGCTTGCGTTTATGTTGGTCAAAATCTGACTTTTATAGAATGCAAATGTAAAGTAATCATTTGTAGCTTTCTGTAGCTTATATTTTGAGCTTTCAGTCCATTGTAGATGTACTTCAAGTTTACATGATGAATCCATCGTAGATGTAACTCATTCATTTAATTGATTTCTTCTTTTCAGCAATGGAGAAGCAACTCTAGAACAAATGGGCCAGTATATATTGCAAAACCTGAGCTTGACAGAAACAGCTGGGGCTGGAGTTGGTTGGAACGTTGGATGGCTGCCAAACCATGGGAAAATCGGCTAATGGAGGAGCATGCCCATGCAGATGCTTCTGAGACACTGTCTCTAAAAAGCTTTGAAGATGCTCCAGAGCATCCAAAGAAGTCAAATGATCCAGGTATGGTTAAAGTTCGTAGGAACAATGTCACTGTTCGTGTTGCTGCAAAGCCTCCTATTGCTTCTGCCTCTCACCAGCTTGGTAGGTCGTCTTCTATGCCGGGCTCTGATTTACAATCTGATGGAAGCTCTACATCATCTAGAGGATCATGTACTTCAAAATCTGGAAACACTTTTAATACATCAGATGAAAGTATTGGAAGGCCTAACTACATGAATCCTACAGAGTCTGCCAAGGCTAAAGCACGCTCCTTTAGTGCTCCAAAGATAAGGCCTTCTTCATATGATGATCTTCAATTGCAGAAGAAAATATCTGTTTATAATGTAGATGTAAAGAGCACAGGTGGATCGGATTCTTCTTTGCAGTCTTGCCAAAAATTTCCGCCAACATTGAGATTGGACAAATCATCCATCAAGAGTGGAGAGATAAGTGTCTTCTCCTATGCAGAGCCTCGAAGACACTGTTACTAGTGATTGGTTGAACATCTCTAAGTTGTCACTTCTTGTGCCTGCAAATTGAAGCTCTGGCATTTGAGCGGAAGTTCAACTTAACTGCAATATGCTGAAATATGCAGAATGATGTTTAAGAGTGAGGTGAAATTTGAACTGCAAAATGGCCTGCTTAAGTTAAGTGTTCAATAGTTTGTTGATCCGTGGATTTGGGAAACAAAATCTGGTTTGCTTTGGTTGCAGAAGATGGGGCAAGTGTATTTCAATAACTGTTAAACCATACCTTGCAGGCTGGACGGCATGCAAAAGAGTTTGGACTAGAATTCTGAATCAAGCTTCCATTTGTATGCCTTTGCAGATTACGGACATAATGGAAGAAGTAATACCCTGTGTACATGCCAAAGTAAGACGACAGACAATTTTCCCATAGGAGATACCTGTAATGTATCAGAACAATTTCTGCTGGTTATTGCAGAAATTGGTTCTATTGTATCAGTAAGGAGTGTGGTATACCTTAACAGCTAGTTAAGCTACAGTTTCTTTGATCGTTTAATTTTTTTGGGTGACATCCCCTGTTTGATAAAATTCCTTTTTGGGGAGAGTTAATATAATTTACAATGCTTGGATGCCTCTGATCTATTCTACTTTCAAATTCTGATTATAGAGTGGTAAAATAGTTTATAAAATGAATTATGAACTTTCAAGTCTTGGCCATACAATGGTAAAGAGTCCAAAAGATGGCCAGTTGATTTTAATTTTTAATGAATTACCTAGATTCAACTTTCAAATTCTGATTATAGAGTGGTAAAACAGTTTTCAAAATGAACTTTCAAGTCTCGGCCATACAGTGGTAAAAAGTCCAAAAGATGGCCAGATGGTTTTTATTTTTATTGAATTACCTAGATTCAAGACAACCAAACAATCATCTTTTGTAGCAGTAATCATGGATGAGTGGAATGAAATCTGAGGTCAGTAAATTAATTATCGGATTCTTATCTCAATAAGCATTCATTTTAGTACAATGTTCACATTAAATGAAGAGAGTTAATCTAAACAATATTGATTTGATGGCAATGGTATTGTGAATGGATTATGGAGAACATGGCAAAGATACTTAGCATCCCTTAAATGGCCTTTGCTGTTTTGGGTTCTCTGTAAAGGCGAGAAAATAGCTTAATACTTAGTGATTTCGTGGAATGACTTGCAGGTGTCTGCCAATTGTCTGCTACCTATCCTTTGTTGTGACACCGCAAAACTTAACAGCCCAAAAGGAGGGGCAAATTTGCTCTTTTCGAAGATTTAGAATGCATGTGGTCTGCTACTAAGTGTTTCTCATTTTGAAGTATTTCCTTAGCATCTTAGTGGATGAAGCTGAAACAAAACAAAAGTTGAAGCATTTGTTCTCTAATAAACCGAAGGAAGCTTCATCCGACGTCGATAGTAATTCTATGCATAGCATCCCTTAAAAGTCGTGCTAATTTTCTGAACGTAAACCAAGCATATAAGCGCATTTTTTATCCTTTAACTGTTAAAAAAACATACAGATACTTCTTTACTCTTACTTCATCTGAATGAATCAAATTATCTGTATGCAGTGCCAACTGCTCTATAAAACTACTCATCCAAATCTAAATTTTCATATACATACTGATTGCTGATATGTATCATCTATAATATTAGACCTGTATAAGGAACTGCCGATCGCTTGGATTAATTAAAATGGAAGATCTAAATTTCGAATCAAAACACTAAAATCCCTGGAAAGGCTTGACAACCATAGACCTTCTCTCATTTGATTTCATGGCAATGGTATTGTGAATGGGTCTTCGCTGTTTGTGTTAAATTTGGTTTACTTGTCACTATCCTTTCCGCATTATGGAGAATGAAACGGTCTTGGCTGTTTGGGTTCTTTGTAAAGGCCAGAAAATAGCTCGATACAGGTGATTTCATGGAACGACTTGCAGGTTTCTGCCAATTGTCTGGTACCTATCCTTCGTGGTGACACAGCAAAACTTAACAGCCTAAAAGGAGGGGCAAATTGTTTTACATGCTCTTTTCAAATATTACGAAAGCATATTAGTTGTTTGGTACTCGATGTTGCTCCTTTTAGAAGTACTTCCTGCACATCATAGTGAATGAAGCTGAAACAAAACAAAAGTTCAAGCATTAATTCTCTAATAAAACAAAGAAGTTGAATCCAATGCATGTTATAATTGTTGGAAAATGAGTTATACTGAATTAAAGATGGATTGGTTATCAAGATGGCTGATAGAGCATCCCATAGAAATGAGGTCTTAGTTTTGACTTTTACAAAGTTTAATATAGTATTAGAGTTTAGATAATTAGAGTTAGGCCAAGCTAGGATTTCCAAGCACTTGTAGTGTGGCTCAAGGGGAGTGTTGGAAAGTGAGCCACAATTGAACTGAAAATAGACTGGTCACCAAGAGGGTCAGTAGTTCAGTGGTAAAGCATCTTAGCAGCAAAAAGGTCTTAAGTTTCATTCCTAGCTGGTCCATGAAAAGTTTAACATAGTATCAGAACCTAGGTCAGTAGAGCTAGGCCAAGCTAGGATCTTCGAACACTTGCAATGTGGCTCAAGAGGGGAGTGTTGGAAAATAAGCAACACTTGAGTCAAAGATGGATGACACCAAGAAGTCATGGTTTAGTGTTAAACACCCAACAACAAATGGGAGGTCCTTGGTTTGACTTAATCCATGAATTCAACAATAACATCTCTTAAATTTTGTGTGCAAATTTTTCAATTGAAATATTAAAAATGTTAACACTAATACTCCTTTACCCTTCATCTGAATGAGCCAAATTATCTGTATGCAGGGCCCATTTTATCTGTATGTAGTACTAATTGCTCTATAAAACATCATCCAAATTTATATTTACATATATAGGTGACACTGATTGCTAATATGTATTATCTATAATACTGATCCCCTGGATTCATTAAAAAGGAAGATTTGAATTTTGCATCAAAACACTAAATTTCATATGGAAAGTATTGATTAGGGGAAACGTACTAGTAGTCGTTAGGGCTAACTTTGCGAATCCGTAGAGAGTGGAAAATAGGTCCGATTTCTTCGATTTTTTTTGGGCTTGTTCGTAAGCGAGTTTTAGCTTAAAAAGAAAAAATTGGCTTGTGGGTAGTAAAAACACATCTTCTTGAACCCATAAAGCGAAAGGTGATAAAAAAGGGTGTTTTTAAACCTCCGTCCCCTACATCTTTACCACTTCACCACTACCCGTTCATTGGACAACAAATAAAAACTTAAAAAAAAAAAGGTGTTTTCAATGTGTTAACATTTTTGGTCAACTACACATTCAATAGTGAACATATATTGGTGTAATTTGTAAATTTTTATTGGCATAATTAAAACAATGTAATGACTAAAATATAAACGGTTATTGGGGGTCAAGTGAGCATGAAGTAAACAGCAATTGAATCATGAACAACCAACAACCAGTTTTTCTCTCATTTTGAATTTTTATATGTACACAGCAAGCAACTATGTTTTTAGGGTTTATAAAGGAGATTTCGTATTTTAAAATTTAATGCTAAACCTTTAATGTTCAGTCTAAAGAAGAATATATTGGGTAAAATTCTCTGCATCCAGCTTAACATATTCATATCATTTCTATTCATTAACATTAAGCCCGGATGTCAGGCGAGATGATTAGGTACACCTTCAGCTGAACTGGGATTATAACTTTTTTAACTTCAAAGAACTTCCAAACATTCCATGTGTAAATTTTACAGTAGGCAGCTTACATGCAAGAGAAAGCCAATCAATTGCAAATATTCTACAGGAGCATAAAGAATTCAGAATAGCTTTTCATGCCTGCATTGTAATTATGCCCGAGTACTGACAAATTGCAATCCATGTCCCAATGGCACTAGCCTCGATTTTCTCCATGGTAGGTATCTTTGTTTAAAAGGAAATATAGCCTCAAACTACAGTCTACGAGGTTCCTTAATCTCCGTAATGATCACCAAATCAGATTTTCTAATGACTGAATTGTTGCTTCTCTTCCGAGGCAATAAATAACAATATACAAGACAAGAACAGAGCATCGATATGGCAAGAAGACGCTCAGATCAAGCAGCTGAACCGCACGGCTTTTCTTTAATTGTTGTCTTTTACTGATTATAGAATCAACTCCATAATAACCAATATCCAACACCAATAAACTGCTAAGCCATCTCAACTCTCAAGATCCTTCAGGCTGCGCCCGTACCCAAGAGAGCTACTGGCAGTATTAGTAGCAGTAGCCCACTTCAAAATTTCCCCTGCTACTGCTACTGCTACTGCTACTGCTACTGCCAGGTACCGTAGACTGGTCAGTCCAGCAAACTCAAACCATAAATAGGTACTGCAAATTCCAGTTTTTTTGTTCTTAATTAAATAATGGTTAGGTGACAGTGGATTGCAAAAGTTTCACTGGAGTCTACATGAATTCTATTATAATATAGCCTAGCTCTTTATGTTCTGAGTAGTGGACTAGTCTAATGACTAGTGGTGTCGCCTCTCCACACATATCTATAAATAAAATATGGCTGTAGTTGAGCATTCTAACTTTGGGCTTTTCAAAATTTTGTGGAAATTGCAAAAAATCTCAATTTTTTTACAACAGTTTGTTTGGCAACGCCCCTGCTTATAACTAAGGTTTTAGGGCCACATCATCAAATATAATGCCACATCAACATTTTTTGTAGAGGTGTCCAAAAAGATAAAAAAAAAAAAGGTGAGACCGATACTTGTGTACTAAACCATGTTTTATTGGTGCATAGATTCGGCATCACATGTTTTGTTTCTTTTTAGATCTAAGGAATACATATTATTCAATTATTGGTAGTTATCATCAACACTAACAACTTTAAAGTCACAACTATTGGTTCAATATTGTTAAAAATATTGGACATTAAATCAACAAATGCTATAACAACTATTGGAACATGCTCAACTAACTAGTGGGCCCTTTCCCCTTTAATTAAAACTTAGCAAAGATTATGAGATGTATAATCACTAAAGTAGCATATTCATGTTAATTCTCATTCAGTTTTGTATCTATCTTAAAATAATGTTGTATTGTAACTATAAAAGTGGTACATTTTTATGTTTGATTTTGTTCACAATTTAATTTCTATTCATTGTTTATCATTTTTGTTTGTAATAATTTTTAAACATTTATTTCTTATTTCAATATTATTAGCTTATTTCTTAAGATCATTTTTGGAGGAGCACAACAATAGTACCTAAAATCAAAGTCAATAGCTATTCTCTACACAAATTTCATCCTCTAAGACATCATATCATCATCATAACATACATTCAACATACCATATCATAATATCATGAACCACCAAGTGTTATGATGGGCCCCACAAAAGGTACAAATTTGCACATTTTTTGTTCATGTTTTTGTTGCCAAAACATGTTTTTGAATTATTTAGTTGAGATATTCAAATCTTATAGTTTTTTGAATTGTTATATTGTTGTTTTTGGTGCCTTTTTTATTATATGTTCACAAGCTCCAAATTTAATTTTATTTTGGTTGAGTTGTAGTTGTAAGCTCCAAATCCAATTTCATTTTGGTTACAGTTATAGATATAAGCTCCAAATATGATTATTTTGGCTATGAGTTACAAAAGAGGTTACACAAATTTATGGTACATTATATCGACAGGAAAACTAGCGAATTTGTTATTCATTTTGTAGGCATCTAATGCCCATGTTTTCCCTTGCTTGTAGAAGAAAAAAAATACTTAGATGTTAAGATAATCTATCCTCTATAGTTTTCTTAAATGGCTTTGTGTAAATTTCTATTTAAGGTTTTATAATTTGTATTTTTCAGTGAATCAAAATTCATTACAAGTTGTAGAGGAGACATCCACAAGAATAATTCATGGTAAATTATTATGACATGAAACGTGACAATATTTTTAAAAGGTTTTTGCAAGAATTTAATGCTCTTGTGGCTGCCCATGTTTATAGAGGAAGGTTATTAGTCAGATGACAAGATAGTTTACCATCTATGATCTACATAAATGCCTTTACATACATTTCAAAATAGGTTTTTACAATTTGCATTGTCATAGCCTTTTGATTTATGAGCTTTTTATTTGTGCCCTAAATCATTCCCCATTCCTCATTCCTTGGCACTGGAATATCATTCAAATAGTAGTGTTGCTTTTTCATACACACATGTATAAATAAAATATGGTTATAATATTGATTCTAGTAAATTTTGCTATGAAATATAGTCAAAACTTAACAAAAACTATGAGATGTATAATAATTAAAGTAGTATATTCATGCTAATTCTTATTTAGTTTTGTATCTATCTTGAGGGTAATGTCGTATTGAATTTCCCTTACAACCTAATTTTATTCATTGTTATCATTAAAAAAATATTCTTCATATTATCATTCCTTATTTGGATATTATTACTTTATCCCTTAAGATCATTTTTTGAGGAGCACAACATCAACACCTAAAATCAAAGCCACTGACTATTCTCCATATAAATTACACCTTCTAAGACATCATAACATACACTCAACATTCCATACCATAACATCATGAATCACCAACTTTAATATGATGGGACCCACAAAAGGTGTAAACTACATTTTTTGTTCATGTTTTTTTGTCAACAAACACACATTTTTGAATTATTGAGTTGAGATTTTTAAATCTTATAGTTTTTGAATTGTTATAATGTTGTTTTTGGTGTCTTTTTCATTATATGTTCACAAGCTCCAATTTTTATTTTATTTTGGTTGAGTTCTAGTTTTAAGCTCCAAATTCAATTTTATTTTGGTTATGAGTCACATATATAAGCTCCAAATTTGATTTATTTGGTTATGAGTCATAAAGGAGGTTACATGAATTTGTGGTACATAATTTCAATATGAAAACTAACATTTTTTATTCATTTTCTTAGGCATTTAATGTCCCCGTGGTTGCCCATGTTTGTAGAGGACAAAATATAGTTGAATGGAAAGACAATCTAACATCTACAATGTACTTAAATGCCTTTGTGTAAGTTTCTAAGGTAAGGTTTCACAACGTACATTTTTTAGGGAAGTGATTCATTACAAGTTGTAGAGGAGGCATCCACAAGAGGAATTCATGGTACATTATTTTGACATAAAAATTGGTATTTTACTTTTAATTTTTGTGGGTTTTTGTAAGAGATTAAAGTTCATGTGGTTGCCCATGTCTACAAAAGGAAGATAGTTAGATGGAAATATAGTCTACCATCTATTGTCTACTTAAATGCTTCTCCATACATTTCAAGATAGGATTTTACAATCTACATTATTACAGTCTTTTGATTTAAATGAAATTTTTTATTTGTGCCCTAAATTATTCCCTATTCCCCATTCCCCTACTAGTGAATTTCTTTAAAAATTCTATACATGAAAATTTGAGTATCTTCGCTTTTAAGATTTACATTTATTTTTCTTCGAAAAAATTGTGAGGTTGCAGGATTCCTTTATCATTGTTTCTATTAAATATTTAGAACACAACCTTGACACATGTTATTTATCATAGGGCAAGATGTCACGTGGTCAGCTCACAATACCATGTCCCACTTTTTGGCCAAAGTAGGACATTAATATCAACATTTTTTTTAATAAAATTTCACTTTACAAAACCTATAACAACTAAATCATTAATAATTTGGAGATGATGTGAACTAGTGATTTGTTAGGATTTATGTGTAGATTCTAAATATATATTTTTATTTTTTTTTAAAAAAATTGTGATTTTTTTACATAACTTTTAACAACTTATTTTTATAGTAAACAACATTTTTAAAAGTGATGTTTATGTCGTTGCACATAATTTTTTTATTGAAAGGACAATATTATAACTTTTAAAATATAGATTTTTAACATTAATATCTAGTGCATGGATATTTTTTCATAATTTTTTTGGATAGTTTTTTAAATTATTTTTTAAAGTCAAAGTAATTATAATATGAATGTAGGTGTATGTCATCACACATAACTTGTTTTGTATGTATTGAAATTATTATTATTATTTTTGTCGAAACAAGAACATCAATACCTAGTGCACATATTTTTTATATTTTTTTCTCTATTTTTTCGCGTATATGAAACAAATATCTTAATGTTTAGTGAAAAATAACATTCATAAAAAATAAAATATAAATATAATAAAATTAAAAATATTTAAAATTATACTTTTTGGAAAGCTTATAATAAGAGTTACGTACTTACAAAACATAATTTCTAAATGACTTTATTTAATCCCTCAAAAGGTTTAAAGAAAATGTGTTTTTTTCCAACATTTTGATAGGCACAAAAGAGACTCCATTGTGGGTATGATTTAAGACTAGAGGGGTTATATCCAAGGGGGTTTGATATAAGGGGTCTTATCTAACCCCCTTCAATTAAAACCCTTTAGATGGAAACCCTTAAGACTTAAATCATTAGTTTTTCTAAAAAATATGTGATTTCAAATAAAAATTAGGATGTACCAAGTTTGGAACCCATTATTGTGGGATGACCCCATGAACACCTTCCATCATAATTACATTACAATCCAATGTATATAATCATTTTTTATTTTTTATTTTGTTGTTTAAGCTTGAGTTATTTACTCTAGGGAATGCAACTAATTTTAAAATAAAAGTTATCATTAAAAAGCCACATTATGGACATTTGTAACCGGTTCTTATAATAAATGTTTATGGACTTTGGTTCATGATATACTAAATGAACATGTTTCATGTAGGTACACTAGCTAGTCGTTAATAGAAATCCCAAATTTACAAGAGGTTGCTCCTTTATTAATTTTAACTTTGAGCTTTGTGTGTTTTGGATTTTTTTTTACCACATCCAGTAGATCATCATTTTTGAAATTTGTATGTGTATGTTATGTATTTATGAAGTATATATAGGTATAACATAGTTTCTTAGAAGGAAAAGCATGAGTGGAATTGATCAAAACATCCATGTTCCTAAAAAAACCTTTTAAATCATTGCAAACACCCTATTTGATTGTATTTTAGGCAAGAAGACTACTTTAAAATTGCCCTAATCAACCAAATAATTGAGAAAGTTCTATAATTGCTAGTGCATTCATATTCTTCTTGTCATCATATGCCCTAAAAAACTTACATTTAGTCAATTGAATTGCATGTACACCAAAAAATGATCCTCTCTATTAATAAAAACAGGAGGAAGTTCAAGAAATTTGATATAGTTTTATTTTATTTTATTTTAAATTCTACTCTTAGACCTTAGTTTTGCCTCAAATGCAGTTGAAATATCATCTCTCTCATTTTCATCGTTGATTTCAATGGAAACTATATGAAAACATGTATTAGATTAAAAACTTAACAACCATTTGCAATCTAAATATTCTACATTGAGAAGATAAAATAAATTATGTGACCTCCTTCCCTGAACTAACTCAAATATTTTTTTAATGGTTTTCAACTTGGTCTCTATCACTTATATATAATTTGAATATAATAGGGTGCATTGTGAGAATCATTCAAGGATGAGGGATTGCTAGGTTTGGGTGAGATTTATAATAAATTCCTTACTTTTCCCATTATGGGTTATAATTGAACCCTATATTACATACAAACAAATTGTAATACAATCATTACATATATTTTCTTATCGATTACATAAAATAGAATCATAGAGTTCATATTCCACGTGAATGGAATGGGGTTGCAAATTGTTTGGCTAAATGGGCTTCTGATCATTTGCATGATTGGAATATTGTGGAAAGGGGCCAATTACCCATGGATTTGTTACAAAAGTTGGACCAATTACTAGAGATTGATAGGGATGTGTAATTCCCTTGCTTTGTACTGCTCTTTTTTGGTTTGAATAAATTTTTACCCCTCTTTTAGTAAAAAAGAAGTCATGATGTTTGTTTAGTAGAAATGATGCCTTACATTTCTTTAGTGCCCCCAACTTTGTAAGAAATTCAATATTACCATTTCTATCTACTACATTTGTTAATTTTGCACCATGAGTGTCCTTGGTTATACCAATATTCTAAAGTAGGAATATGCAATCCACTTGTTAGCAAATCATTATAATGAGCACAATATTTATCATAAAATATAGTCAATGAAGAATTGTAGTACATGTATTTCCATGACTTCAATAATTTGAAATAGCAAAAAAATCTAAAACAACTTTATCTTTTATGTCTATAACTTAGTGTATTATCATAAGTTTCAAACAACCATTTATGACTTTCAACAATTATATCTTTTAGTTATATATTGTTAGTATATTCCAAACTTTTGAACTCACTAATATCATCTAAAATGTTTCGTTCTAGATCCTATTTCCCCTCAAGTACAACCTTTTCTATTTTTAGAAGCTTTATTATTGTCCTTATGATAAAATTATGTAATTTGAAAAATACAATGTATTTTTCAACCTACACTTTTCCCTCAAATGAAGCTATTAATTTTTAAATTTAGCATTGATAAATAATACTAAGAAATTTATACTCTTTACCATACTCTCATAAGATCACCCATAACAATTCTTGTGCAGGTTGAGAAATAAAGTGCATTTTTCAACCTATATTTTTTCTTGCAATTTATTTTTTAACCAATTAATGTGCATACGCTACTTCCTATTTCATAATTTTTATTTATTGTAAGAGGTTGATGACCTACACAATGAATTTGATCCCATAATTGTATAGTAAAGTGAAGAAATTTGACTTGTAGTTGAGATGAGTAATCCATAAGAATGTTTTCATGATTTAGGTGCACAAAAGAAGTCCAATACAAGTTTAGCCCCTATAAATATGAAATTTATAGTAACATTTGAAGAAGTTATAGAAAGGAAGAGGGATTCTCATAAGAGACCTAACGAGGTGACAATATAAAGATAGATAGTGTGCAGGCCCCAACTAGCTCATTGTCAAATAAAGGGAAGGGGAAAATAATAAAAATATTAAATCTTTTTTAAAAGAAAAATAAAATAATAGGTGTGTCCCAATTTAATCGTCTCCCACCTAAGGAAGATAAATGAAAAATGAAAAAAAAAAATCACTATGTTGATGAGTCATTAATTAAGTACAACTCTCCTTCATGGTGGGATGAGAATAATAGTAATGATAGTATTTGTGATGATCAAATGGGTCCAACATTCTATAGCATGAATTATGAAACATTGAGTGATGCTTCCACTAATTTATAGTGGGCTTGATAGTACCTTGTGTAAATAAATAATATACTAGTATATTTATTATGGTATACACATTGTGAATGCATAAAAAACTTTGAGCATGTGTGATTATATACTTTTAATATGTCAATGATTCTTATTCAATAGTTAATTGGGATATGATTACTTGGTTTGTTCAGTCCATTTGAACATGGATGAACTCATTATTAGTTAGAAATCCTAAATAAGGTATTGTTGAACACATGATTGATCTTTGCATTACCTTAATACCACTATAAAAACTATGGAATATTGGATGGATGTTTGAACAATAATCTTTTTGGGTATGGCCATATAACTTGTGATTAGTTAAATATATGAATAAACTATAAACTCCTATGGAAACTCCATAAGAGCTATGATACGTTGAATAATTTTATGGAATAAGTATTAGTGGATATTTGATTGATATAAAAAAATAGTAACACTTTTGATTGTATACACTTTAGCTTGGTATGCTATATTTATTTTGTGGGTGCAACAAAGATGCATTAATTTAGAGTAAAAATGGATAATAATTTTAGAGATTCCATATAGGGGGTTGAAATTTTAGATCATATGTTTATTAGTCCTCAACATACAAGACATGTGTTGATAATTTGTAGTCATGTGAAGATAAATTCAAATGCTAATTATTTTCAATTCAATACTTTTTGTATGAATTGAACTTTTCTAACTATTTTGGGATCACTTTCTTTTGAATATGAGGTTTGATGTTGTTTTTGAAAAGAATAAAGTAGATGTCATGTCTCGAACTCTGATGCTACTTGCTTTTGGCTTTGTGTGGATTTGATATATGACTAAATGTGTGTGGTAGAGTAAGTAATAAATAATATGATGTTTTTGGTGTGATGAAATATGAAAATGTTTGCTTTAATTCTGAAAAGTTGAAAAGTATTGAATATGGTTTACTTTGAAATTGAAGCAAAATAGAATAGTAATACTTTAATTAATGCGTTTTATTGCTTTGATTTGGATTTTATCTGGATACTAATCTATTAATGGGTGTCTGAGTGTACTTGAGCTGCAGGTTGTCGAAGACCAAGGGTGTGATTAAGGAGAGGAGGTTATCTTCTTGGAAGGGTAAAGCAGGAATGGTCCTCTCGATCACACACAAGCACCTAGAATCATGTAGATGCATTTAGAATTAAATTAGCTCGACTGTTTTATTGTTTGCAAATTTTATATTGTTTAGTCAAATTAAATAAATAATGAAATAAAAGCATAATAAAACAAAAGAATTTATTTTAATTATAATTCAATTATAGATTTTGTTTTATAAGTAAATGATTATGCATGGTTAATTTAAATAATTATTTTATTTTCAATTGAATGTTATTTCCTTGAAATACAAATTTATCTTGATATTAAATGATATTTATTTATTGTTCATTAAGGGTAAATATTTTCATTTGTAATTTAGAAATAGTAATTTTCTAACTATTTACGAAAGATAAGTATTTAGTTGCAACTAAAATAGAAAATTCTTTTTATTATTTATCAAGAAAATAACACGCATAGAAATAAAAATTTAATTTTTATTATTCTTTTCAAGATTAGATTTTAAAAGCAAAAAAAAAAACTTTAAAAAGAGGAAATGAATAACGAGAACACACAACTGCCTGATATTCTTCTTGGTATTGCTCTACAAAATAATTGAAAAATGGCTGCCAATAGATGTTTTAGATTTTAGTAGAATAAGAATAGTGGAAATAAGAAGAAGAATACAGGAGAAAAGAAAAGAAAATAAGAGGAAGATTCTTCATAAATCAAATTGGAAGAGAGAAAAGGACGGGAAAAGAAGAAGAAGAAAGGAGTCTCAATTGCAGGCAATTTTTCTAGGTTTTTAAATCTCTTCCAATGCATTTAATTTTCAAAGTGTGTGAAAGATGGTTGTGTTGGATGCTGTGGATATGGTTGCTGATATGTGGTTGTCATTGATGTCCACACTATTAGCATTTGGTGTACTAGAGGCTGTATATGTCGAGGATATTGAGAAAATTGTAAAAGGAAATGTTCTAGGTTCCCTGTGGAATTGTGCAGGTCATGAAGGTGCTTTGTTTTGTACATTGAAGATTAGCTGATGCGGATTAAAGGGTTTATTGTTGAATGTTTCTAGATCATCTACTGAAAGTTTTAGAGGTTTGCGTGAAGTTTTGAGTATGTTGTGGTCTGACAGTGTTTCTGTGGTCTCTGTCAGTGTTCCTAAATGAAGATTGTGTGATTCTAGTAATCTTTGTTGTTGTGGATGCTTCTCTATTGATTCTTGGTACTCTTGGATGTCTCTAGATCATTCTCTATCTTGGTGGTATGTCCACATTACTTAGAGAGCTCGCGGTTGAAGATCTTTCTTGTGCATGTTCATTTTTCATGTTCTTGGCTGACATGTTGAAGGTAGCGTGTTGTGGATCTTTGTGGAAAAATTAATTAAAGTATTTTTGTGTTGGAGATATTAATTTTGGTCCCCACTATGTTGTGGCAAAACTTGGTGGATTTGCATTGGAAATTTATTTGTAAATTTGGGCCAACATTGAAAATATGTTTTATTTTTCTGGCCGACTAAGTTGTGATTAAATCCCATGTAGCGGATATATAAGAGCAATTGGTTGAGTGAAGTTAGTGTGTGCATGTGTGTGAATGTATGCCAGAGAAAGTGTAAATGTGTGAATAGTGTTTCTATCATTTGATTACTGAGCAGAGAGTGAAGAAGATTGAGGAAAGTGTGAAGAAGGTTTTCTGAGCTTAATTGGAACTGTAATAAGGCTTGTACAGAAGCCATTTTCTCAGTTCATACTTTGTGGATCTAATCCATATTTTTGTATTGTTTGATAGTGAGTCCTCTTTTGTATTTGAGCGGTGAGATCTAGGCAGTGTGCCTGAATGCATGGGCATTCCCCTTATTATTTCTCTTTATACTTTTAACAAAGTATAATCTTGTGGGCTAATATCCACCGTGGTTTTTCCCCTAACAGGGTTTCCATGTAAAAAATCTTGGTGTTATTTGTCTCTCTGATGTGTTAATTGCTTATTCATTAGATTTGAGATTAAAGTTAAGATAAGTTAGAAAAGTTTGAGTTTTTGTTACAACTGATTCACCCCCCCTCTCAGTTGTCTGTCCTCATTTTTCCAACAATTTGTATCAGAGCAGGTTCCTTTGAAGAAGTCTAAAAGCTTGAGGTGATCTAAGATGGAAACAACATTCAAGAAGGACAACCCGAGATTTGATTGCACTAACTACTCAATGTGGAAAGTTAGAATGCAATGTCACTTAAAGTGTATTGGTGAAGCTTTCTGGAAGATTACAAGAGATCCATATACTATTCCTCAGAATGGTCCCTCCACTACTGATGAGATCAAAGATGCTGAAAATAATGTTAGGGCTATTGAAGCTTTCGTGAGTGCTCTTATAGATTTAGAGATGGCTAATGTGTTAGGTCTGGAGACAACTCATGAGATTTGGATGAAATTGGAAACTTTGTATGAAGGAGATGCACAGGTGAAGATGGCTAGGCTACAGAGCTTGAAGGGAAAGTATGAGAATTTGAAGATGGGCGAAGATGAAAATATCATTTCTTTTATATAGAGAGTAAATGAAATAGTGATGGGTATTAAAGGTGCCAGTGGTTTTGTGGATGAGGATGAAATTGTAGCTAAAGTACTTAGATACTTGCCTCCCTCCTACAAAATGAAGGTTCATGCTATTGAAGAGTTCAGATCAATAAATAAGATAACAAGAGACACATTGATCAGGAAGCTTGCTGCTTTTGAAATAAGTGAATTTGGTGAATCTACACCAAAGACTGAGTTTGCATTCAAGGCCACTATATCCGGAAGCAATAGACAAAGATATATTCTAAGAGAGAGTTCCAGAAAGATATCCAAGAATGATGAAGAACTGAAACAACTTGAAGATAAAGAAAGATAGGTAGAAGAACTGGAAGCACTAATTGCAAAGCAAGAAGGCAGAGGAAAATGTAAGTATGAAGATGTATTGCCTATTAAATGTTTTTCATGCAGTAAAATAGGTCATTTTTCATCAAGATGTCCTGAAAGAGTTCCTAGATCTAAGCCTAAAAAGTCTAGATTCCAAAAGCGATGCTACTTTGTTGAAGAAGCAGTGACTGATGATGAGTTTGATAAAGATAATGGAAAAGAAGATGAATGGGCTTTCATTGCTACCATTGAAGATAATCTTGTGGCTACCAAATCTACTAAAGATGAGAAAGCTCTTGCAACCCAAGTTGAAGAAAAAGATGAGTGGGTTATTTATAGTGGATGTTCACATCATATGACCGGTGATAATTGGAAATTTGTGAGTCTAGAGAAGTACGACGGTGGGGTTGTAAGATTTGGAGATAAAAATGCTGGTGTGATTCGTGGCAGAGGATCTATTTACCTTGGTGGTAAGGATAACACTGATGATGTACTCTATGTTGAAGGCCTAGAGCACAACTTGTTGAGTGTTGGACAAATGGTTCACAAGGGATATGATCTTCAGTTCAAAGATGGAAGATGCAAGATATGTGGAAGTTCTAGAAATATGATTGCAACAGGAAAACAAACAAAAGGTAATATTTTTCATCTGAATACTGCTAATGGAAGTTGTTTAATTGATCAAGTAGATGAGAGCTAGTTGTGGCATAGAAGGTTGTGTCATGTAAACTTTGAAAACATTATCAAGATAAGTTCTACTCAAGCAATAAGAGATCTGCCTAAATTAGTGAAGCCTGCTAATGTAATTTGCAAGGAATGTCAGATGTGTAAACAAACTAGAGTCTCTTTCCAGAGAAAACATTTTCATTCAAACAATTTGTTGGAGCTGCTACATACTGACCCTTGTGGTCCCTCCAGAGTCAGAAGTATTCATGGAGAAAGGTATTTTATGTTGGTTATTGATGATTACTCTAGAATGATTTGGGTTTCCTTTTTAAGAGAAAAATGTGAAGCATTGGAGAAGTTCAAAAGTTTCAAGGCTATGGAAGAAAATGAGAAAGGTTTGAAATCAAATGCCTGAGATCTGATAGAGGTGGTGAGTTTATTTCAAAGGAGTTCAATTCTTATTGTGAAGATCATGGAATTAAAAGACAATTATCTGCTCCTCGAACCCCTCAACAGAATGGAGTTGCAGAGAGAAAGACAAACAATTCTGGATGCTACTAGAACAATGATGATGGAAGGAAATGTATCTCAAATGTACTGGAGTGAAGCAGTAAGTATTGTTGTGTATACTTTGAACCAGGTGAATGTTAATGGCAATTCTGGTAAGACACCTTATGAGTTATGGTTTGGTCACAAGCCTACTATTAAGTACTTCAAGATATTTGGAAGCAAGTGTTATATCAGAAGAAATGATGATATAGGAAAATTTGATGCAAAAAGCGATGAAGGAATCTTCCTAGGTTACTCCACTAAAAGCAAGGCCTACCGGTGTTATAACAAAAGATTGAGAAAGATGGTTGAAAGTGAAAATGTCAGAGTTGATGAGAATTATGTCAAATCATCCAGAAATTGTAGTTATGATTCAGATGAAGATATTACAAGCCAAGGGAAGAATACTCTGACAAAAAATCTACTTTAGATTATTCCATATGTTTCGGTGAAGCAACCTCAATTTGTTTTGGTAAATCAAGTCAGTTAGGAGACAAACAAATACAAGTGTAGAAGAAAGATCAGAATAGTCAGAAGTTCAAGAATTCCCCAAAACTCCAAGGTATGTAAATCTGAATCATTCTGAAAAATCAAATTATAGGAGACAAGAGTAAAGGAGTGCAAACTAGAAGAAAAATTACAGAAGAATATTGTCTAATATCCAAGATTGAGCCTAAAAGTGTCACTGAAGCCTGTCAAGATGAAAATTGGTTGGAAGCTATCAAGGAAGAGCTGATACAGATTGAAAATAATGACACATGGATACTGGTTTCGAGGCCTAAAGACAAAAATGTGATTGGCACTAAATGGGTATTTAGAAACAAGCTGAATGAAGAAGGTGAAGTGGTCCGGAATAAAGAAAGACTGGTATGTAAAGGGTATTCTCAAATGGAAGGTATAGATTTTGAAGAAACCTTTGCCCCTGTCACTAGGATTGAAGCTGTTAGACTATTTCTTGCTTATGCTGCACACAAGAACTATAAAGTCTATCAAATGGATGTAAAGTCTGCATTTCTGAATGGAGAACTAGAAGAATAAGTGTACATTGAACAATCAGATGGATTTCAGCTAACGAACAAAGAAGATATGGTTTATAGATTGAAGAAATATTTTTATGGACTTAAGCAAGCCCCCAGAGCTTGGTATGCTAGATTGGAAAAATACCTACTGAAGCTTGGATTCACTAAAGGTACTGCTGACAACAACTTATACTTCAAATTAGATAATGATAAGGAGTTAATTATAGAAGTTTTTGTTGATGATATCATTTTTGGAGGAGATTACAATCTATGTATAAAGTTTGCTGATGAGATGAAGAATGAATTTGAAATGAGTATGATTGGAGAGATGAAGTTCTTTCTAGGATTGAAAGTTACTCAGTTGGACAAGGGGATTTTCATATCTCATTCTAAATATGTGAAATAGCTGCTGAAGAAGTTCGGAATGGATGACTCCAAACATATTGGTACTCCCACGGTGACCAGATGTAAGTTGACACAGAATGATGACTCTCCTAAGGCAAATCAAACCAGATATAGATCAATGATCGATGGATTGCTCTACTTGACTCAGACTAGACTAGACATTATGAATGTTGTATGTATGGTTGCTAGATTTCAAGTTGATCCAAAAGAATCACATGCAACTACTATGAAGATAATTTTTTAGGTATCTAAAAGGAACAGTTGACTTTGGACTTTGGTATCCAAAGGATGATGATCTCACTTTATGTGCATATATTGATGCAGATTGGGCTGGTGATGTAGATGACAAAAAAAGTACAAGTGGTGGTGCTTTCTTCCTAGGGAAGAAGCTGGTATCCTGGTTAAGAAAAAAGCCAAACTCAATTTCTCTATCTGATGCTGAGGAAAAATACATTGCTGTTGCTAATAGCTGTACTCAAGTGATATGGATGAAACAGATGCTGAGAGACATCAGGGTGACATATGAAGAACCTATTGTCATATACTGTGACAACTCAAGTGTAATAAATATCTCAAGGAATCCGGTGCTACACTCCAAGACTAAACATATATCAATCAAGTTTCATTTTATGAGAGAGAAAATAAATGAGAAAGAAGTCAGACTAAAGTATGTGCCTACCAAAGAACAGATTGTAGATATATTTACTAAGCCTTTGCTGAAGGATAATTTTGAGTATCTCAGAGGAATGCTAGGGGTAATCACCCCTCCTGATATGAACTAAACGATGCATTTGCTTGCATCAATCCGTGAACTTCATTGCTATATTCTGATCTAGATTGATGTTTTCATGGCTGCTACTCAGGGGGAGTAGTCAGATGTGTAGATATGTGGTTCAGAGCGTGTATTTGGAAAGGTAATTGTTACCTTTTCCATTGATGTCAAAGGGGGAGAAGTGTAATGTGAAAAATATTTTCAAGAGGAGAAGTGCAGGAGAAGTAAGTGTGTTGGGTTGATGGTATTTTTCACATCATGTGTTGCCATCAATTCCAAAGGGGGAGATTTTTGGATGTTGTGGATATGGCTGCTGATATGTGGTTGTCATTTATGTCAACACTATTAGCATTTGGTGTACTAGAGGTTGTATATGTCGAGAATATTGAGAAAATTGTAAAAGGAAGTGTTCTAGGTTCCCTATGGAACTATGTAGATCATGAAGGTGCTTTGTTCTATACATTGAAGATTAGCTGATGTGGATTAAAAGGTTTATTATTGAATGTTTCTAGATCATCTACCAGAAGTTTCAGAGGTCCATGTGAAGTTTTTAGTATGTTGTGGTCTGACAGTGTTTCTGTGGTCTCTGTCAGTGTTCCTGAATGAAGATTGTGTGATTCTGGTAATCTCTATTGTTGCGGTTGCTTCTCTGTTGATTCTTGGTACTCTTGGATGTATCTAGATCATTCTCTATCTTGGTGGTATGTCCACATTACTCAGAGAGATTGTGGTTGAAGATCTTTCTTGCACATGTTCATTTTTCATGTTCTTGGCCGACATGTTGAACGTAGCGTGTTGTGGATCTTTGTGGCAAAATTAATTAAAGTTTTTTTGTGTTGGAGATATTAATTTTGGTCCCCACTATGTTGTGGCCGACCTTGGTGGATTTGCATTGGAAATTTATTTGTAAATTTGGGCTAACATTGAAAATATGTTTTATTTTTCTGGCTGACTAAGTTGTGATGAAATCCCATGTAGTGGATATATAAGAGCGATTGGTTGAGCGAAGTTAGTGTGTGCATGTGTGTGAATGTATGCTAGAGAAAGTGTAAATGTGTGAATAGTGTTTCTATCATTCGATTACTGAGCAAAGAGTGAAGAAGATTAAGGAAAGTGTGAAGAAGGTTTTCTGAGCTTAATTGGAACTGTAATCAGGCTTGTACATAAGCTATTTTCTTAGTTCATACTTTGTGGATCTAATCCATATTTATGTATTGTTGGACAGTGAGTCCTCTTTTGTATTTGAGCAGTGAGCTCTAGGAAGTGTGCCTGAATGCATGTGCATTCCCCTTATTATTTCTCTTTATACTTTTAACAGAGTATAATCTTGTGGACTAACATCCACCGTGGTTTTTCCCCTAACAGGGTTTCCACGTAAAAAATCTTGGTGTTATTCGTCTCTTTGATGTGTTAATTGCTTATTCATCAGATCTGAGATTAAAGTTAAGATAAGTTAGAAAAGTTTGAGTTTCTGTGACAATTGATTCACCCCCCCTCTCAGTTGTCTGTCCTCATTTTTCCAACAGGATGTATTTTGGAAAGATTGAATTCATTCTTGAAAACTACTATATAAAATCTCTGTATTTGAAGTGCTTGCTATGTAAATTTACTGGAATGGCTATGAAATCGGTACAAGCTTCCCAATTATATATATATATATTTACATATAATTTTGCAACATCTGTGTATTGAATATTTTATGTCTAGATTGGGATTTTCTGTGTGATTCTTGGATTAAATCTTGTTTCAGATACTGGTAATATATATATACATTTGGTAATATATATATATATACATACACTGGGTTGTGTAATTATAAATAAATAAATAAATATATATATAATATGTATATGTCTTGGAAGAAATTAAGCTATAGAGCATTGAATTCACCAAATCTGTTCAAGTATGATTTGCAACCTTAGGCTAATTGAATGACGTATCTGTTTAATCTGAAGGTTTAAGTTTCTATGGGGCTTTAGCCCCCAACCGAGCCCTCCCCAAAGGGGAAGGCCTGTGTTGTGGGGGGCAGTGCCCTCTACAGGCAGTGCCTCCCCCCAATGGAGGCATCGACCTTTACCTTATAAGCTTTATACTTTTAAAACTTCCCTTTGCTCTCCTTTTGATCCCTCTATGAATTTTTGAAGTATTGTGAATAGCTTGTAAGCTGGGCAACGATGAAATTTCAAACAAAATACTCATGTATATAAATACATATATAATATATATGTGTATGTATATATATATATGTGTGTGTGTGTGTAATCATATACAGTTCGATATATATATTAAATTATGAGCCAATATTTATGTCTGTATGTATCAAGGTTTATACCTGTAGTGTAATCATCCGATTTTAAATGATTATCCTACTGAAACCATACCCTATTTTTGTTTTGAAAATTTCTAAATATATATATTCAAACACATATTTGGATATGAATATCTATATGTATATATATTTGTTCTTATTTGAGAATAAAACAAGCTTTGAGATTGGAAATGAACAGATTTGAATTAGGATGGGAATAATTTAATTTTCTATTGTATGCTGATAAAATTTGCATGTTAGTATTGATTTAATTCTAAGATTTGATGTAATGTATTCTTATATATATGTGTGTGTATGCTGAAATGATATATGGGAAAAATGTAATTTTTGAAATTTCATACATAGCTGGTTAGAGAAGATTCTTTTTTTGAATTTACTTAAATCAGTTATTTAGACTAAATCAATCAAAAAGAGATGGAATGTTGGAAATTTAGCACACACGAAGAAATAAACACATATGCTTATACTTGTCATATTTTATGGGAATGTAAAAGAATAGCTGGTAAAGAATTCATAGTAAACTATAAAAATGGCTATGAGATGGTTTCTCTTTTATGGTTCTTGTGCAAATCAGTAGGAAAACTTGGCAATGAAATGTGTTTTATGATAGAATGCTTGTATGATTAAATGTTGTTAAACTAAATGAAATTTTATGTGGAAAATACACTATTTGTTTTCTTTATGAGAAAATTTCAGGACAGGATGCTGAATCTGGGCACACAGAGATGGTAGTTTAGCTTTTTCATAAACTACCATTTTATGTTTTAATGCTTGGCCAAGCAAATGTACCATTGAAATAGGTGGATTATTGAAAAAGCATAGAATTTTTATATGTCTCTGCCACATCCTGCATGGAAGAAATATGTTTTTCTAGTATAGGAATGCATATAGGTATCAGAAATGCATCGAGAGTTCCCTCTTGATTAATTGTTCCAGGTTGCTAGGCTCCTCGTGCAGGGTCGGGGATTTCTTCGAGTTAGGAAGGAACCTGGGGAAGTCATGTTCTTCGTGGTTGGGCGAAAAAGGTGCCTTAATCACATTCTTGGCCTTAGCTTGCAAGAAGACCAGTGGTGTCAAGGTGATTGAGGATCAAAGAATATTTATGCTATGGATGTACTCTTGTATTACTTTGTATGGATTACATAGATCATTTGCAAATGTAACTTTACTTTGAAATGTATTGACGTAACATTGAAATAGATGTATTGATGAAAACTCATGGATGTAACATTGAAACAAATGTATTGATGTAAGATTATTGTTGTAACATTGACATGGATGTATTGTATTCCATTTTGATACATGAAATGAAGTTCATTATTGTACTTGATTTTTGAGCACTTATGGATAGTTCATGTTATATGCATGATTTACTCTTACTTTACTTGGAATGTGAAAATGTTCTTGGAAACACTCGTTAGCATGTGAGTTTCTTTCTCGAGCGTTACATTTTGGTATTAGAGCGCCTGGGTTAAACTCTACGAGCTAAGCCTAATTACGCTTACTGTTATGGTTTATAGAGTAACTCTGATGGATTTCAAAACTTATCAATGTGGAGGTGGATCCCATAATGATAAATGACAAGTTGGATCAAATCTTAGCCTTGTTGAGTCAACAGAGGGCTAGGATTGATAGCCTAGAACAAGAAAGGTGAGCAGGTTGACAAGGGCCAAATTTTAATGGAAATGAAGGAAATAAAAATGCAGAACAACCTGAGATTGAAGGAATCTTAAGTAAGGTGGCTATGGAGTTGGGAAAGGACCTCAAGAACGTCATCCCGCCAAAATTTGATGGAAAAAATTGGGAGACGGGGCAAAAGCATGGGTGATCGAAATGGAGAAGTATTTTTCCCTGCAAAAATTTTCCAATGAGACCAAGGCCGAATGGGGATCATATCGGCTCACTGGTGAAGCTGCCACTTGGTGGGAGAACAGAAAAGCATAAATTATTATTTTTGCATGGAAATGTGACATTGGAACAATTTCTGCAATTTTTCAGGAAAAGGTGGCTACCATAGTCATATTTGGACAAAAAGATAACTGAATTTGAGACTCTAACTCAAGGGGGAATGACAGTCAATCTGTATTGGGAGAAATTTTCTCATTTTCTCAAATATGTACCCTAGTACCAGCTTGATGAGAGATTATGAATTTGTAAATTCATTATGGGGCTTAGGCCTCAAATTGGGGGTGAAGTGGATATTCATAATCCTTCTACTGTGGATGAGGCTTTTGAAAAATCTACCAAGCAGGAAAATAAGTTAGAACATGATGCTAATTACAGGAAGAGCAAGGATGCTAAATATGGTAACAAGAAATCCCAGGGAAATAATTAGAACAATAATAATCAAAATAAGAATAATCAGGGAAAAAGTAATAACAGGCAGATCAAGAACCTCAAGAGGGGTAATAATTCTCAGGATCACAATGAAGGAAATCAAAATAATAACAAGAGGGAAAATTACAATAACAACAATAGGAGAGATGTATCCGACAGACCCAGAGCACCTCGCGAAGGTTGTTATACATGCAATGGTGAACATTATGCCAGTGTGTGTCCTTAGAGGAATAATTAGAAGAACAAGAATCAACATCACATTCATGTGGCGATGGATAATCACCAAGTTGACTACTAGGCTACACCAATCCAACTTTTAGGTAAGCTCTTTGGATGCCCTATTTCTATCCTTATTGATACTGGAGCCACATAGTGTTTTGTAGACCCCCATGTTATTTCTAAATTATCAGTCAAAACCAGATATATGGCTAATTCATGGAAGGTCCAATATGCAAATCAGGTAGAGAGAATAGTGGAGCAATGCCTAGCTTGCAGTGAACTTGAACTCCCTAGTTTTGAGACACAAGTCAATTTGTATGTAGCACCCCTAGGGTCGTATGACATAATTTTGGGAATAACCTAGCTTACTGAACATAAGGCCCTCGTTGACTATGAAGAGAAAATAGTGAAGGGTTTTGATGATCAGGGTAACCATGTTGAAATTCATCGTATAAAAAGGCCTTTGGAACTTTGATAGATCTCTGCCATGCAGCTGAAGAAGGCTAGTAGAAAAGGGTGCACTAGCTATGCAGTAAAGGTTAGGGATACCAATAGTTAAAAATCATTGGCTAATGATCATCCTATTTTGAAGGAATTTCAAGATGTTTTTCCTGATGAATTGACTAAACTGCCACCTAAGTGAGTATTTGATTTCTCAATATATTTGATGCCAGGAGCCAAGCCTCAATCTAAGGCACCATATAGGATGAATACTATTGAATTGCATGAACCGAAGGCCAAATTATAGGAGTTGCTTGATTAGGGTTTTATTAGGCCAAGTGTGTCTCCATGGGGAGCTCCTGTCATATTTATAAGGAAAAAGGATGGGACCTTGAGGTTGTGCATTGACTACAAATGCTTAACAAGGTCACCATTAAAAATAAATATTTGCTCCCTAGGATAGATGATCTGTTCGATTAGTTGAAGGGGGCTAAGGTAATCTCAAAAATTGATCTAAGGTTGGGATACCATCAATTGAGGATAAAAGATGAGGATATTTTCAAAACTGCCTTCAGGATGAGATACAGGAACTACGAATTCACGGTGCTACCGTTTGGTCTAACTAATCCCCTGCGGCTTTTATGAATTTGATGAACAACATCTTCTGAGATTGTCTAGATGACTTTGTCTTAGTTTTCTTGGATGATATTCTCATATATTGTAAATCAGAGAAAGAGCACGACAAACATTTGAGGATAGTGCTGCAGTGCTTGAGGGATCACGAGCTTTATGGGAAGATGTCTAAATGAACTTTCTACCAAACTGAGGTGCACTATTTGGGACACGTGATTTCAACTGATGGGATTGAGGTGGACCCAAAGAAGATCAAAGCAATCATGGAGTGGCCAGTACCCCAAAATGTTTCTGAAGTCCAGAGTGTTATGGGACTTGCTGGTTATTACATGAAATTTGTTAGAGGGTTCTCAACAAGTGTAGCTCCTATCACTGCACTCCAAAGGAAAGGAAATAAATTTGAATGGAGTGATAAGTGCAAGAAGGTTTTTAAGTTATTGAAAGAAAAACTTACTTCTGCACCTATTTTGATTGTGCCAGATCCCAATGGGTACTTTACAACTGTGATAACAGATGCTTCAAGAGAGGGTGTAGGAGTAGTTCTTATGCAGGTTGGACAAGTGGTGGCATACGAGTCAAGGAAATTGAAACAACATGAATTAAACTATGCACCACATGACTTGGAGTTGGCTTCCATAGTACATGCTCTTCATATGTGGAGGCATTACCTTTTAGGGAAGCCTTTTGAGTTGAAAATAGATCATTCGGGTTTGCAGTATATTTTTACTCAACCCAACCTAAATGCTAGTTAGAGACGATGGTTGGAATTACTGAGTGAATATGATTTTGGCATTAAATATATAAATGGAAAGGAAAATAGGGTAGCTGATTCCTTAAGTAGGAGGAGACATCTAGCAGCGATGGTTACTATAAGTTCAACCTTTAGGCAGCAGGTGATTCAAGCATTACCAGGGGATGAGCATCATGAAATGGTGAAGCAAGCCCTAGAGTAGAGCCCTTCAGATCATAGATATGATGGGTATATGTTTGAGACTGATGGACTTTTGAGGTACCAGGGATGAATGTATGTTCTTGATGCAGCATGATTGAGGGAGCTAGTGTTGGAAGAATTTCATAATGCACCATATTCAGGGCACCCCAGTGTGACAAAAATGGTAGAGGGACTCAGACCATTATATTTCTGTCTAGGACTTAAGAGAGATGTTACTACTTTTATAGCCCGATGTTTGGAATGCCAGTGCGTTAAGGCTGAGCATGTGCATCCAACAGAACTTTTGTACCCTCATAGAGTGCTAGAGTATGAATGGAAAATAATTACTATGGATTTTATTCAAGGGTTTCCAATGACCAAGAATCGACATGACACCATCTTGGTTGTAGTAGATAAATTGACAAAAATAGCTCACTTCATCCCTGAGAATCTTAAGGATGAATCCTTGGTTTTAGCAAAGAAGTTTGTATAGGAGATCTTCCGGTTACATGGAGTGCTAGAGACGATCATCTCAAATCATGACACTCAGATCACTTCTATGTTCTGGACCACATTGAATTCTTCTTTGGGAACCAAATTAAATTTTAGCTCGGCACAT
>VDFB02270651.1:400557525-400601297 GCA_007258455.2 Sequoia sempervirens | reverse complement strand
CCACTACAACCCAATAGGCTATACACACCTAAAAGCCACATAACTCATAGATCCAAACCACTAAAACATGAAAACTCATCATCACATTAGTAACCTACAAACTAAGATATCAAAGAAGATAATCCTGCAGACATCAAGACTCAAACACCAAATCAACCACATATCTGATTTTCCAACCATGTCCACAAACGAGTAATCATAGACAAGGAACCAAATAAGCATGAAAAAGATAAGAACAATCTCGTAATATCAAACCATATCACCACCAAACAACCACATACATGCTCATGTTGTGCCGATGCATAAATGTACCTGCATATTCATGACACCATATCCATATCCATCATTGTACCTGCACTCAACTATCACCCATACAAGATTCCAAGTCTCAAACCATGTCCAACCATGTCCTCAAAACTGAATACAACCTATGTACCAGTCACCATCAATGTCCAACTCTAAAAAACACCTATAAGTTACCTATACCTAGAAGCACCAATCTAATAATCAGCTGTAGCATCATAAATATCATATAAAAACATGTACTCCCTCAAGGTTTCACCTCTTGACTTGTCTAAATGCTCACACATGACACCCTGAATCTCAATCTCCTAAAAGTGATCAATCAAATAACAAACTCATCATGCTCCTCAAAATGATAAACAATCTAAACCACTATGTAGTACACTACAAATTCTCTCCAATGCCTCTTTGAAATAAAAAATATGACTTCGTATGCAAAAGTTATGCTCAAAATAGTGAAAAAAAGAACATCTATGTTTCAGGCCTCTAAAACATGTCAAAAAAAAAAAATCATAAGACCAAACTAACTTCACAACATAGAGCTCAGAACCAATTTTCCAACGACAAGAAGTAAAAAATCAGACATATTGGTAAAAAGTTATGCCTCTTAGAATAAAATCTCTCCAATTTGGCTATAAGGGCAAAGCAGGGTGGTTCTTCGATGGCCAGGTGGCGTCGCCCACCTGGTGGTAGAATCCAAACTTTATACATTTTGCTTTAATTTTTCAAAACAAAATTTTTATTAGCCCCCTTTGGCCAAACCCAACCAAATATCAACAATGGAACATAAAATTTTGGATTCCAGGTTTTAAGATTTATATCGGCAGATTTAAGTTTAATAAAAAAATTGTTTAAACGTTTCTTTGGGTGGTTATATCACTAGGTCGGCCAAACCTTTCCTATTAGCCGACCGTCAACTGCTGGGCTGATAGTACCAGTCATCTATTAGCCAACCGAACTATCAGCCGACAGTACGCAGGCCGTGGGGGTGAGATGGTTTGCGGACCCGCCCCCCCCGCCAACATGACATTTTTCAATTTTTTTTATTTTTATTTAAAAAATTCAAACTTTTCATTTTTTCTTTGTTTTTCCAGGTATAAATATTTTTAAAAGTATAGCCCGACATTATATATATTTTTCTGTAAAAATTTTAAAGGGTGGAATAGGGAAAATTGGGCGCCCTAAAAGGCCGTACAACTAAAAAAGTTTTTTCCCTTTTTTCAATTTTTCCAAAATAGGTCAAATTTTTTGTCAATCTTCATCTCTTAGCTAACCTGAATCCAACCATGAGGTCCATTTTGTCTCAAGAGGTCATCTATGAAATTTCCCCTACAAAACCCTCATATGAAAACTCAAACCAAGAAACCCTCTTTCACCCAAATTTGAAAAACTTCAGATCTGCAATAAACCCAACAAATCTTGACAACCCAAAAGCCCAAATCTCCATACAAACACCTACAACATGTGTTCCATATCTTGTAATGCCTCAAATCCTACTTGCATTTCCATGGCTTCAACTTTGCAAAAAGCTCTCAAACTAGGGTTATAACAAAAATTCTTCAACCATGAAAGATATGATACCACTTGTTAGGAAATATTGCATTCAACCCACATTCTTAATCCATTTCCTACATAACCTAGGAGAGATAAACATGCATACAAGTAACCATAATGCATAGATCAAATAGACAAGCCACAAGATAATACAAGATATACCCTAGGAAAACCCCCAAGAGGAAAAAACCCAACCTCCAAAAGGATCCATACTCCATCATATTATTCAACAATAAAGCAATACAAGAGTTACAATGAATACCTCTAAAGAATCAAGTCCTTCAATGCACTCCCATGTTTCCAAGCATGAATCCACACATCTCATGCCGTGCTTCATATATGCACTCCTCAAAAAGACTCAATAATGACAACCAACCCACTTGTAATGTAAGAAGCCACTACCCGCGTGCTTTTAGCTTTATAGACACAAGCTCACACAAAATACAGCTAGTAGTAAGGTAAAATACATGTGTAAATTCAAAATGACTAACCCCTTATTTATTATTGAATTTATTAAGACCACTTTATTTAATATTTCTCAGAATATTAAATTATTATCTATGTCTTACATTAAATAATAATACAATGTTACAATAAAGGCATCAAGTGGTCCCCAAATAATTACCTAGCATGATTAAACCACACCACCAAGGTGCATCGCAGCTAAAATAATTATTTAATTACAACATTGTTATGAAATAAATCACATTTTATGCAATGATTAACGGCACCCATATCAACAAATAAAATCACTCACATTATTCGCGGGTCGTTTGAAAACCACATCCCTTAATGGGTTATTTTCACTCGCAGACGAATTTTGTTTCATCTCGTAGACATGAAATTTACTAATTGACATTGTGCATTCCTGATCGGAGCTACTTAACATGCGTTTAAATGCAGATCGTCGCCCGGTCACAACTGTTGTCAAATCTTTGCTGTCGTTAAATTCATCAATATTTAAATATGGCAATTGAAATAAAGCCGGTTGTCTGGTGAAGTCACTCTTCTCGATAATTAGGAGAATTGTCATTTTTGATCTGAATTATGGAGTTTTAATTAAATAGTGGTACATTTGATTTAAACCACAAAGTCTATCTATTAGAACAAATAGAAATTCAGAGCCTTGTTGGTTGTCTAACATCATCTCTTTTAATTAAATAAATCAAAATCTTTATTTAATTAATCTCTTATCACATTCCTCTCATATCTGATTTAAATAAATCGACAAATCTAAGTCAAATTTGTCACATCAACTAATCTCTTCATTAAATTAATTAACTTGGATTAATTTAATCTCCTATCATGTCCCATCCTCTAGCTTTTAACACTTGCACATGAAAATAGATTTAATTGATTTATTAAATCCCTATTTTCCTCAACAGGGCATCTTTTTGGAATATTCTCCAAGTTTGAATTCAAAAATCCAAGTTGACATGTACATCCAACAAGGCATTTACTCCATCTTACATGTCCTTTGCCTTGAGCCAAGTGGAATTTAATGCATTTTTCCTTCCCTCTTGCATGTCATTTCAACAAATTCAAAATTCAAAAATAGGCATTTATTGGCACAATCCTCAAAACTTGCACATCCTCCATCCACTCATAGGTTGACATGTGGCATTTTGCCATTGCATGAATGCTAGTCCCACATTGCTCTATTTTGGACATTCATCCTTCAATCTCATCTATAAATAAGAGGCTTCATTCCTCATTTGATCATCCACAAATTATGCAAAGTTACTATGCTCAAATATTTAGCCATTTCCATCCAATATCATTGAATCATAGCTAGGTTATGCAGGTTTTTCCATTGGAGCACTCATCAAACATCAAAAAAGTGGATCATCCATCAACATTCATCAACATACATCAATCTTGCATCATAGGGATTAGGAAAGGGCCAATTTTCACATCAAATTGGCACCAATTCCCCCATGGGATCATGAGTTTTCTAGTTTAATTAGGATTCAATCTCTATTTTTGTTGTTTTCATTGTGTTTTTCATTATTTCTTTTCCTAATTTCAACTTGGTAAATGGATTTCATGGGGAATCCTTGTTTTTGCTTGCATTCTCTAAACTAGTGTGTTTGTTCTTATTGTTTTGCAGGTTTTGGGATTGGGGTTCACACACATACGCACCAAGAATGTAATGAAGTCCACCTTCAAATTTTGGAACAACTCTTTGGTACAGTAAAAATGGAATTTCACTTTATTCATTTGATTGGGAAAAATAAAAATGCTCACATTATTTGCAATGTTGGAAAACAAACTATCCCCTCTCAATTATTTCTCTTTGCAACTTTTGCAACTTCAAAGCTACATGGTGGAGAGGATGGGGAGGAGTTGTAGGTAGGGGATATATAAAAATATCCAAATTCACCTGAGGGGTGAGTAACCAATGGGGTTGTTCTATATACAGGGTTTCACAAGAGTATGTGGGTAGTAGGCTTCTTAACACTCAGTGTTTGCCAACATGCGAATTCTAAAAATACTATAAATGTAATGGAAACCTTACAAATTAGACCTTAAACAAATAAAAACTATTTTTTGTTGATTCAATATTTATCTTACACTCTAGATTCTCCTTCATCATCTTTCTAAAGTGTTGAATATTTTATATAAAGTATAAAACACATTATCCTTATTTTTTCACTTCTTTTAACTTGTATTATTACATGCACTTAACTTTTGAATGGCGAGTCCTTAATCATATCCAAAATTTATTAAGCCTTGTTATAGTGATTAAGTATATTACTTGTGCTTTGTTGTATGAAATTTGGTGACATTACAAAAAACTTTACTTGTCAATATAATGTCAAGCTTATTGTGTCTTTGCAAAAGTATAAAATATGTGTATATAAAACCCAAATGTACCATAAGAAGTCTTAATTATTACTACAAATTATCCTTGGATATAATATTAGTTCTTGACATACATTCAAATGAATTTTCTAGTCATAATTTAGGGGTTAAATATGTTCTCTTCTGGCATGCATGGTTTATCATTTTATTCTAGGAGTGGTGCCTATTTCATCAGGTTATAAAGTCATACCATACCAAGGGAAACAAGATACCTTAATAATAAAGGAAACTGACTTGGACATAAGCAAACAACACAAATATCATATGAAACAACTAAGTGTAGTTATTTATACATCTAGAAAAAAAAACATATGTAATAGATAACTAATCATTAGAGAAAACTAAAAATCATATTCGTTATGGTAACCATAGTGTGTTGTGTATTTACTATCCATAAAAGTTCCAAACAACACTATAAATATAACACATGGTAATGAGTGTGAGACAATCGCTAATGACATCAAAATGCTATTGAAATTGGATATAGTCATATATACAATGTGTGAAAACTTTGTAAATATTTGTGACTCAAAATTTCACAAATATTGGCTATAGTAACTAAATAGTTTGTAAACATTGTCAACTAGGTCAACCATTTATGAACAGGTAACATTTTTTCATTGTAACTATCAGGAAGAATTCTTTTCACTTTTATTGTCAAGTTAGACTTCACGACATAAAACATAGGTATCCCATAATTTGCACATGTAACAGCCTGAATGACGGTATCAAACGATGAACCTCAAACTTGACAGTGTAGTTGAATTTGAAGACAACAAGCAACCATTCCTCGACAAAACTCTTGTGATAACTAATTCAAGATTCCACCTTAAGGAATATCATGAATTTCAGTCTCATCTCATTGGGAAGACTGTGCTTCTCTATAATTATTGGTGGTTCAATGGATACCTTCCAAATGCATCCAGCTAGGAAAAGGTCTCAAATCTCTTAGTAAAGACGAATAATTTGACTAGTCATAGAAATTTACAATCTCTATTTGTAGATTGTGATATTTAATGTCCAAGCTCACTTTTTCCCATACACCATAGACACAATTAAAGTAATGAGCATAATTATGAAATTTGATTTCATTGCACTTTGGCCCATTTTTGTCAATTCTCCTTAACATCTTTTCCCTCAACTTGTATGGGAGACTCAATTCCTTTATCTGAGTGAGGAAATTACATGGAACATACCAGTGGTAGTTGGTCAACCAATTAGAGAACCATGTATCTACATTATGTGAAATTTTGTATACCTACATAAAAAAAATTATTAGCTTTCACATCTTGACCATACAAAGCAAAATTAAATAACATAGAACCCACTGCATTTTCCAACCTATCAATATGTTGTGCATTTTTTTTAATCATACGAAGAAATCAAAATGTAATTTTTTCTCAAACAAACAAATGTGGTACATGTTCAAAGTACATGTATTGAATTAAGAGATTCTACCTATTCTTGAGAGGTTGAACTTTCACCAAGAAGAATCAAATAGCACAAAACCCACTATGTTTTCCACCCTACCAATATGTTGTGCATTTTTTTGTTAATCATACAAAGAAATTAAAATGATTTTTTTTCTCAAAAAAATAGATGTGGTGCATGTCCAAAGTACATGTATTCACATAAGAGATTATACTTGTTCTTGAGAGTTTTAACTTTCACCAAGCATAATCAAATAACACAAAACCCACTATGTTTTCCACCCTGCCACTATGTTGTGCATTTTTTTGTTAATCATACTAAGAAATTGAAATGCAATTTTCGCTCAAAAAAATAGATGTGGTGCATGTCCAAGGTATACGTATTCACTTAAGAGATTCCACACATTCTTCAAAACTTGAGGAAGGAGCGTGTATAATGGAAAAATGACAATGAACAATTGGAGCAACATGTACTAGAATTCCTTAAATGAAAAACAAAAAAGCTATAAAAACACTTGAAAAGTAGAGAAGAGTGAGTAATATAGATAATGTATTGAGTGAAAATTGTTCGATGTCAGATAGTTGTCAGTGCTGAAAAATATAATCAGTTAGGTCGACATGAAAGTTCGATGTGAAAATTGTAGACAACTTGTGTGAACAATTTTTTTAGAAGATGCAATTGCATTCTGGAATTAGAAAGACACTCTCAATGCTGACCAAAAATTGGTTGCAAAGCTACATAATAGTATTGAAGAAGGTGCATGTGTAGTATGTGCAATGGAAAAATGACAAATTAAAAGTGGAGTGACATGTACTAGAATGCCTGAAATGAAAAAGGAATCTACTATGAAAACACTTGAAAATAAGCATACCAAAGTGAATGAGATAGATAATGTTTTGATTAAAGAGATTCTTCTTGCTCTTCACAAGTTGAGGAAGGAGCGTGTGTAGTATGTGCAATGGGAAAATGGAAATGCACAACTGGAGAAACAGGTACTAGAATGCATGAAATGAAAAAGGAATCAATTCTACAAGCACTTGAAAAGAAGCAGTGCAGAACAATAGAATCAATTGGGTGGAGACATGAAATTCTGATGTGAAAATTGTGGACAAGTTGTGTGAACAATTTTTTGATAAGAGGACGTGCTTATCTATAGATGGAGGTTCACTAATGTATGTTTTTGCACTCCCTAGTAACCCTTCAAGAAGCACCAAAGTGAATGCATGTTGTCCGGCATTAGCCTATCACCGTAGCCAAAATTTTATATGGAAGCATGCTATTGCATAATGTCATACCAAAAAATTGACTTACACATGTATAGTTGTTAAATTGGAACCATACCTTCTGTGTGTATGAAATATTGAATCAATTTAAATAGGAATCAAACACATATTAATAAAACATTAAATCGAAAAACTAAAAAAAGAAAACAAAATGTGCAAACCATAACAACAGCTTCTCGAAACCGTCTTATCTTCCTCTATCTTCAGCGTTTTGTTGTTTTCCAGCTAGCTCTCAGATCAATAGATTAGACTCAACAAAATGACAACTAAAGAACGAGATTTAAAATGCAAACTATGCTAAGTGCAAAAGCTATGCTAAAATGAGAAGATTGCTGTGATATCGAAACTGGTATGAATGTAAATGCTGGTTGCCTGTATGCGTAATGTATGCATGCGTAAATGAGTATATGAAGTGTAACCAAAGCTTGGATTTGCACCAGAATTTATAGAGTTTTCGAACGGATTTGATTTGCTGAATCGATCGATGGTCCAGATTAAGCTTGTTTCGAACGGACAGCGAGAGATCTTCGAAAGTGGAAGAGAATGATGGAAGGTTTCCCTTTTCTTTCAATTTCGTCATTGAGTTTCGAAGGGAAACTTCCATTTCGAAGAATAAGATACGAATTTGGAAGGGTGAGTTAGCATGAGTTAGAAATTAAATAAAATAAATTTATTTAATTTAAAAGTGGAGATGAAAATGGAAATCCACATAATTAAATAACTCATATTTAATTATGTTTAAAAATGAAATTAGGGTGAGGTGGAAAATATTAAATAAAATATTTAATATTTTAAATTCGAATATGGGATGGAGAATATTCCATTATTCAAATATTCAAAAATATTTAAACTTTAGAACCAAATGATAATTAAATATAAATAAATTATAAAAAATTATTTAATTTAATCAAGCGGAGGGTAGAAATGTTAGTAATTAAATAAAATTATTTATTTAATTTAAGGTAGAAGAATTTAGAAAAATGAACGATATAAATAAATAATTAAATTTATTTATATGTAGATGACTTTAGAGGAATTAATTAAATAAATCATATTTAATTAATTAACAAGCTTAATCATGACCATTTTTAGACGTATACATTTTTTCCCTCTTTGAAGTGATGTGTAAAACACATTGCTTCAAAGAAAATAAGATTTTGCCCCTGATGTGCTTTCGATATTTCTGCTGATGATGCCCCCTTGGGAGGTAAATTACGAATGAGAGAGAGTGATTTAACTGGCAATAAATGATGAAAAAGAATGTCCATTTTGAAAATAAAGTCAAATTTTACCCTCGTTTGACCTTTAAAAGGTAAAAAGGTTGAAAAAGACAAGTCATTTGTACTGTTGACTTTGGTGAAAACTATAGCTGTGAGAGTGACATTGCGACATGGAGATTCCGTATCATCTCCATCAATTCAAGAGATCACGCAGATATCAGAGGCCAGCTACGTATGGACCATCGGTGAGTCAATCTATCCTCTTTTGCGTTCGAATTTTTCCGTTTGGATCAAAATTTTCATGTTGTTTCCATGGATTTAGTTTTTGAAATTACGTTTGCGCGCATACAGAAAAGTTTAGGCGCTTTCAAAAAAAATAGGCGTGCATAGGGTAGAAACAAACACGCATAGGGCATAGATTTTAAATGGTGTAGAAAAACCAGTTTAGCGCATCCCGTAAAAACTAACGCGCATAGGGTAGGTTTGAAAATTTTAGGGCTAGAGCGCATATAGGGAAAACATATGCGCATATAGGAAAGCACGCATACAGCAAAAGTAGTGGCGCATAGGATGAGTGAAGTGGCGCATATGGGAAAACGTGCATAGGGAGTCTGTTTTAGCGCATCGGGTAAAAAGAACGACGCATATGGGATTTAGCGCATCCTGTAAAAAGAACGGCGCATATGGTAAAATAGACAAAATTGATATGTTGATGAAAATGATGATTTGTACTGCTTCCTTGGTCAATAGGTAAGTAAATTATCGTGTCATCATGCTGATATGGGTAGAAATGATAGACAAATCGAATAATTGATTGATAACTTTGCTTCCTAGGGTAGAAAACAAAGAGTAAATGATTGATATGACGTTTGATAAATTTGCTTTCTATGATAGAAAACAAATAGTAAGTGATGGTAGAGCAGATTTGATTTGATATCCAGCTTGATAGATTTGATTTGATTTGATTGATAGGACTGATTGTGTGATAGGGGTCGTTGATTTGATGCATTGATATGAATCATTGATATGGGTCTGATATAGTTCACTGATATAGGTCACTGATATAGGTCACTGATAGATATGAGTCTGATTTGATGTTGTTTGAATATTTGATATGATTCTGATGGATGATCCTTGTGATGAAAAAAAAAATAGCAGGTTTTCAAAAACCTCCAGATTAGAGAGCGACATTTAGCAAGATGGGATAGGATCCCTGAGTTGACACCTGCTAATCGAGCATTGATTGATACTTGTGGTTTGAGACCCTTGTTGGCAATGCCGCCGATTAGGGTCAACAGAGGATTGTTGACAGCACTTGCAGAGCGATGGCATTCGGAGCACAACACCTTTCACATGTTGACCAGTGAGGTGACAGTGACTCCTGAGGACGTGTATAGGATCCTAGGTATTCTAGTTGTTGGAGCCCTTGTGTATTACGATCACAAGGAGCTTGGGGGTACGGATGCTTTGAGGAGAGTATACGAAGATGCGCACATAGCCGGGTACTGGGTACCATGGGTTGATTTTCACGGATATCCCGCCTTGCCGGCAGTTTTGGGTGCATTCATTGGAGGTCTCCTTTGTCCGGATCACTGGGAAAAGGGATTATCAGTGGGTTGGGGCAGGATTTTGGAGCAGATGTTGCTACAACTGAGGAGATATGCATGGGGGAGCTGCATGCTAGCTCATCTCTATCACAATTTGCACCAGGTGGTCTATAGAGAATCGTCCAGTTTATCTTGTGGGGTTACATTGCTACAGATCTGGGCGTGGGAGCATTTCGCTGTGACGACGCTGGCATGCCCCAGAGTGAGGCCACCAGGCAGGTCATATATCTATATGTATGCTATGTTCCTTACCCAGGCCAAGCTGGGCAAGGTAGATTATTGGAGACAACTGCTGGATAACATAGATACGTCATATGGCGACCATATCTGGATTGTGAGCCATGGGCTACTGATGATATAGAGATTCCCTATGTATGTATTATGCAGTTTCTGATAGGGAGGACTCCCTTCATTTTGGAGAGATTTTTGGCATTACGGGTGCAGAGGTAGTTCAGATTCACACAGGGGATGCCGTAGGGGGTTGCACATTACGCCTGAAGCAGAGATGAGGCTGGATGGGGGCCGTGTATTTCATATCAGGCCGCATATACAGAGTTTATGGCATTAGCACCTGAAGTATGGGCTGACAGGCAAGATATTGTGGATGCTAGGATGTCCGACGAGTACGCTGCGTATTTTCACACGCATCCCTTTCCACAGTTCACCAGTCTTGATGAGCCAACACTGATTTTGATAGTACCACAGCCAGGTGCAGTGAGGCAGGATGATGTGGCTGGTGGTGTGTATGGAGCAGTCGGAGGAGGGCTCAGACGATGATGATGATGGTGGAGATGATGGTGGAGAGGGGGGACATGTGCTGGGGAGGTCAGGACTGGATATCTTGAGGGGTGTCCAGATTATGCGGCAACCGAGGACAGGGATAGGATGACAGACAGTGATCCGGATGGCATCCTCTTCGTAGCAGGGACAGATTGCCACACTTTAGGCCCAGGTGCAGACATTATAGGGGCAGCAGGGTCAGTTGCAAAGTCAGTTGGCACAGTCACAGAGTTTCATTGTACAACTTTAGGCGTAGTTGGCACAGGCACAGGCACAGGCACAAGCACAGGAATAGGCACCGGCACAGGCACCTGCCCCAGGTCCACAGTTAGCCCAGGTGATCACATAGAGGGATGCATTCAGGTGACAGGCAGTAGAGGCTGAGGGCGTGGCTCAGAGACTGATGGGCACTGTAGAGAGTGCGTCACTGCGGGAGGCCATTGCTGAGGGCATGGAGATGGCTAGGGAGGCTAAGTATTATAGGGTCAGATATGAGGAGCTGTGCCCTCCAGAGTGTAGAGAGCCATACTCGCAATCCCATAGCAAGACGAGGAGCCGATCACAGACACATACCTAGAGCAGGGGAGTGACAGGGCCACGGCAGGATCCAGATGCAGGCACCGGTGGCAAACCACCTCCTTCCGGGCCAACACCATCAGGAGCATCTACCAGCTAGACTTTATTATATTATTTTCGGAGCATGTATATTCCATTTCCAATCATATTTGATGTATTGGACATTGTAGTTTCATTGGATATTTGGACATTTGTATCATTTTTGATGAGCGATAATATGCAGCGGAGATGATTATTTTGATGTTGATCTGATGTGGATTTATGATGTGATGATATGATATGCATTTATGTCTATGTGTTTATGGAGATTTGATGACTAACATGATATGCAGGATGATTTGAGTATGATGTTTTATTATGATTATGATTTGATGATGTGTACTAATGATGTCATGCAGATGGATTACTTATGATGTGTATTTTTGGATTTTTCAATGCAGATAAAAGATGAAAATGAATGTTGGGTGTCGTATATGTATTATGATATGATATGATATGAAATGATATGAGTGGATAAAATGTTATGGCATGAGATGATAGAAATAATGAAATTGAGGTGAATAACTAGTGGTGATTATAATGATATGTGATGAAATATAATAATTTGTAATTGGAATAAATGGATAAATGAAATGATAAGTGAGATTATGATAAAAATGATAAATGAAATGGTATGGAATGAAATATTAAATGATATGATATGAAATGTTAAATGGATAGATGAAATGCTAAATGGAATTGTTAAATGATAATGATAATGGATGATAAATGTAAAGAATGATAATGATAATGGATGAGAGGATTACAATATGGAAATGTAATGATAGAATGATAATAAGAATAATATAAATGATAATGATAACACATTATGTTAATGAAGTGTATATAAAACTAATATGAGTGATAATGATAATGTGATAGTACCAAATGATAATGATAATGCAATATTAAATGATAAGGATAATGATAATGCAATATTAAATGATAAGGATAATGATAATGCAATACTAAATGATAATGATAATGATAATGATAATGCAATACTAAATGATAATGATAATGATGATGCAATGATGAGATTGGAAAAATATAAATGATAATGAAATGAAATGCGAATGGAATGATAATGGGTATGAAATGATAAATGGAAATGAAATGTTAATGGAAAATAATATAAATAATAATAATAACGAGAATGAATAATGACGATGGTAATGGAACTAATCTGAATAAAAATGAATGAAATAATGCAATGAAAATGAAGATGAAATGTTAATAATAATGAAAAGATGAAATGAAAATGGAGATGAAATGATAATGATATGAAGCAGAATTGTTAAATGATAATGATAATGAAATAATAATGAATGCCCAATGATATGAAATAAAATGATAAATGATATGGAATGATAACAAGCATGAAATGAATTGTAAATAAAATATTGATGAAATGATAATGGAAATGCAACTAATATGAGATGATGAAATGATAATGGATGCAATAATGAAATGATAATGCTAATGATGATGAAATGATAATGGAAATGCAATGATAATGATACTGCTGATGAAATGGTGATGAAATGATAATGATACAAATGTCCTCCACAAATAGTCCAAAAAAATGACAGCCATTGACCTTTCAAAAACTCTTGATGTAAATCCAATATGCAGTGATGTATAATGACCTAAAATGAGATGCAACTAAATGAAACCTACCATTTTGTTGAGCCTTTTAGTGAGCCTGCTTAAATCATCATAGAGCGTTTGAAAATGTTGGAAGTGTGTACAAGCATCAGAGGGGAAATTAGCACCAATGATGACCTGAGTACAACTTTCATGATTTTTGATCTAGCAAGTAAATACAAGCATCTAGGTATAATTGAACCGAGATGACCTGAGCATTTCTTGCATAAACAGACAAAGACTAACCACTATCTGATGCAAATTTGGAACTGTCATCAATGATAAACTTTTGAAATCATGTCTTGCGACATACTTGCAACAGATAAATGATTAACCTCAAGACAGTAGACAAAGAAAAAATCATCCTCTTTCCTTGCCACTCTAGTTCAGTACATTATCGAGTATGCTCCAGAGAAATGATATCGAAAAATAAACAACCATTGTTCAACAAATGAAAATATTGTGATTCCAAACATTATTCAGATTAGAGATCATCCATATATGAGTCAGGGTAAGGTACACAACTAAAAGCCACTGTGATATGGATCAATGATTGGATGTTTGATTTGGTTGTTTTGTTTTGCGTGTTTGGTTTCGATGTCCATTGTCTTACTGTTTTGGTAAAAGTTGATTTTGCCCCTAGTATGCACGTGTTTGCCCTTGGTATCAACATAACTTGCTGAAAATGAATATGTACAATAATCAAGCCATGGTAAGACGTTGTCGCTCGAGGAAAATGATGATAGCATGGTGTTGGTGTGACCCTAAGATGATGAAAAAGATGCATGAAAACGAAGGCTGAAAAGTTAAGTGCAGAACATGAACTAATAGATAGAGAGCTACAAATAGCGTCTATTTGCCAGATTTTCACTATTTGTTTTTATTGCATTTTTCTTGTCAATAGACTACCTATTTTCCAGGTTTTTACTTTTTTTTTTTTATTGCATTTTTCTTGTCAATAGAGCACTGTTTGCCAGTTTTCACCTATGACGGTTTTTTTTTTTTTCAAGACTTTTTTTTTGTATTTCTTCAGGACTTTTTCTGATTTTTTTGTTAACCACCTTAGACGTAATACTTTTTCAGGTGCATGTTGTTGATAGGCTCATCAAACAGGTCCTCTTCTGGTGTTGATAACTTGTATGCTCCTGAACCATAAACTGCGATAACCACATAAGGACCTAACCAATTTGGTTCAAACTTTCCTTTCTTCTCTCTGTCTTGTTGATTGTGTGGATTCTCTTTCAGAACAAGATCACCCACCTAAAATGTTTGTGGCTTTACTTTGTGGTTATAGCTGTGAGACATCATTTTTTGATATGCTTTTAGATGATCAGTTGCTCTTTGTCTCTTCTCATCTAGGAGTTCCAGTTCTTGGAGTCGGGAAACTCGGTATTCATCATCTGTTGTAAGTCCTTTCAATGATACTCTGAGTGAGGGAATCTCCACTTCTAAGGGAAATATGGCCTCTGCTCTATAGACAAGAGTGAATGGTGTTGCTCCTGTTGGTGTGCGGACGCTAGTTCTGTAAGCCCATAGAGCAGGATTGAGTTGAATGTGCCAATCCTTCCCTGAATCATTCACAGTCTTTTTCAATATTTTCAATATTGTTTTATATGAGGCCTCTGCTTGGTCATTCCCTTGTGGATAGTATGGTGTTGAATATCTATGCTGTATGTGAAATCTCTCACAAAGTTCATCAACATCCTGATTTTTGAATGGACGTCCATTATCTGTAATAATGGAGTTGGGAATGCCATACTGATAAATAATATAGTTGAGTATGAATGATGATATTTGTTTGCCGGTAACTTTGGTAAGAGGGACTACCTCAATCCACTTGGTGAAATAATCTGTTGCTGTGATGATAAATTTATGCCCATTTGATGAAGAAGGATGGATCTTGCCCACTAGATCTAACCCCCATTGAGAAAATGGCCAGGTTGGTGTAAATGGTTGAAGTTCTTGTGCAGGAGCATGAATGAGATTCCCATGAATCTAACATTTTGAACATGTTTTCACAAAAGTGAACGATTCCCTCTCCATTGTAGGCCAGTAGTAATCCATTCTAATCAATTTCTTGGCTAAGGTCAGTCCACTCGAATGAGTACCATAGATGCCACCATGAACTTCTTGTAAAGCTTTGTCAGATTCCTCCCGTTCAAGACATCGAAGTAAAGTACCATCAAGACCACGGTGATAAAGGGTGTCAGTGATAAGAGTGTAGCGAGCGAATTGGCAGATAAAATTGCATTTTTGGTTACGTGATAAATCGGGTGGTAAAATATCGTCTTTGAGATAGGCATAAATTTTTCTGTACCAAGGTGAATCCGATCCTACTAAATGACAAATGATTTGGCTTTTAGGTGTATCATAGGCAGGTGTAAATGATTGTTCCACCAGAAATTCATAACAATTCTGAGTTTCTGGGAGTTGTAACAATGATGCGATTGTAGCCATAGTGTCAGCTACTTTATTATCAATCCTTGGAATTTGTGTAAATTTAATGTCCACAAAGTATTTCTTGAAATCATCAACCATCTTTTTATATGGTAGTAGTTTTTCATCTTTGGTTTGATATTCATCATTGATCTGATAGATGACTAGCTATGAGTCACCATACACCTGTAATTCTGTAATTCTCCATTCCAGTGCTATTTTGAGTCCAGTGATTAATGCTTCATATTCGGCTATGTTGTTAGTGCATGGAAACATCAGCCTATATGATTGAGGAATGGTATGTCCTTGAGGGGTGATGAAAAGTATGCCTGCCCCCGATCCATGTTGAGTGAAAGAACCATCAAAATATAGAAACCATGTTTGTTTAGATTCTACAGTGAAGACATCAGCATCTGGAAATTTGATGTGCAGGGGATGATCTGCTTGTAGTGGTGCTTCAGCTAATTGATCGGCAATAACTTGTCCTTTGATTGCCTTGCAATCCACATAATGTATTTCAAACTCACTCAGAATAATTACCCACTTTGCTAACCTTCCTGTCAATGAAGCTTTTCTTAACAAGTACTTGAGTGGATCAATCTTTGGAACCAGATTGATCGTATGGGTTAGCATGTAATGCCGAAACTTCTGTGAAGCAAAGACTACTGCCAGAAAAGCCTTCTCAATAGAAGTGTAGTTGAGTTCATGACTTTTCAATGTTCTACTGATGTAGTAGATTGCACGTTCCTTTCCTGTAGAGTCTTCTTGTGCTAACAGTGTCCCCAAAGATGTCTCTATTGCAGCAATATATAAGATGAGTGGTTTGTCTGGATTTGGTGGTATGAGAACTGGTGGAGTCATCAGATATTGTTTGATTTGTTGAAATGCTAATTCACATTTGTCATCCCACTTGAAAGGAACATTTTTATGCAGTAGATGTGTGAAAGGTAAACTTTTATCTGCTGATTGTGCAATGAACCTCCGTATAGATTGAAGTCGTCTTTGCAGTGATCTCAACTGAATGATGTTCTTTGGTGGAGGCATTTCCATAATTGCTTGTACTTTTGCAGGATCCACTTCAATTCCTTTTTCTGAAACAATGTACCCCAAGAGTTTTCCAGATTTGAATTTCTCTAATCTTGCAAATATTTTGGATAATATTTCAAGATGGCCTTCTCTGGTGTATGATTTTTCCAATATGTCATCCACATAATCTTCCATGAAGACATGCATCATGTCATGAAAGATTGTAGTCATGGCTCTTTGATAGGTAGCCCCAACATTCCTCAGACCGAAAGGCATAATGTTCCAACAATAAGTTCCCCATGGACATGTGAAAGTTGTTTTCTCCTGGTCTTCAGGTGCAATCTTGATTTGGTTGTAACCAGAAAAACCATCCATTAATGAATACATGGCATGGCCAGCTGTTAGATCAACTATGGTGTCGATATTTGGCAGTGGGAAATCATCCTTAGGACATGCTTTATTGAGATCTTTGAAATCTGTACATATTCTAATAGTTTTATTTGGCTTGGATACAGGAACAATATTGGAAATCCATTCTGCATAATCGATTGGTCTTATGAAGCCCACATCAAGGAGTTTTCTTAGTTCTTCCTTAACCAATAATGCAACATGAGGGTGCATCTTTCTGAGTTTTTGTTTCACCAGCTTGGTCCCTGGTTTGATGGACAAGTGATGCATGATAAGATCAAGATCAAGACCAAGCATGTCAGTGTAGGACCATGCAAAATTGACTTAATTTTCTTTCAAGAATTCCATGAACTCTGGTATTTATTTCTCTGTCATTGATGTAGCTAACTGTAAAATTCTTGGTTTGTCTGAAGTCTCAAGATTGATAGCATTTGTAGGCTCAATCAAAATAGGTGATCGCTCATGATAGTGCTCTGGGAGAGTGTCAAGATTCCCATCGTCTGGTGCCTCAAAGAGGTTTTCACCATCAGATACGCTCTTTATTTTATCTTTTGTTTGATCTAATACTGCCAGATTTTGGTTTTCACCATTATATCTTTTTTTTTTGTTTTTATTTTTGCAGCTGGGAAACTTGACATTCTCCTGATCAAAAACTCTATGTCAAAAATCGCTGATGGAACAATCATTTGTATCCTCTGCGGAAAGGAAGTTTATGATAGCTTCATCACTTGGAAAGATGGGTATTTCAGTAGGTTCAGTTAAATCCCAATTAATGAGATCAGGATGAATTAAAGGGAGAGTATCGTTAGGTTGTGTGAAATCAGCTATGGTTAAGGTCATAACAGAATGGTCTATAGGATCCAAGGTATGAGGTGGATCAATGATGATACTGTCCTCATGATAGTCTTGTTCGTTTAGATCTGATTTAGTATCACTAGAATCATAGTCGATTTGTGGTTCAGATTCTGGTGGTTGGGACCCTGAACCTTGTCCTTCAATTAGAGTTGGGGCATATTGGTGTATTACATCAACTTCTTTATCCCTCCAGAACTCATTATTGTAAATGGTGTCCCATTCATATTCAGCAGAGTCTGTGTCAGAATTGTTGTCTAGGGAGTTTTGAACTGTTGTCAAACATGCTTCTTGTGAATATGAGCCTTCTTGCAATGCAAAGACAATGTCATGTTTGGATGTGCTTTCTTTAGAGTGAGTATCATAACCCAATCCAATTTTCTCTTTTGCAGCGAGTCCGCGGAGGTGAATGGGTTCAACTACTCCTTCTTTCATTTTTCTGATAGGTCCTTCATCATAACCCATATTTGTCTATGGGTAATTTGATATTAGAGACCGCTTCATCTTCATCTTTATAGAGCCAATTTAGAATTTCCGTATCCTCAGGGTTTTCCATGGGATATTTTTCTTTGATGAATTGCCCATTAAATTTTGTGATTGGCTCTATTGGTGTTTGCTTTGATGTTGATGTTGCTGATATTTGATGTTCCCTGATAGACGGTTTTCCATATGATTGAGGTGATGTAGGTAAATTAGCAAGGCAAAGAAAGTATTCTCTAACTCCATGATCCTTGAATTTCAGCTTTTTGTCAAAACTATTAGTCAATTGACTAATTTGTGTGTCAATTTTTAGAGAAGTACTAGCATGAGCTTCTCAATTATTAGGGACCAAAGTATCTTGACTAGCTTTTATGTTGGCACAAGTTTGAATGTTGGAATTATCAGCAGGTATCGTGATTTCTTGTTCATCATAAGGAAACTTGAGACATTGATGATAAGTTGATGGGACAGCTTGCATTTCATGGATCCAAGGACGACCCAACAAGATGTTATATGAAAGATCACGGTCCAATACTTGACAAAAAGTATTCTTTATAACAGGGCCCACTCTGATTGGCAGCATGATTAAACCTTTGGATGCTCTTTCTTCATCATCATAAGCCTTTATGGTAATATTTCTTCTGAAATCAATGGAGTCCTCAGAAAATCCTAAGGCTTTGACCAACTTCAAGGTACAGATATTCAAACTAGCACCTCCATCTATTAGAACTCGTCTGACATGAAACTTGTGGATCATGACTTCTAAGTACAATGATGAATTATGGGGATGAGTTATGGAAACATCATCTTTATCAGAGAATGAGAGACAAGTGGGTGAGGAAAAATTCCCTACCATGGCTTGAAATTAATTCACATCCAATTCAGTGGATACATTAGTTTCAACAAGGGCTTTGTGTAGAATTTCTTTATGGGCTGGGGAAATCTTTAATAGTTCCAGAATGGAGATTTGAGCGGGGGTTTTTCGAAGTTGATTAACCAAATCATATTTATGTTGAGGTGGGGGTTCAGTGGACTTTGAAGAGGTGCCCTTTTAGACAACTTTGGCTTGCGCTCTTGTTGTTGCGTTGACTTCTCTATATTCCACCTTCTTGTTGACTTTAATGACATTTACCCGCTCGTCGTCTGCATAGAGATGGTTGATTATATGGTCATCATTGATATGATTCACATTTTTTTCATAAGATTCACCCTTTTGATAATTAGGCAATGGATTGCAGAATGCTTGGTGATCTGTGTTGGTTTGCTGATTTCCTTCTACTGTAATGATTTCATTGTTAATTAAGTCTTGAATTGCATTTTTCAAGGCTTGGCAGTTGTTTGTGCGATGACCTTTACATCGATGATAATCACAGTAGTATGCCTCATTACATGATGGAGGCTTTACACTGGGTTCATAATTTCGTTGAGGTGGCAAAGTAATGACATTTTTGGCCATCAACTCTTTGAATGCGGATTCTACAAATTGACCCAATGGAGTAAAAGTTCTCCTATTCGAGAAGAATGAAAATCTTTGCAGATTTGAATTCAAGGTGTTCCCTAAGGAATTTTGATTGTTATTGGTTCCTCGATAACCTTGGTTGTTGGAAGTCCCTTGATGGGGAGTAGAGTCTTGATTTGTATTGTTCCTCTGAGGAGGAGGATTATTTCTGTGATTTGCAATCGAGTTGACATTGTTGTTGCGACTGTTTGGAGTACTGAGGAAAAATGGTTTGGTCGAGGAATGATTCACGTCAACAACACCATCGTTCACCATATTTTTGTTGCAAGTCCAGAATTTGGACTTGTCCTGATTATTGTGATGGTTAGATGAGCTAGGATTTTCTTTGTCATGTTTTATTATGCCTCTTTTGACCAAAGCATTTTCAATGGTTAAGGAATCTTCAATCATTTTCTCAAAAGAAGAGGGACAATGTAAGTTCAAGTGATAGCTCATTTCTGAATTTAAACTATTGATGAAAGTAACCATCTTTTCCTTTTCAGGAACAGGATGTGGATATCTGGCAAACATTCGTCTCCATCTCTGAAGAAATGTAAAGAAAGGTTCACCAGGTTTCTATGCAACTTTACAAAGATCTATCATGGTGATCTGATGTTGTATGTTGTAAGTATATTGTGATATGAATAGGTTGATCAATTCTTCAAATGTTCTGACGGGAGGTGTGATCTTAGATAACCATTCCATAGAGTGTACTCCAAGACTCCTAGGAAACAGTCGCATCAAGTAAGTATCTTCATGAGCGAATTCCAATGTCAGGTTTCTGAAGTCTCTAACGTGATCAATTGGATCTGTTTTCCCATTATAGCGATCAAATTTTGGCATTTCACAATGCTTGGGAAAAGAAATCATGTTAAGACTTCTATCAAAAGGATAAGGACAAATGTCCTCGAGAGTGTATTTCTTTGTGGTTGTTCCCCCTTGTAACTCTCTAACTTGTCCTTGCAGTGCCTTGATTTGTTGGGTCAAGGCACTAAGATCAGAAAGGGGTGTCTCTTCAGGTTTATTTTTCAAATTTTCAGTGTCAAAGTCATGAGGTAATTTAGCCCCTTGTTCGGCTAGATAGCGAAAATAATTTTCCTTATCTCGCTGCAAGATCTTTTCAATGGCTTTATGGAATTTTGGATCTTGTTCATCCTCTCTAAGGTGTTCCTCATCTTGTTCTTCATCACTATCCACCTAATTTTTATCTCTGTAATTATGAAAAGGATTTTCTTCCCTATTGTCCATGTTGTTGTTGAAAAGTGGATTTTTATTTATGCTGAAAAGGGGATTACTGCTTTCTCCTTCTTCGTGAGTGTTCTGAATATGACTTTCTTTTTGGATTGTATCCTTCAGTTTGTTGTGTTGAGATCTTGTGGAGATAGGAATATGTTTTTGAAAATTTCCTCTAAACTTAGATCACGGTTTTGACAAGTGCGTTGGTGATGATATCTTGATCCGATAAGATATGGAATCCTATGATATGATCAAGAATACTCCTAATTTATTGATTGTGGCTTCCAATTGATGAAGGATTTCAGAATCCTATTTGGGGAAGTTGAACCAGAAATTAGAAAGCTATTTTGAAAGGTGCACTCTAAAAGATTTTGATCTTCATTTTTAAAGAGATTCTCTCAAGATCTTTGAAGAATATGGCTTGGGTGTGAAGGATATTCTATGGAAGGTTGTGGTATGTTGTCAAATTCAAGAGGTTGGTTATGATTATGCCGTTGTGATAGAGCTATTCTTTGATAATAAGCTCGGGAATCTAAGGGATCTACATCATATTCATTAGTGAATCCTCTAACAAAATCCTGATATCTGTGAAGAAATCCTTGATAGTGAAGCAAGACTTGTCGAATTTTGTACAAGAATTTTCTCTTTTGCAGTGTTTTCTTGTATCCTAATGGTTTCTTCGGTTTTATGATCCTTTTAGACAATGATTTCTTGGGAAATTTTGTTGACTTCCAATCTCTAAGCATGAGGAAATTGTTTGGAACTGTTTTTGAACCAATGATATGAAAAAATCTTAAGTGGCTTTCAGTTGTTATTCTTCATGTTCCTTTTTGGATGATTTCTTTATCTGAATTAATGCAATGGAAGACACAACAAACATTTTTGAAAACAGTTGTTCTTAAAGTCCTATACTAACATGAAGTGTTTGATCAAGAAATATTTTTCATCAAATGTTTTCACAGGTTTTCCACATGAAAGACAGTTCAGACAAACTCACTCTTAAATGCTCAAGTAGGTCATTCTAGTAATCAACAGCCCACATCTTAGAACTGCGTCGACTCACACAGCCGTGTCACCCCCAAAGGGGAGCCCGTGTTTTTGTCTTTTCCAAGCGCGTACTCAGAGTTATGGAAGTGGATACCGGATCCCTTGAGCAAACAGTCCTTGGCAGTTATATGGTGAGTATCTTGGGGGTGGATTCTTCCCTCCCCTTGCACTGTGATTATCATAATGTTTGGCAACTGACTCGGCTGGCTACTACACTAGGTTCGTAGTAAGGATTTCCGTTCGGTGCGGCAATAATAAACTCCCTCAGGAGACCTCCCAACCTTTAGAACAAAGGCTTTGGGGATGGTTATCTTGCACACTACCGACAAAAGAGGGTTTCCCCAGATCTGCTTTAAATTTTATAGTGGGGCGGAATAGCCTGGCTTTGGCTTGAACCCACTTGAGTCATTCCCGTAGGGTGAGTACTTTTTCCCACTATGGCAGGCTCTCTAAAGGATGTAATTGAAACAATAAAATTGCATGAAATTAAAAGGCAAGTCTGGTATTTTGATCACCCAGTTAAGGGGAGAGCATAGACCTATTGCCACAATCAAAGCAAGTAGCTGTTCTTTTTAAAATCCAAATAATAATGAGCTAATCTAAGTGAAGATATTGCTTCACCAAAAACAAATTGTTCAATTTTAACTGCAAGATTCATTGTTTGGTGACTATCCTAGATTGCTTCATTTTATCCAGATGTGGCTACCCTAGGATTGCTTCATTTTAACTTTAGAAAAAGAAAAAGAATTATGTCTACCGAATGTGTCAGACTCAAAATTTTGTGATTTTGTTACAGTCTATATGCGCTTGAACAGAAGCTGTATGCACCAGAACATATATGCGCCGGAACAGAAGCTGTATGCGCCAGAACATATATGCGTTGGAACAGAGAGTAAATGCGCTGAAATAGAAACTGGATGCGCCTAAACAGAAACTGGATGTGCCCAAACAGAAACTATATGCGCCTAAACAGAAACTATATGCGCCTAAACATAAACTGGATGCACTGTAAGAAAGATAATGTTAAAATAGTTACTGTGCATGCAGAAAGAAAAACTATATGCGTGTAAACATTTACTCTATGCGCCAGTCACTGTATGCACTTTAACAGTCGTGGGATGCGCATTCATAGTTACGGGATGCACATTAATAGTCATGGGATGCACATCAAAATTCTGCAAAATAAAAAGTTAAAATCTCCGTATGCATGTCAGAAATTTTCAAATGCGCCTAAACGTCAGAATTTTTTGAAAACCGATTCCAGAACGTCGAGACTGTCAAAACAAACTTACAGAAAATGTTAAATTCGTGGGTTCGAGCCCCATGGTGGGTGCCATTTTGTGTGTGTATGAAATATTGAATCAATTTAAATAGGAATCAAACACATATTAATAAAACATTAAATCGAAAAGCTGAAAAAAGAAAACAAAATGTGCAAACCGTAACAGTAGCTTCTCGAAACCGTCTTATCTTCCTCTATCTTCAGCATTTTGTTGTTTTCCAGCTAGCTCTCAAATCAACAGATCAAACTCAACAAAATGACAGCTAAAGAACGAGATTTAAAATGCAAACTATGCTAAGTGCAAAAGCTATGCTAAAATGAGAAGATTGCTGTGATATCGAAACTGGTATGAATGTAAATGCTGGTTGCGTGTATGTGTAATGTATGCGTGCGTAAATGAGTATACGAAGTGTAACCAAAGCTTGGATTTGCACCAGAATTTATAGAGTTTTCAAACGGATTTGATTGGCTGAATTGATCGACAGTCCAATTTAAGCTTGTTTTGAACGGACGACGAGAGATCTTCGAAAGTGGAAGAGAAGGATGGAAGGTTTCCCTTTTCTTTCAATTTCGTCATTGAGTTTTGAAGGGAAACTTCCATTTCGAAGAATAAGATACGAATTTGGAAGGGCGAGTTAGCATGAGTTAGAAATTAAATAAAATAAATTTATTTAATTTAAAAGTGGAGATGAAAATGGAAATCCACATAATTAAATAACTCATATTTAATTATGTTTAAAAATGAAATTAGGGTGAGGTGGAAAATATTAAATAAAATATTTAATATTTTAAATTCGAATATGGGATGGAGAATATTCCATTATTCAAATATTCAAAAATATTTAAACTTTAGAACCAAATGATAATTAAATATAAATAAATTATAAAAAATTATTTAATTTAATCAAGCGGAGGGTAGAAATGTTAGTAATTAAATAAAATTATTTATTTAATTTAAGGTAGAAGAATTTAGAAAAATGAACGATATAAATAAATAATTAAATTTATTTATATGTAGATGACTTTAGAGGAATTAATTAAATAAATCATATTTAATTAATTAACAAGCTTAATCATGACCATTTTTAGACGTATACACCTTCCATTGGGTTTACACTCGCGAAAGACAGTTTTTGATGAGGACTATTTTCTGCATATTCAAAAGTTGAAGAGAACAAAAAAGACCAAAAAAAATGAAAGTTTATGAGGTGGTAGAATTCGGTTAATGGAAAAAGTTAAATTTGCAATACCATTCATATTACAATATAGAAATTGAAATGGGTTTTCTCATACTCACTCATATTAGATGTCGTATACTTTGGCCCATCCATAGTAGGTGCACCTAACATCTCACATTTCATATTGACATTCATATTAAATCTATTGTTTGTGGACAAGGGAAAGGAGTCACACACATGAGTTCGATGGTTTGATTGTTGTGTAGCACACTCCCTACAATGGGTTGCACATCGAGGATGATCCCTACTTGCACTGAATCATGGACGCATGCGAACAATGCTAGTTGTAACTATATTAAGATTGTAAGACCCCATCCCTTGTGGCCTTGTTGACCTATTAGTTTTTGATGATTTATATGTTAAATTCTATGTTCTTTCATGTTGGATAGTACACATGAGTGATGGGTTTTGCTACACCATGAAGTTGTTCATATTCTTGACTAATGTTATCTAACGGTTGTTGTCAATTCTTGTGATATTCAGATGAGTTCCATTCTTTTTCTATATAATTATGCAATGATCAATATGCTCAATTATTGGTAATATTACTATGTATATTAAGTGGATTACATTATATTAGGTAATTACATATCATAGATGTGATTAGGTGTGCTTATGAAGACAATTATTGATATTTAATGTTACTTATAGTAGTATGCATAATAAGTTAAATATTATATTGACATAAGTGGTGATATTCTGATAATAGATAGTATTCACTCAATTGTTCTGTGACTCCATAATAGGTATCATGTGAGTAAGGAGTGTTAAATTGTATGTTACTTGTGTAAATTAGTGGATCTAATTTTTAGTTGATTATTATTCTCAAAAATTTTAATTCATATGTCGTTTGTTTTAATTCTTATTAATCATGAGTAATATTGACACACTTTCTTGGTTAAGTAACTAGGTAAAAATTGGCCAATGTTGATAAGGGGGTCACATAGCTACTTCCTTTATTGTATCCTTGTGAAATATTAGTCTTGTCATGGGCATGTGATTTAACCTTGTTTTGTGTGATATGGGTTGTGTGTATGCGAGAGTTGTTTTATCAGTCCCTTGAGTTATTTTATTAAAATGGTCACTTAATTTATGTTTTATGAAGTCCTTATGTGGTCTTAATTGTTTAAAATGTTTCCTAGGTGATAGGTTTATGGGGTAGGGGTATTTTTATTCCATAAAATCCCTTTTATAAAGTCTAAAACCCACTCTAATTACTCACTTTTGAAAAGTGACGAAAATTGGAGTTGAAAGGGATGTTGGGAAGTTGAAAAGGAGGTTACCTTTCCCCCTTCCATTTATTCTCTCTATTTGTGTGGAGGAAGGGGTTTTCTCTCTTTTGGCTTTTTGGGAATGGTTTTGGAGTTCATGTTTGGTTTTCATTCTTCATTTTGAGATCTTGTCATGTTTGTGAAGAGGAAGGAGCAATGGAAGAGAGTGCTTGGAGAGAGTTTTCCACAAGTTGGATAGAAAACTTTCTTGGTGAAACCTAACCTTTTGGTTATCTATCTTTATTGATTTGAAAATGAGTTTGTTGTCATATTGGTCTTTCTTATAAAAAAATTTATATGGAATTTGATGTTGAATCTCTTGTGTGGTTGCAAGTAGTGTGTTGGGGTTTGCATTGGTTTATTCTTCCATCTTGTTTAGTTTATTTTTATTTATATCCTTTTGTGTATTAAAACAAAGAAATATGAATGCAATATGTTGTGATGTGCAAAGTATATAAAGGGTAAACTTTTCTATAAATCCTTGTGAATAGTGGTTATAATGTGTCAAGTTTAGTAATGTGAATGTTATATGTTACACTTTGGTTGTGGATCCTATGTGATTTTTCTTTTTTTTTTGTGGAAGTGATATGTGACCCTAGCTCAGGGGTGGATTAAATCTCAATCCTATGGTTAGGTGGAGAGCCCATTGGCCCATATAATTTTTCTTCTTTGTGGATCTTTATATTTTAGGTACATGTGTTGAATAAGAAAGAATATCTTTCGACTTTCAGCCAATGGATTTCAAGAGAGAAACATGTTGGTTTGTTGAGGTAACAATATTGTTGCCCCTATGCTAAATAATAATCTATTTAAAAGTAGTTTCACATATTTGATCATAAAAACTGATAAACATGCTATTAAAATTTAAAACATATAATTTAATGGGTTTTTTCTATTATTAATCTCAGAAAAACATATTCAAAAATTGTATTAACCTAGATCACCAATTATGATTTATTAAGGAAACATTGACATCCTTATTCACAATAAAAATATGTCATAAAACAATCCTACAAATCTGTTCACACAGAATGAAAGAAAAAGAGTTAGATGATAAAATTTAAAGGGTTTCTAAAAATCAAATATTTGTAAAACATATCCAAAAATCAGTAAAACCTAGTAAACAAAATATAATTTATTATAAAAAAATTATTGTCTCTTACTTTGAAACTAAAATAATAAATTGAAAACAAAATCAAATTGAGTGAAACCAAGTTAGGGTGTCATGTAGGCAAGAGAAATATATGAAGGAACTTTTCAATGAGAAAGATAAAAACATGAGAAAAAACCCTTACATGGATTCTTAAGTTATTTTTTTTTTAAATTTGTTTCTAATTATCCATTAAGAGCCTTAATTATATAGTGCTTAGAAATATTGGTTCGAAATTGTTGATTTTGTTTATCCTCTTATTTTCAAGATTGTGTTCTTGTTAGAGAGATTATTATTTATTTAGTTTATTAGAAAATGAATAATATCTCCAATTAATCCAAGAATAAGAATATTTTAATTTATATCAAAGTGATTCAAACAACTTATCATAGAAGAGTCTAGGTATAGTAAGCAAAGTTGGTAATTGAAATCACCTAAGAATTTTTGTAAGAAGAATAATAATTTGGGTAGAGTTATGAAGTAAAGAAATAAGGTTTAATTTGTGAATTATAATGTTAAAGTCTCTAAATCCATTAAAGTACAATTACTAACAAATGTTAACGAACTAAATAGTCATGAATTTTGTGTATATGTTTAGTTATGTGTGTATACTGCAAATATACATAATCAATCTCAAGTTGTTGAGTTATTAGTCCTATAACATTAGTGTGTTCAATATTGGATGGTATAGTTCTTGTTAGCTTATTTCTTATATGTTTATGCTTGTAATATTGGTTTAATGTATTGTTTAAATTATTGTCTTCATTTCTAATTATTAGGCATTAAATAGCTCACTTGGAAAGGTAAATAGATTGAGGTTGATTCACCACTTAGGATGCATCTTTAGTATTTGATTCTATTACATATCTCAACTTTTATGCAATCTTGATTTTACCTTCACTAACAATTTTAGATGTCCTATTTAATTCTAATTTAATGGTAATAATATATTTTGGGGGTTAATTTAATGTCATTGTGGAGATTTAATACTAACCTTATCAAAATATGTTACATGTTTATGTGTAGTTTAAATGAATACAAATGATGTCAACAATTAGTGTAAATTTGGAATAGCAAAGTTTGATTTAAAAAAATGAAAAGTCATTTGTTTTGTTTATATTAACATTCAGTGTGTACATTATCAGAATCATCATAAAGTAATGATTGTGAAATTCGTTAGTGACATTATCATTATTATTTATTATTATTCTTTCTTGTAAATTTAATTGTTGGATTAGTATAGAAAGTATCTAACTTGAAAAATATTCTTTTGGAGCATACACGACTTCATCATTATTTCTATTAATCCATAACATTAGACAAGTTATAAATTTAGTAGTTTATCTTTAGTTATTCTATTTTATTATTTACTTCTCTTATTTAGTTAGCTTATAGTATTATATTAGCTTAATCTTGAGGAGGGAATTACAAAGATCCTAAATGAATTCAAATAGAAATGCATTGGATTGTTGTAGAGTTTGTAGAAACCTCTAGACACACTATGCATATGAATGTACTTGTTCTAGACACTAGGGTGGTGTACATATCACTTTCTTCAAGATTTCATTTGTTTCATTATAAATACACATTTTCTATAAATGTTTATCATGATCGTCATTGACAGAAGGAGCTTGTGTATGGGTGAGAACATTAGGACTATTTTCATGGATGCTGCATAGTGATAATGTCTCATTCAAATATGTTCCTTTATCAATGGCTTCACCTCCTTTGTCCAAATGTCAACACACAAGAAAATTGTATTAGGTGGTAGAAAATGAAAAACACAATTGTCTCCCATAAAGTAACACACTTTGAATTGAAATTGGCTTACCATGGACCACCCCTTTAGTGTTAGTTGATCTTTTAATCATTTTGAAAACCTTAAGGAAATGTTTGCAAGTGTTCCCCTGCAAACTCTAAGGGAACTCACAAACAAAAAGGTGCTCGCAAATTTTTTGAACCAAGTAGTGGTCGCACCTACTTTGAATTTTCACCTAGTGCCATCTAGGATGTGTTTCATTCGAAACACAATCATCGTTTGGAATTTCCTTCACCCTCTTCAAACTAGATTTAATGTTTCAAATCTTTTAGTTAGTAAAAAAAACATGATGTTTCAAATTTTTCTTTTTCCTAAAGAATGGTTCCATTTTATACACAAGTGTGTAATACAAATAGTCCATTCGCCTTGTGCATTTTTTTGATGATCATGTAATTATTGAATTTTTAATGTGCAATGGTATGACTCAATGGAAAAATTTGTATCCTGGTTGGCATGTGGGAATAGTCTAAAAAAAATTTCCCACATGGATGCGAAAAAAACAGTAATAGTCAAGTAAACCACAACACGTATTAGAGGTAATGTCAAAGAATGTGAATGGTGCAAATCAAATGAGATGATAGAAATTGTCAACTCACCAATTCAACCACCTCCTTCACACCAGGTCTTCTTGAAGTATTGTAAAAATTGGGGTTGATCATTGAACTCCTTAAAGAAATTGTTCAATAGCTAAGTGTTGTTGGCTTTGCTTCATCGATCGCCATCATGATCGTGCAAATTCTATGGATGATATCCATTGCCATGTCCTTTTCTATGTACTTATGTATGTTCTTTAGCCAATCCCTTCGAATGTGCCAAATGCATAGAAGCACATGACATCCAAAGACAAATCTAATAGACAATACAAAGGATATTGTTTAGAACTCATTTGCATGACAAAGTGGCATTAAAAATAAATAGAAAATGAGAAAGGTATGCAAACTAGCCAAAACATGCACTTACTATATGACCTATATTTCTACAGTGGCATCATCGTTCAAAAAAGCATTGAATCTCTAGTCGGGTTTGGCTCTTCTTCCACAGGTATGCACCACGTATAGCCAACCAGTAATGTCCTCAATCTTGTTTCATGAGGAGACTTACCATGCAATGGGCACACCACTTTGTTGCTCGTTGAAAACAAGAAAAGTATACAATTTGTACTATAGAAATAGCAAGTTACTATGAGCATTGTTAGGTATGTAGCGAATAAGATCATTAAAAAGATGAAGAAGTATTCACTGATGTTTCTAATGCTTCACCCCATATTTGTTAGTGGAAAACGTGGAATCCATGGAGATTACTAAATTGGGCAAGTGGAAAACCATCGTATCTAGCATCCATGGAGTCTAAACCCCGATAATGAAAGGCATACCATTTCCATGGGGCTGTTGAAAGTAGAAGTTGTCCTTGTCATGTGCTTTCCACATTATGATACTTGATGAATTGTATCTATGTTTTTGTGCATGAATAGAGTGCACCTTTTTCCAAGCATTCATTACATCCTTTCTTCTCAAGAATTCATCTCTTACACATCATGCCACAAAAAATAGGATCAGTGAGGTGTGTGTCCATTATTTCATTGACACTCACTTCCATGAGCAAAAGGCTTTCAATATAGCTTTTTCATTATACAGATTGATTAGGGGTGAACTTGGAATGCAAAATTCTTCGCTTGTGTCATCAATTCCATGGAAAAATTCACCATTGACATTGATGTGAAAAATTTCTTTGAAGAGTAGATAGACAAGATCGAGTCTACCTTACATAACCTTTGCAATGAAGTGGCATTGACAACCTCACTTTTTTACAAAAAATTGTTTTCTTTTCTATGGCAGAGACTTGTTCTTGTGGTCTTTAGGACCATATGCACACTAGTAGCTATAAAGAAAGCATCATCTCACCATCTCCAAGAAAGAGAGAATAAAATATCATTGGACCATACACATGAATTTTGAAAGGTACAAACCTATTCCACATAATTGTTTTGCTATAATGTTTTTCATTGATGGGACCTGTGATGGTCTTCTTCTCTCCTTTTTTCACGTGCACAAATGAAGATTCAAAACCTCTAAGAAACCCTTCATCACACACAAAATAATTGAGTTTGCTATGAGGAATTGTTGCGACAAGGTCAAGGACCCCATCCTTCTCAATGGCAATAGGATTCCACTCCTAATCGTAAGAGGAAAAAGGAGAGTTTCCATCCGGTACATCTTGCACCTCCAAATCATCTTCCTTTTTCCAATTCAAGCCTCCCCCCATTCTAGGTAAGGTAGGAATTGGAAAAACATTTAAAATTATAGTGGATTGTATCAAACATAAGAAAGAAATTATTCATTGAACGTAAATAAAATGTGTTTGCATTATTGCCACCAACGTGAAACCAATAGGAGGTTATTGACTTCTGCCGAGAAAAATAGAAGGTGGTAGATTGAATCAAGCTAGGCATAAAATATGAAACAAATGTGGGTTGTAAATCGAAGTGTGTAGCTCAACATACAAGTGAACATAGACAATGACAACACAATCATAAGCGTACATGGATATTCAATGATGAGTCCATTTTAGGTGTGGCACACAAACCCATTTTACCTAAAGAGGAAGGTTGTGAAAACCAACCATCATTTTGAAGTAAAGTTGTGTTTTGAGAAACAACACAATGAATAGTTCATGCAACTTTGTAGGTGGCATGTCTCATGTAACATGTATAACAATATGTAATTACTTCTATAGTTGCAACAAAAAATATATTATTTTGGGAAGATATGTTGGTTGTGGTGCCTCTGCATGTGTTAGTTGAGATGAAAGATTAGAGGGAAACCAAAACCTTTTATGTAAATAAATGTTCATCCATTGTTTCCATCAATGCCAAAGGGATAATATGTTTGTTGCATCTATTGACAAAATAATGAATCGGTAAGGAGAGAATGATGAAAGGCAGAAAGGTGTAAAATTTCCTATCAACCATGATGTAAGCCAATGCATGTTGGAAAACACAATGTCTAGTTGAACCTCCAAGTGGACATAAAGACCGCAAGTAAATTTACAACCCCACATGAAAATATAACTAAGAGTTCAGAGTATATGGGGTGTAGAAACCTCTTTTACCTGAGGAGGCATGTTCTAATATCAAGCCTTCTATTTGGGGTGACTTAACACAAGTAGGAAAAGAACATCTGGCAATTTATGAAATAAAAAAGTGCAGGTTAAACAACACGATGAGTGGTTCAACCTGCAACTTTTATGTGGTGTATGAGTGTAACATGCATAATAGTATGTAACTACTTCTACAGTTGCAACAATAAATGTATTATTTGTGGAAGATACATTGGTTGTGGTGCGTTTGTATGTGCTAATAGAGATGAAAGGTTAGAGGGAAACCAAAACCTTTTATGACAACCTTGTATGTAAAAATGTGCATCAATTGCTACCAACAATGCCAAAAGAATAACACATTTGTTGCATTTGTTGAAAAATTAATGAATCAGTAATGGAGTGAATCAGGAAAGGCATAAACGCTGTAAAATTTCCTATCAAGCATGATGTGAGCCAATGTAGGTTGGAAAACACAATGTCTAGTTGAACCTCCAAGTGAACATAAAGACCACAAGTGAATTTGCAACCCCGCATGAAAATAAAACTAAGAGTTCAGAGTATACAGGGTGTACAAACCTCTTTTACTTGAACATGCATGTTGTGATATCGAGCCTTCTATTTGGGGTGACTTAACATGAGCATGAAATGCACATTTGGAAATTCACGAAATAAACAAGAGTAGGTTGAACAACACAATGAGTGAACGGTTCAACCTACAACTTTATATGTGACATGTCTCGTGTAACGTGCATAATTGTATGTAATTAATTCTATAGTTACAACAACAAATTTATTATTTTAGGAAGATATGTTGGTTGTGGTGCATGAGTATGTGTTAGTGGAGATGAAAGGTTCGAGGGCAACCAAAACCTTTTATGACAACCTTTTATGTAAATAAATGTGTATCCATTACTACCAACAATTCCAAAAGGATAACACATATGTTGCATCTATTGAAAAAATAATGAATCAATAATGAAGAGAATGAGGAAAGGAAAAAAGGTATAAAATTTCCTATCAACCATGATGTAAGACAATGCAGGTTGGAAAGCACAGTGTCTAGTTGAACCTCCAAATGGACATAAAGACCACAAGTAAATTCAAAACCCTGCATGAAAATATAACTAAGAGTTCATAATATATGGGTGTACAAACCTCTTTTACCTGAGGAGTCATGTTGTGATATCGAGCCTTCTATTTTGGGTGACTTAAAATGAGCAAAAAAAGCACATATAGAAATTCATGAAATGAAAAAATGCAGGTTGAACAACACGATGAGTGGCTCAACTTGCAGTTTTGTATGTGGCATATGAGTGCAACATGCATAACAGTATGTAATTACTTCTACAGTTGCAACAACAAATGTATTATTTTAGGAAGATATGTTGGTTGTCGTGCATGTGTATGTGTTAATGGAGATGAAAGGTTAGAGGGAAACCAAAAAAATTTATGACAACCTTGTCGGTAAGAAAATGTGCATCCATTGCTACTAGTAAGGCCAAAAGAATAACATGTTTTTTTACATCTTTTGACAAAATAATGAATCAATAATGGAGTGAATCAAGAAAGGCATAAAGGTGTAAAATTTCCTATAAACCATGATGTAAGCCAATGCAGGTTGGAAAACACAGTGTCTAGTTGAACCTCCAAGCAGACATAAAGTCTGCAAGTAAAATCACAACCCCACATTAAAAAAAATTAAGAGCTCATACTATATGGGGTGTACAAACCTCCTTTACCTGAGTAGGCATGTTGTGATATCGAGCCTTCTGTTTGGGGTGACTTAACATGACCAACAAAATCATATATGATAATTCATTAACTAAATAAGTACAAGTTGAACAATAGGATGAGAAGTCCAACCTACAGCTTTGTATGTAGCCGATAAGTGTAACACGCGTAATAATATGTAATTCCTTTTATGGTTGCCAGAAATGTCAAAAGAAAAGAACACGTTCTTTGTATCTGTAGATAAAGTAATGAATAAGTAAAGGAATGAATAAACATAAGCTAAAATGTGAAAAAGGTTCCCTCCATTGTAGGTGGTAATACTTCTTTTAGGTGCAAACAAAGGTTGTCTAATCAAAGCATTTATTTGACATAAGTTTAAATGGGGATGAAAAGCAGATCTTACACATGAAAAAATAATAGTTGTACAACTTCAACAACATAATGTTTATTTGAACTTGCAACGTTTTATGTGGCTTAAAATGGTAACACAAAATGAAATGTATTTACCTAAATAAATGAACAACACAATAGAAAATATAGCAACACAAGTTGGGTGTGGTGCACGCGTATATGTGGGTAACTTCTTACCCATATTTTGTTATGGACTATGAAAATATCTTATTCAAATATTCACAATGTTGAAGTCTACAGTCATGTTTTCCTTCTGTTAGTGTAATTAATTAATTATCACACTAGCAATAAAAAAATCCTCCCTATCAGTTGTCCTCTGAGGCAAATTTTTTTTTAGTCATAGGCACTTTTTTTTCAAAAAAAATCAGGGCTCTATCTCTTATTTTTGGCAAAAAAATATTTTTGGGCTTTCAATAGTTGTAGGAAAAATAATCAGATTGATTGCATAAAAAAATCACCGTCGGCATGCAAGAAGGGTTTGCTTTTTTTATATCCCATTGGCATCTATATTTTTCAATCGGTCGACATTGTGAAAAGTTTTTTTTGCAGATTAAATTATTGGTTGGCATAATCTTTAAGAAACAATTTGTTTGATTTTTTAATTGCTATAAAAGCAACATTAAAAATCAAATAAAATCTAGTTTTGTCAGCTCTTATTCACTTCACCTGCAGAAAAAGGGTCTAGTCGGTGCATTCATTCGTTGTAAGGGAGGTACGACGACCCATCCGCTAGTCACCGACTGTTCAATCATCCGCCACCAGAGTTTGGCTTCGTTCTGACTATTGGTGTTGCCTCCTCCATTGCCGATGATCACTTCCCTGGCCACCGTTTGTCACAGTCTCAACCGTGTCCTCAATAGTCAGACCTTGGTTCCATCAAAAACCAAAGGGTATGCTCTATCCGAGCGGAGACTCCCTTACATCAGTGGAGCTGCCGTTTATTCTCAACCCTGCCCCACCACTTGGGTGACGTGTTCTTTTTTGCCAGCCTTAACCCCGCAGTCACATCAAGGACCAAGGGCAATTTTTTTTTAAGCCCGGGTGCTTAATTTTTGCACCTACTTAGCTTGCCAAGTGCCTAATCTAGGCCTTTTTTTGTTTTCTCATAACTTTCACCCATGGTATCAAAATTCAACAAACGAGATACAATCAAAAAGAGAATTTCCTCTACTATCCAATGGTGACATCCATTCTGCAAAATTTTGCTGGCAGAAAAATCTATAGTCAATTGAAGTAAAAACCCTAATATGGACATAAAGACTCATATCTTATTAGATTATCGGATTTCGGTGATTCCAGCAGCATCAAGAAGGTAATTTAGAGGATTTTTTATTAGTTCATTCACTTTGATTAGTTTTAGCTCCATGTACTCTTGCGTTAGATTTTTTCAATTTGGTGCATTTGTTCAATAACTTGGATATCCTGAAGCTTGGGAAAATGTTTTTTGCATTGGGTGGCATCACTTCACTTGTACATCATATTTGGAAGTTTTTATTTGTTGTTGAAGGTCAGCGTATTTGTTTTTTGGAGAAATTTAATAGTTCATTATGGGGCTTGCATATTCTCCTTCTCTAGTTATGTTGCACATAGATAACTATCAACAATGGCAGGATGGGATCATACACCATCTCCAATCACTTGATTTATTGCCACATTTGTATGGTATAGTTCCCCATCCAAGTGAAGGTATTTAGGAATTTTCTTGGAGTTGTTACATATACACTGTCTTGGAGATCATTGGAATGCAAGTTGATTGTGATGTTTTGAGTTCTATTGATCATTGTGATTGTTCTCACATCCTTTAGACTAAGCTTTTGGAGCTATATGGAGATTTAGATACTCCACCCTTCCCTGATGGTCATGATTCAGAATGTCATTCCTTAGATCAAGTACCCCATGATGATATTGTTGTGCAAGAGGTTGATTGCCTTGAATCTTCTGAAGAGGTTGACAAGGTTTTTTCAGATGTTCCTTCTTCTCCATCAAAGACAGTTGGTATCCCTTCACATTCAGTGATTCCCTGTCCAGATTCATTGATTGAGGCTTCCATCATCATTCATCAGGACACATTCAATTTTCTAGACTTGACATCACAGGATGGCTTTGTTTCAGGTGTTGCAGCCTTGGCTATCTCTACAGGTTTGGAGGGAATTCTTGAGGGGATATCACTCCTTTATTCAGATCCTACTTTGGAGATTTTTCTTGAGTCTCCACATTCCTTTGTCTCAAACTTGATTGGGGATCCTGAGACTATCTTGGAGGCACTTGGTTTCTCTTTAGAGATTTCATGCATGAGACTTTTTCCCTCTCATTCCATTCAAGAGTTGGAGTCTCTTCAGCATCTGCCATTGGATTTGCTTCTTCCTAGCGGAATACATGTGGTTTGAACACATTTTTTGCTTCAGACTTCTTTCAGTGGTTTTGAGGACACTTCATTATGGGGGGAAAATCTAGTCTCCATCAAAATCATTGTATCACTATCTTTTAATCTTGGTCAACATTAATCTCCACATCATCTTGGTTTGTCACCTTCTTCATTGATTGGGCATGTACCTGTGTTGATTGTGGCATCTTCATCTTCATTAGGCAAGGAGGCACATGAGCAATTTTTAGAGACCTCATCATTCATCTTCATCCTACCTTCCTTCAATTCCTATCTGGAATGGGAAGCATCCCTACACTTGCACTTGGTTTTGTTTCTTTCAAAAGGGAGACAAGTTGTTTATCGACATTGGATCTTTTTTTGTCTTTAGACACTTACCATTTTTGTGGGTGATCTCATCTTCTAGGAGGACTATATAGTTTCTCTCTTTCCCTCCTATGGGGGGGCCATTGATTGTATTGTATCCATGTGACAGATGGTGTACTTGGGGGGTATTTGGGAGTCCTCCATCCTTCCCATCCTTTCTCACTTTTTTGCATTTTCATCTTCTTTTTGGAGAGGGGTTTTGTTCCCACTAGGTTTTCCCCTTTTCTCCGGTTGTAGGATATTTTTTGCATCTTCAGCATGTAAATAGGTACCTAAAATTTACATCATGTAGTTAGGACCCATCATCATCATCTTTGCATAATCATTGCATTTCCTCCCTGAGTTGCACTTATGGGGGGGTGTTAGCGTAATTAATTAATTATGACACTAGCATAAGTTAACTTAGGTCTTGCTTTATTTAGTCCCATGTTGCATAAATTATAAAATCATTAATAATGGGGTAATTACCCTTTCCATGTTTGTAGGGGATAAGATTCCTTCTAGAAGATGAGTTGTCCTTCTAGAACTTATCTCAATCTTTTATCATTTCCTAGGTAGGGTTCACATGTTGTCACATGTTAGATCATGACACATGGAAACATCATATTGCATCTTACATCTCTCTCGTGCCTATATATTCAAGGCATTTGTACATTTGTAATAATCTAATATCATATTCTAGATCAATAGCAATCTCTATTTGCATGCCCTTAGTTGCAGCACTTTTTGTGTGGTTGAATTTCTTCTTGGAGGTCCTCTTGAAGGCTGTAGCTTCAGGGACATTGTGCGTCCATCATTTCAACACCTTCTATCTTCACCCTCTGACTAGTACAAAGCTTTGTCAAATTTACTTTCCTTGCATAGGTCGAAACATTCTTTGAATGGGGATAATGCATGAGTACTAATAGCTCGATTACACCAACAAAAGAAATAATAAATCTAATGATATATTGTAGATAACATTAAATGGAAATAATTTGTTTCATCACTACACTAAATCTCAATTCATTTCCTTGTTCTTTGCATATTTCGTCACAAATTATGGATGAAAATAGAAAGTGAAATTTCAAATACATTACCATAATTAACAAACAAATCATGTGTAATTTAGAAATCATACTATCTCTTTCCATTAATACAAATCATATATTACTGCTAACTATTTGATGTAGCAGGTAGCATGTCCATTATGAAGTGCTTACTCTAAAATTTCACCTATACCACTATGAAATTCCAAGTTAGAAAACACTGGGTGTTATGAAACCTACAAGCCCCATACTGTTTAGAATCCATTAAACACATAAAAAACTAATTGGTTAGTCGCCCCTCACCTTGATTAGATTTGTTTGATGTGTCTCCCACATTCAAGACCTCCCCAAGCTGTCGAACTTTTACCTTTCAACAAGCAGGAGGAAATAATTGAACACCCATTGTGTTATAGAACCTACAATTATTTTTTGTGCATTTATTTTCCAAACATATGAAGAATTTGAAAAGTAATTTTAACTGTAAACCATACTTGCAATAAATTGTGAAGCTCACTTGCATTGAAACCATAGTGAATGAGATAGATAATGTGTTGAATTAAGAGATTCTTCTTGCTCTTGAGAAGTTTGAGGAAGGAGCATGTGTAGTGCGTGTAAAGACGAAGAGACAATGCAAAACTTGAGGTAGTAGGTACTATAATTTATGAAATCGAAAAAGAATCCGCTCTAATAACACTTGAAAAGAAGATCAAACTTAATGAGATAGGTGTTCTTTTAATTGAAGAGATTCTTCCCACTCTCGAGAAGTTGAGGAAGGAGCGTGTGCAATATGTGCAATGGGAAAATGGAAATGTAGAAGTGGATAAAATCAAAAGATTTTGTATTGCATATGAATTTGTACGAACAAAGAAAGTGAGAGATGATGCTATAAGTGGATTTCAACTAATGAAGTCAAATATTTTTTAACATAAAACTAACTCACCACCCCAAACTCTCCACCATTGAGCTTTGAACAAGCAACATGAACTAACTCATGACCCATTGTGTTTTCCTATCTTCCTATTTTAATGATATTAGGAAATACAAATGCAATTCATACGGTAAGTAGCAATTTTGGTAAACTTTGAAGGTTCCTTTTCTTACATTTGTAGTGTCTAAACAACAAGAGGTTTTCATTACAATTATATTGTGTGTATAATCAAAGGTTGGAAAACACAGGGTATTAAGAAACCTGCATCCCACATAGTGTTGTAAAACCCTCTCTATATAAGAACCCAATTGGTTGGTCACTCCTCATCTAAATCTGGTTAGTTTTATGTATCCCTTAGTTGTAACTCCTCCTTGAACTTTCCACCCTTGAGCCTAGAACAAGCAAAATTATATAAATCACAACCCACAATGTTTTCCAACTTGCCTCTAGTTTATTGATTTAAGGAAATTGAAATGCAATTTTTAGTCTATCTAAGACTTGTTATATATTTTGAAGGGGTTGGACTTTCATTACATTTGTACTATCTAAACAAAAAAGGTTTTCATTACAATCATATTGTCTATGTAATTGGAGGTTGGAAAACATAGGGCATTAAGAAACCTACAACCCACAGTCTTGTAAAACCCTCTATATATAAGAACCCAGTTAGTTGGTAACTCCTCAACTAAATATGGTTAGTTTTATGTATCCCCCAACTACAACTTCTCCTCAAACTCTCCACCCTTGAGCTTTGAACAAGCAAAATTATATAAATCACATCCCACAATGTTTTCCAACCTACCTATCGTTTATTGATTTGAGGAAATTGAAACACAATTTTTAGTCTATCTAAGACTTGTTATATATTTTGAAGGGGTTCCTTTCATTATATTCGTACTATCTAAACAACAAAAGGTTTTCATTACAATCATATTATCTGTATAATCAAATGTTGGAAAACACAGGGCATTAAGAAACCTGCAACCCAAATAGTGTTGTAAACCCTCTATGTATAAGAACCCAATTGGTTGGTCACCCTTAGCTAAATCTGGTTAGTTTTATGTATCGCCCAAATGCAACTCCTCTTCGAACTCTCCATCCTTGAGCTTTCAACAAGAAGAATTATATAAATCACAGCCCACAGTGTTTCCTGACCTACCTATAGTTTATTGATTTGAGGAAATTGAAATACAATTTTTAGTCTATCTAAGAGGTTTTATATATTTTGAAGGGGTGCATTACATTTTTATTATCTAAACAACAAAAGGTTTTCATTACAATCATATTGTCCATATAACCAGAGGTTGGAAAACATAGGGTGTTAAGAAACTTGCAACCCACATAGTTTTGTAAAACCATCTATATATAAGAACCTAATTGGTTGGTCACCCCTTAGCTAAATCTGGTTAGTTTTATGTATCCCCTAGCTGCAACTACTCCCCAAACTGTCCACCCTTAAGATTTGAACAAGAAGAACGAATTAACTCACAACCCACTATGTTTTCCTACTTTCCTATATTTTAATGATATGAGGAATTCCAAATGCAATTCATACTGTAAGTAATAGTTTTGGTAAATTTTGAAGGTGCCTTTTCTTACATTCATACTGCCTAAACAATGAAAGGTTTTCATTACAATCATTTTTTTTGTTTATAATTCAAGGTTGGAAAACACTAGGTGTTGATGAACCTGAGATCTTCTCAATTCTTTAGGAGGCAACGAGTACTAGAATGTATGAAATGAATAAATAAACAACTATAAAAACACTTGAAAACAAGTAGACCAAAGTGTATGAGATAAATAATGTATTGACTGAAAAGATTCTTCCTTCTCTTTAGAAGTTGAGGAAGGAGCATGTGAAGTATGTGCGATGGGAAAATGACAATGCAAAATTGGAGGTAATAGGTGCTAGAATGTATGAAATGACAGAGAAATTTTATGTAGAAATAATTGAAAAGAAGTAGGCCAAAGTGAATGAGACAAATAGTATACTGAAGAGATTCCCTACCGTTGACAAGTTGTAATAACCCATTCAAAATTATTAATTAATTAATAATATTATAAATGACACTTGAATATTAGGTTTGACTTGGATCCTAAGGCACCAAAGTCATTACTTGTACATTTTCCATCAAGTACATGAATGTATTACATAAAGATACATCATAGACTATAATAGTCTTGAGAACAACTAAGGTTATTCTTTGACACTCACCTCCACTGGTGGATGAGAACATGGTTGAAGTGCTTTACTGCCCAACCACGAAGCTTACACTTCTCCAGAATTCTTCCGACTTGAAGAATGCCTGACCCTGCACGAAAAGTTTAGCAAGAGAACAATTTGCAAGGAGGAATCTGGTGCATGCTCATACATCAACATGTAATTTGATCTACAAGTTAGAAAATAAAATGCATGATCTATGCTAGGAATGGCAGAGAGTGAAATCATAGAGTTCATACATACTTAATGAACTATATAGCTTGGCCAAGCATAATAAATGTGTTGCAACAACAACAAACAATAGGTTCTGGTAAAGCAAACCTATACTCTTTGAACTCCATTTCAGCACCCCTCCTCGAAGGTAACTTTCTATTATACATCTCATAACATCTATCTACCCTCTAGCAGCATCTTTGTGTAGGTGTTCTAGTCAACTAAGGTATCACTATTCTATTCAAGTATTTAAAATATTCTTTAACAAATGTCTTCAAAAGAAGAAATATAATACTAATTTATACTCTAAACAAAAATCAGATTTATGATTCACAAAGTAATTCAATAATCAGTCATATCATTCTTATGACTATTTTCTACTTATCATCTTAAGCATTTTCCTTTTTAAAATGTACTAAAAACAAAAGAAGGTATGTCATAAGTATGTGTATGTACATAGACGAAGTCTATGTGCATACACATATATGTGCCTACTAATGTTAAATTTTGTGCACACATTTTGAAATAATCATTAATTAAAATTGCAATCTTAAAATAGTATTCTATTTGACATTTCTTTGTCAAAGATAAAGAAATAAGAACAATTCTATGCTAACAATTTCACACATACTGTTATTGCATTGTTACAACTGCGATATTCTAACATTGCTATTTTCGTAAGAACATTAATTGTTTTAATAGAACAAGCATTGTTTCCTACTAAATAGTCATAAAACAAGTTGTTTACATATGAACATTATTGTTTTAACAGAACAAGTACTATTTCCTACTAAACTATTATAAAACAAGCTATTTAAATATGAACATTCATTGTTTGAACAAAATAAGTATTGTTTCCTACTAAACAGTCATAAAACAATCCATTTACATATGAACATTCATTGTTTGAGAAAAATAAGTATTGTTTCCTACTAAGTAGTCATAAAACAAGTTGTTTACATATGAACATTCATTGTTTGAGCAAATAAGTACCATTTCCTACTAAACAGTCATAAAATAAGTTGTTTGCATATGAACATTCATTGTTTGAAAATAATAAGTACTATTTCCTACTAAAGGGTCATAAAACAAGTTGTTTACATATGAACATTCATTGTTCTAAGATAACTTTCAAAAAAATAGTCATTTGCAGAGAGTAACCACCGTTTACATCAACATATTTTTGTTTCAGACTAAACATTTACATTTAAAGATAAATAATGTCATTTAATCTATTTGTTGTTATGAAAATAAACAATCAAATAGCCCCATTTCATACATAAGGATAGAATGTCTATTATTCAAATTCTAGAGCACTTTCATCTTCAAAAATTCAATAAACAACATAATAGTATAAGAAAACTATGTTCGACATGCTTGTCGATGAAATACTTGAGTAAATACTTTAGTCAAAGAAAGCATAGAAGCTTCAAATTCAAACAATACTCATGCCTTTTTAGGTTGCAACAAAAAAAACTACAGTTGCTCTAGATTGACCTTCTTTCTAAGCATCAAAGACATATATTGAAATCACCCATGAGGGCTTATTATTTTATACCATGCATGCAACATTATTAACATGTAGAATTTCATTTGTACAATTTACACATTTGGGGTCAGCCCATCAATAATAAGACCAAACCAAGCAAGGCTTGGTGTTTCTCTAACATAAAAAACTTTCCATCGTTCCTATCGAACAAGGTCAACTTCCCATTCAAGACAATATACATATATGCAAAGCTCTAAGAGATTTTATTCAAGCCTTAATACAAATATCAACCCTCTGATAATAAGCATTAGAGACATTACAATTAAAATGCAAAGGAATGCACCCTCCCCACAGGATCGAAAATGATCCTTCTCAAGGATTATATTTACCGACACATAGTAAATCAAAATAAATTTTGATTTCCTAAATAAGGCTAAGCTTAATCATGTGACATAAGGACTAAGGCCGAGCCGTTGGAGGCTCTCGAGCCTCGGCCTAGCTCCGTTTACTAGCAGTGTAGGCTCTAAGTTATGAAGGTTTTCATGCTACGTAGGCCATAGGCCATGCACCCTTCATAGGGTGGTAGATATTACTTCATAAAATTGGCTTCAAGCCATTTAAAACATAGAACAACGACCACAATTTGTGGTGCTAAGATAGCACTCAAATGGAATGAAGGAAAAAATTCAAACACATTTCAAAAATGGCAATAAAACAAGTCGATTGCTCAAGAAATATGATTTACCTCCAAATTCCAAGCTTTTTTTATGTTTCTTTCGGCCCTTTTTCCTGTCTAAGATTCTTCTTTTGCTTTTTTGTTTTCCCTTGAACCCCTGGTTCTTCTCTCTCTACTTTTTT
>VDFB02270651.1:400541693-400557425 GCA_007258455.2 Sequoia sempervirens | reverse complement strand
GAGGGTTTAAGGGTTTAGGGTTTATGGTTTAAGCATTGAGGGTTTAGGGTAGAGGGTAGAGGGTAGAGGGTAGAGGGGTTTAGGGTTTAGGGTTTAAGGGTTTAAGGGTAGAGGGTTTAGGGTTTAAGAGTTGAGGGTTGTGTAAGGAAAGCTTAAGGTGCAGAACAAACTCTCCTAATGAAAAAACTTAGAGAAGAATGCATATATGACTTTAAATTTTGCAATTACAGTTCAATAAGATACACATGAAAAGAAACATAATTGAGAAATAGACACATACACAATTGGAAACCAGATTTACATGGGAAAAACCTTACGGGAGAAAACCCACCACACCAAGTAAAGCCTCTTTGTATTATAGTAAATAGAATTACATACAAAGATCAAACTTCACTTTCAGATGTCCATTTTACAACAACAACATTTTATTGATCAAACTTGTATAGAACATCATAGTTACAATGCTCTTCTACAACATACAATGAAATTCACACACAGAATAATCCTCGGCTCAATCGATCAATCAATCACAATCCAAATTGTTCACCCCCTTCACAAGTGGTCTGTTCATTTCCCACAAGAGAACGGTCACAACAATTCAATTGCCAACCGGTTTGCATTCTACTTCTCTCATTGGTTCAAGACAAGCCATGTAGGATAGTCGTTTGGTCAAATGCTTCTCAAATGTATTTCTTATCAGTGAGGCAACAAAGTTATTGGGAAAATTTAGTCATCTCGGAGAAACCTCCAAGAACAATAGTGCCTTTGGTACCTTTAATTTCAATTAGATTGCCTCAAAGAACACATACAACTATGTCACAAAGCGGAATCAGACACAGTTGATTTCCCACATTAATCCTTCTAAGAGAAGCACATGTAAATTCAGTTTCAACAACTTGCATAAATAGATTCAACAAACAAAACCATTAAACATGAAAGATGGTACAAAAGATTAGAACACACAGATTTACGTGGGGAAAACCCTTTCGGGTAAAAAACCCCACACTCCAAAAGATCCGAGCCATTATATTATTCAGAAAAAAATAGAGTTACAATACAATCTCTAGCTCATAGCATTTTCAAAAAGATTACATCTTGTTTCATTCTGGAGACAAAATGGCAGCAACCCTATTATGTTTCCCTCTCTCCCTTCTTTACATTTCCTTGATCAACCTCTTAGTCATTTCAACCTTCGCACTGTTACAATAATCTCACATAGTATATAGTGTAGATTAACAATGAAAGATCGATCAAGACATTATATCAGGAGAGATTTTGGTAGCATAACCTTGCTTAGATCTTCCTCTCTCTATCATTATTGCAGAACATTCAATGTTTATACATTCATTCTCAACAGACAGGGAACCGTTCAACTTCCTCTGTAGATTAGTTTGTATTCTTTCTATTAGACCAACTGCCAATAGTCTTGGACATCAAACAAAATTCTCCAACTGTCATCATTCCAATTTCCAACTAGACCGAATGGTTACAAGCAAACTGTACAATCATCGTACAACTTAGCAGTTCAACCAAGTTAGCACCTGTTCAACCATGGTCCACCTTCAAGTCGATCAGCATGACTTTGTCTACCGGTCATAGTTTGGAAAGACACACCAATCAACAAAGTCTCCCCAATGTCATCCATCATCCTGAGGTCTCGACCAAGCCCATCAGCAAGACAACATCCATCAGCAAGAGTTCATGATGTTACATCGAACCCACAGGTCTCCTCGATGTCATTAAGCTCACACACTTTTTGAACCATCTTGTCGGCCTGAGTCACCTTGATGATCAACAAGAGCACCAATTTTCCTTATCGGCAAGACAACCACCATCAAAGAAAGTTTCACTGAAGTCCCAAGTCACACTGATGATCTCACACTCAGCTACAATTCAAAACACCTCATTGGAAAGAGTCACACCGAAAGCAAAGCCGTCGGCCAAACATGCTCTTTCGTTAAGACTCTTTCAGAACCTTCATGTCACCCCGACCAAGTACCATCAGCCGGAGTCACACCAATGTTCATCATGAGCAGATCCATCCACAAGACCAACACTAAGATCAAGAGATCAAGAAGTCACATCGACAGTTCAAGTCACACCGATCACTTTCGTCAGCAAGATAGACCAAAGGTCACACCGATATCGGCTAGACTTCTATTGTTGGAAGGAGTTAGGAAACTTGCACCGATAGTTCAGGTCACACCGATAACCTTCATCGCTAGAACATACCAGAGGTCACACCGATAAAGGAACTTGACAAGGAGAACACAGATTAGGCTGAGTCACACCGATCTCATAGACAGTTCAGGGTCACTAAGCAGATCAGCCAGACATCTCAATGATCACATCGAAATCGCTCTCTTAGAGGTTTAGGCCAGTGGGATTGAGACACACAATTCCAACAAGAATGTGTCTCACCAATGCCAAACTGTCCATTAACCATCGCACGCTCCACAACCTTCTTAATGGTCTATCGCTCAAACTTGACGAAGTTTACCCGACCACAGGACCATCGACATGACCAATTCTATCAATGACAAACTAAGATATCATACCAATAGTTCAAGTCTCCCCGATGTCCCAAAGAACACCAAGATCACATACATTAGAAAGAGTCACACTGACTTTCATCAGGGGCAGGTCCATCGACAAGAGTAATACTATTGACAGCAAATCAGAAAGTCTCATCGACAAACCAAGTCACCCCGATCACCTCATCGACAGGAGTCAGACTGATGTCCAGACCCATCGGCAAGAGTTACACCATTGGCAATAGTTTGAAATGTCAAACCGACAGTTCAAGTCACCTCAACAAGTCCATCAGCAAAAGTCTCCCCGATGATCTCCTTCGGCAAGACATATACCATCAGAATGATTTTGGAATCTCACTTCGACAAATCAAGTCATACTGATGACTTCCGTTAGCAAGACAGGTCCAAGATCACACCGATCTGATCCCTTCAAGACTTTAGAACACAATTGCTTATCGACAAGACATTCCAGATGTCTCACCAATTATGCTCTTTCAGGAGTTCCATGTTAGTAAGCTTGAGGCACTTTTTCCAACAGGTAGAGGGTAGAGGGTAGAGGGTAGAGGGTTGAGGGTTAAGGGTAGATGGTAGAGGGTTTAAGGGTTTAGGGTATAGGGTTTAAGGGTCTACGATTTATGGTTTAAGCGTTGAGGGTTTAGGGTAGAGGGTAGAGAGAGAGAGATAAATAGAGAGGGTTGAGGGTTTTAGGGTTGAGGGTAGAGGGTTAAGGGTAGATGGTATATGGTTTAAGGGTTAAGGGTTTAAGGGTGGAGGGTGGAGGGTAGAGGGTAGAGGGTTGAGGGTTGAAGGTAGAGGGTTTAGGGTTGAGAGAGAGAGGGGGGTTGTGGGTTCAAGAGTTTTAGGGTTTAGGAGTTCTGGTTTTAATGGTGGTAGAGGTGTAGAGATTGAGAGAGAGAGAGAGAGGGGGTTGAGGGAGGGTTTAAGGAGTAGAGGTAGAGGAGTAGAGGAGTAGAGGTGATAGAGGTTGAGAGTGGGGTGTAGGGTTGAAGAGAGAGAGAGAGGGTTGAGGGGTTAAAGGGTGTTACAGGGTTCACGGTTTAAGGGTAGAGGGTGTAGGGTTAGAGAGAGAGAGAGAGAGAGTGGGGTTTGAGGGAGTAGAGGTTAAGGGTAGAGAATTATAGGGTTAGGAGGTTTAGGGTTTAGGAGTTTTAGGGTTTTAGGTTTAGGGTTTAGGGTTTAGGGTTCAAGGTTTAGGTTATGGGTAGAGGTAGAGGGTTTACTACGGGTTTAGGGTTTAAGGGTTTAAGGGTAGAGGGTTGAGGGTAGAGGGTTTAGGGTTTAAGGGTTTAAGGGTTTAAGGGTTGAGGGTTGAGGGTTGAGGGTTGAGGGTAGATGGTATAGTATAGAGGGTTGAGGGTTGAAGGTAGAGGGTTTAGGGTTGAGAGAGACAAAGGGAGGGTTGATGGTTTTAGGGTTTTAGGGTTTAGGGTAGAGGGTAGATGGTTTAAGGGTTTAGGCTTTAAGGGTTAAGGGTTTAAGGGTTGAGAGTGGAGGGTAGAGGGTTTAGGGAGAGAGACAGAGAGAGTGAGAGGTTAAGGGTTTTAGTGTTTAGGGTTTAAGGGTTGAGGGTAGAGGGTAGACGGTTGAGGTATTAGAGGGTTTAAGGTTTAGGAGTTTAGGGTTGAAGTCGAGGAGTAGAGGGTAGAGGGTTGAGGGTTGAGGGTTTAGAGAGAGAGCATAGGGGGTTGATGTTTTTAGGGTTTTAGGGTTTACAGTTTATGGTTTAAGGGTTGAGGGTAGAGGGTAGAGGGTAGAAGGTTGAGAGAGAGAGAGGAGGGGTTGAGGGTGTGAGATTTGCTAACTAGCCTACCAAGAATTTAATGACTGAAGGAAAGCAAAAATAGAAATATGAGGAGGAATAAACTGTATTCCTCTCAAGAATGCAAAGCAATATTCAGCTTGAGAAGTAAGTATTACAAAGGAAATGTCTTCATCATATAGGCCAAGGGGAGAGATGGATGCAACCAAATTATGACAAGTGTTGGCATCCTATGAGGTGTGACAACTCATGTCATTAAAGGCTCAACCACCTTATCCCTACGTAAAGTTAAGCTAGTGTGAAGAGGACTTTAGTGGAGAACTAGCTAAGAATGAACTAGTTAGATAAAGTACCCCTTTCACACTAACAAAGGGTTTTAGGGTTTACGGTTTACAGTTTAAGGGTAGAGGGTGTAGGGTTGAGAGAGAGAGACATGGGGGTTGATGGTTTTAGGGTTTACGGTTTACGGTTTAAGGGTTGAGAGTAGAGGGTTTTAGGGTTGAGGGTAGAGGGTTGAGAGAGAGAGAGTTGAGGGTTATAGGATTGAGGGTTTAAGGGTTTATGGTTATAGTTTAAGGGTAGAGGGTAGACAAATCTATTTCACTCCAACCCCTCTCCCATTGTGATGTCTTTGCCCCCACCCTAACTGGATAACTCTCTATCCCTCTCAAGTCTCTATCACTCTCAAGTCTCAGTACCTACCACGCTACTAGGGCTAATCTCTCTCACTCATATCCCATCTCCCTCTATCTCAAGTCTCACTCCCTTCCTATTGATATTGTGAAAGCATTTCAAAGCACCACATTTGGTGCTCGCCAACTTTGGCGAGTGCTAAATGTGTTTTTACCTTGAAACAGTAAAATAGGAGTTCACCCTGTGATTCTGGCCCACATGCTTCTACTTTTGTCTAGTTCAATGCTTAATCTGACAGAGAAATGCCTTTTTTATGTAGTTGACTCCCTATTGTACCAATCTATGCTTCATCCATCACCTTTTTGCCACCAATTTGCATGCAGACAACGTAGATGAAGACATTTTGAAGTTTCTACATCATTTTACATTATCTCAGGTAATATATTCATTTTTGGTAATATTGAAATGTTTATATTTAGTATGTTTGTTTATTTTTGACAATAATGTAAATTCCTTTAATGATTTTATTAATCATAACAATTGGACATATAATTTAACATTGAATTAGATGAGAGTTGCGTAAAAAAGTTTAATTTTTATGACTTTGAAGAAAAAAATGAAAACCATGACATAATTTAGATGAATTCATGTTTAAACTTATATAAACGACATCAACTTAACACAATTTTTTTTATGAATTCTATTTGCATTGCTTATAGTAGTCCATTTCCAACATGCTTAGATAAATGAATTCAACTTAACACAAGTTTTTTTGTTTTGTTTTGACAATTTATAGACCATTCATTTGATGATTTTATTAATCTTCATTGTTACACATAGAATTGAACATTAAATTCATTATTACTAATGGTTGTGGGAAAAAAATTATTTTCAACTAATTTGGAAAACCTAAGAGCTTTCATCAATGTTAATGTGCAAGTTTCTATTATTATTTTTGTGCCGTAAAGAATTCACCTTCATCATGTGCTTAGATAATTTCAAGTGACTCAAGACATAGTTGGTTTAATGCACTTGTTTCCAATCATTCATACCATTTACCATTCTTCCTTGGTAGATTTATGTATGAAAAATGTTGTAGCATATAGACATGTTTGATAATTCCAAACAACTCGTTGCCTTCTTTCATAAAATGCTTTGGTGTGTTCAATAAAATGTAATGTAATCAGCGTTATCAATATGTTTCATAAAATGCATTAATTACTTTTGTTCTATGTGTGATTGTGAATATGCAAAATTCAACGTCATGCCGAGGAAACGACCAAAGCCTCTAACACTAGAAGAACGTGCAGTAAAAAAATAAAGGAGAAGAGAATCAAAAATTGCAGCTCGTGAAGCAAAAGAATTGCAACCCATACAACCAGAAATTCCCATGCAATCTAAGAGAGATGTACAATTGGAAAAACAAAGGGCACGAATGGACAAAGTTCATGGGAGGACACAAATGGATCCCCAAGTTGGAGGCACATCGTCAACCATAGGTGAAGTTCAATGCACATCTCTAGTTGAAGACACACCAACAACAACATGTGGTCTTCCAAGTACATCAGAAATCACACCTACAGTTGAAGACACACCATCAACAACATTGCATTTTGAAAGTACATCAACAAACATGCCTCTATTTGAAGTCACTCCACAAACGACATCTCAAGTTGGAGGTATAACATTGTTTACAGGTCAATCTCAAGGTATGTCATCAATTGCACCTCTAATTAAAGGTACACGATCTATCCCCGATGTTGTTGAAATTCCTAATGTTGACACAAATTTACATTTGAGAACTCCTGGAGTTTTGCATAGAAAACCTAGATTTTTTATTGATATTGATTCTAATGTTTTGAAATGGATGCCTGATAAGATGTCAAAACATACATGTCAAAGAGCTGCACAGAGGATATGGAGTTTTTTTTTTAGAAGCTAAGTGAGGGTGGAAGATGCCAACTATTTGTTGAAATGATGAGGCAACTCAAATTTAGGCCCACCATGAAGGCTCTTGGGCTGAGAGTTTCAAATGACTCAAGTGAAAATTCCATTGTAAAGAACTTGATGAGTGCATATGAGAGTGTGGGTTCTACCTCACACACGAAGGATAGTTGTGCCACAAGACGTGTGATGACAACAACACTGTTAAGCAGTCAAACAAGGAATAAGGTGAACCTTACAAAGACAAGTAAGTCTTTGAAAATAAGTAGATCATCTCTAATGAGAGCCAAAGGAAGGTGTGAAAGATTGGAGGAACCAAATAGCAATGAGTTATGGGCATTCTAGGGTAGAGTGCCACGGAAAGATAAAAGAATTGCTCAAGGTTTGAGATCTTTAATAGTAGATTATTGGAAGGATAACACAAGGACCTATCCTAATCAAAGAGATGTTGTAAGAAGGAGAATTGGTAGTAAAATTCGTGAGCCACATCCAAAGCATTATTTGGATACCACTAAAACCCAATTTTTTGCTGATTTTGTACAAAAGTTTCCTGAAATTAAAATATGTCAAAGGTATTTTGAAATGCTAAAGCCTTTTTATGTCAAAATAAATCACACACGCACTACTTTTTGTTGTAGAGTACATATTGAGTTTTCTAACCATTATGATGTTTATCGATTTTTATGTGTAGATATGCATACTGACAATGTTTTGTAGGAATGTAACATAAGGCCTCCAACCAAATCCTCAAGGGAATTCTTATCTTCTATTTTATGTGAAAGAGAGGATGGTCAAATTTTTTACAAGTCATGTTTGGATGGCACATGTCATCATTTTGGTGGCATGCAACATTTTCCAATTTTCCAACACATGGCTAGTACACACACAATTGGAGACAAAATTGTCGAATTTGGAAAATACAAGATAATGGCCTACAGTCTAAAAGACGGGAAAGAAGAAAAGAAGTGTGAATTGGTCAGTGATAAGATTCTAGTATATCAGTTTATGGGAATTTTCCATGATCAGGTGGTCTATGAGTATGGAAGGCATACACATAGAGCTCAATGGTTGGACTCACAGTTCAAGTTATGCAAGGACACATTTCCATTTCATAGCATCGTTTCAGTTGTCGACTTCACAGAGAACTACACACTACAACCACAAAACGAGGTGCAATCACAGTACTACAACTCCACACATGTTACTATATTTGTGCATATAGCATTCATTCATGCAAATGATAGTACAAAGGATAACAAGAAAGTATTCAGGGAGTATCACTTTTACATCAGTGATGATCGCACACATTCTACCGAGTTTGTGCAAGGTTTCTTTCAGATGTTCTATGCTAATCTGGCTAGCAAGGGCATATCATTCAGTCAACATATCATATGGTCAGATAATTGTACATTGCAATTCAAAAATGCCAAAATGTTTTATTGGTTGAGTAAGATGCATAGGATCAGTGGTGTTCAACATATGTGGAACTTCTTAGAGATCAGACATGGAAAGGGGGAACATGATGGAGCAGGTGCATGTATCAAAAGAGCCCTTGCACGAGAAGAGTTAAAGTACAAAGACAGTGTAAAGTTGACAGATGCAAGATCAATTGTCGAGTGGTGCAATCATGCAATGGGTCCAGGTAGTCAAGGTAATTCTTTAGTTCGTAGATTTTTTCATTTAGTAGATGATACTAACATTGCAAAATATGAGGATTATTGTACACTAACAGGATCGAGCGAGCTACACTCTTTTAGAAGGTCCAATGCGGGTACATGGACTATCCATACGTGAAAGATGGCATGTACACTTCGAGCATGGAATGATTGAGAGTTAATAGAGTGGGTTGATGATGGTTTATAAGAATTCTAACCCCACTTGACACTTATCAACTCTCGATGGCTCTACAAATCACGAAGATACAATCATCTGTTGACTTTGATCATGTATCGGACCTTGTAGAACTAGGTAATATATCTTACTTTCTTGTTTTATTTTGATGTTCATTAAGTACATCTAACAAGATGAACATATCAATGCAGAGAAATTATATGCAGTGGTTGCAGATGAAGACAATGAAGAGGGTATAGATTATTACCCATGTCATTGTATCGAGGCCAAAAAGAAATTGGAGGCCCCAGTTATAGATGGAGAAAACATAGAATATCCTACAGGTTCGGTGGTTGTTATTGGAACATGGCTTGGAAGGTACCTAGTTAAGAATGTTGCAGTTTGGTTGTTTGAGGACTTTGACACACATCAGAATATTCTTCACTACTCGAACCTTGTTGTCACCACCAACATTCATTTGATCAAATATAAGGGCAGACCTGCGAACAAGAACTTGTGGAAAGTGAATGAGTCTAACCACGAGGCAATACTTGACAGGATAAAGAGTAGAGCTAACCCGGATGGTTCCCTGGATTGATTGGTAAGTATGCACAATGAATTTGTAAATTCATGTTATTGATCATTTCTTTATTTCAAGCGTTTAAGTTTCATTGTATAAGGGTTTGCAAAATTGCATTAATGTAGATATGTAAAATGATGGTTATATGCTACTCTCTATTTGATGCAGACCTAGGAGGCCCAAACTCACTCAAAGTGTCAACCTGACTTCATATGGTATGTACAGACATCATATGGTATGTTTGGGGTGTTGGATGTGAGAGTTAATTGTGGGAAGAGTGATTTTCAATAAGGCTCCTTGGAAAACCTAGGTTTGGTGGCTTGAGAGTGAGGGTTTGGTGGATTGGTAGCTTGGTGAGTGGTTGGAGCTCTGAAAATTGTGAAATATTAAGTTTGGTAACCTATTTAATGACTATCCATGGTGTATGACTTGATTGCAGTTGTTTGGGAAGGTGTCTCTTTGGAAAAGAGGCCTAGTTGCCCTAGTTGCCCCTACAGTATAGTGGGATTTTGGAGAATACATTGAAATACCCATCTCCAGGCCTCCTGTGACCTTATGACCACTTCAAACACCCTTTTTAAGGCCTGCACATGATTAATAATCCTTAATATTATGCTGCCCCCAAACTTCACCCACTTTTAGTCTCTAAAACCTCAATTTTCCATTAAAAAATGTGTTTCTCTCAACTAGGGCTTCATGCCCAAACATACACATGACCTCCCCAGTCCTTGCAAACCTTCAAACACATGAAAACCCACTAGATCTCACTAAAACCAACTAGTTCTAGCGTTCTTCAAAACAAATTCTTCAATCACTACCTACTCTTAACCTCCAAATTTCACTCGAAACACACATTCTTGACAACTAGGCATCATGCCCAAACCCCCAAATGGCCACCCCTGCTCCTGAGATCATGCACACATGCCCCCTACACCTAATTATGCCATTCCACCAAGTTACAGTAGAATACAATGGGTGGAAAAGACCTTTGGTGGAAATTTTCACACTACCCCTATGGAAAAAGCGTGAATTTAGGCCTAGGAGGCATAGCTTGAAGTAGCAGATTAAAGAAATAGTTTGGAAGAAGGTTAGAACCTAGTTGTTTCAGTGTTATCAGGTGGAGTTTAATGTGATAGAAGGTCTGTAAAGGCATGGTAGGTCATTTGGATGTTTGGGCCATGTGCAGAAGCACCAACCTTCTCTTTGTTTTCCATGAAGAGTTTGATACGTAGTGTGTGTGTTAGGGTGTTTGTGTTGTATCCATGAGTTCAAATAAGGTCCTAAGTGACCATTCTATGGTACTTGGTCAACTTTGAGGGGCTTATGTATTCATTTTGTAATGATTGTAAATCAAATGGAAATGAGTGTCAAAGTTGTGAAGGTGGTGTCAAGGGTGGTAGTATATTGTTTTCTTAAATAAGATATGGTTTTTAGGTAAATAAGGTCTCATTAGACCCATTGTAATAGGTTAGGTGATTAAAAGGGTAAAAAAGAGAAAACATTGCAAAGCATGTAATGATGTTATTAAATTGTGTAAAAGATGAAATTGTGATCTCCAACAGTCATAAGTGGTTTAAATTTCAGTTGGGAGGGCAGTTGATCATTGGTTGAAGAGGAGAAGCCTTTAAAAAGGTGTGAGGACACCATTTGTAATGTTGGCTTGAAGTTTAAGGTATTGGCAATAAGAAAATTATGAGTTTTCTTCATTTTTTTGTGTTTCTTTCACATTTTGTAGACCTATACGAGCCGTACAGACTGACATTTGCTATGTAATCTTTCATTTCTCATGGAGGACTGTGTTAGCCTTATTTTTCATTGGGTTTGAATGAATTTAATAAATATTTGTTCAATAAATCATTGTTTTCCTGTGACAGGCTGAGAGCACCTTGTTGAGGGTTTTGTGATAAAAAAACATGTCTTAAATGGCCCTTACACCGACTGTATCTATTGTAACTAGTGTAATGGGCCCTAGGGAGTTTGATTAAGTTGTAGGTTGCATGATAAGAGTTGTGGGGAAGGAACAAAGGAGATAAGCCTACTGTCCTATTGTTTTTTGTTAAAGAAAACACATTAAAATGGAGCCCTCAACCTAGGGTTTGTGAAAATCAATGAGCGTGGAGATTTTTTCAACTTTTGAGCACATAGGGGTCATAATACACATGTTTGAGTTGGTGGCATGGTCTGGGAGGTTGTGCAAGTGGGATTTTGAATAAACCCTCTTGGTTTGGCATGAAATTGATGGTTTTGTACTTTGCTATGTTGGAAGGGTTAACCCTGGAAACAAATTGTGGTTTCAAAGAAGTTTAAAGATATGTTGCTTTGTAATTTAGGCCTAATCAACCTAATTAGGTTAGCATAGAAGGGGTGATTTTAGGAGGTTGGTCCAAAAGACTTATTTATGACTTTGGGATATGTGTTACAACTCTGAAATGGGTGTCTGAAACCATCATATGTTTGTCAGGTGTCTTGGAGAGTATTTGAGTAAAAGGCCAAAAATTGAGTTTGCACTACTACTAGGATTCATGGGTGAAATTGATAAATGATGCTTTTGATTGTTGTCTAACTTGCAAGATTGTTTGAATTGTTTTAAAATACCATTTTAATCTTGTTAGATGACTCTTCAAGGAAAGTTGTTAATTTGATTGAGTTTGAGCCTCCCGGTCTACTGAATCCCTTAAGAGTTTGAAGTGCAAAATGGTTGCAAACTTCAGCATGACGTTACTTAGACACCGTGAGGCTTAGAAACTTCTCATTAGAGCCTATGGGATCGTGTTGTTCCCCTCTACAATAATCTCTCTCAGTTTTTGCTATCTCAGAGGCGTTTTCCTGTGGCGGCGAGATTTATCTTGGGGGAAAAGTTGTCAAATGCAAGTAGTGCAAAGTTGCAAAGTGGTGCAACTTTCATTCTGCAACTCATACGACCAAACTAACTGTTCCAACGCATCCAAGTGGGTATTTTTACATTAGGAAAGGTCCTCTTTTGCACCCAAACGCACAAAATTGCTCCAAGCTACATTCAACCGATTGAATCCCTTAAGAGTCTGAAGTGCAAAATGGCTGCAAACTTCAACATGATGTTACTCGGACACCATGAGGCTTAGAAACTTCTCGTCTAAGCCTATGGGATCATGTTATGCCCCTATACAATAACCTCTATCAGTTTTCACTATATCGGAGGTGTTTTCCTGTGGCGGCGAGATTTCTCTTAGGGAAAAAGTTGTCAAATGCAAGTAGTGCAAAGTTGCAAAGTGGTGCAAATTTTGTTTTACAACTCGTACGACCAAACTAACTATTCCAATGCATCTGAGTGGGTACATTTACACTGGGCATGGTCCTCTTTCGCACCCAAACGTGCTGAATCACTCCGAGCTACATTCAACCGGCTGAAACCCTTAAGAGTCTTAAGTGCAAAATGGTGACGTTACTCGAACACCATGAGGCATAGAAACTTCTCGTCAGAGCCTATTAGATCATGTTGTTCCCCTCTACAATAAACTCTCTTATTTTTTTCTGTTTCGGAAGTGTTTTCCTGTGGTGGCGAGATTTATCTTGGGGAAAAAGTTATCAAATGCAAGTAGTGTAAAGTTGCAAAGTGGTGCAACTTTCATTATGCAACTGGTACGACCAAACTAACTATTCCAACACGTTTGAGTGGGTACATTTATGCTAGGAATGGTCCTCTTTCACACCCAAACATGTCGAATCACTCTGAGTTACGTTCAACCGATTGAATCCCTTAAGAGTTTGAAGTGCAAAATGGTTGCAAACTTTAGCATGACGTTACTCAGACACCGTGAGGCTTAGAAACTTCTCGTCTAAGCCTATGGGATCATGTTGTGCTCCTCTACAATAAATTCTCTTGGTTTTCTCTATATCAGAGGCGTTTTCCTATGGTGGTGAGATTTCTCTTGGAGAAAAAGTTGTCAAATGCAAGTAGTGCAAAGTTGCAAAGTGGTGCAACTTTTGTTCTGCAACTCGTACGATCAAACTAACTATTCCAATGAGTCTAAATGGGTACATTTATGCTAAGCATGGTCCTCTTTCACACCCAAATGCGTTGAATTGCTCCGAGCTACGTTCAACCGGCTGAATCCCTTAAGAGTTTGAAGTGAAAAATGGCTGCAAACTTCAACATGACAATACTCAGACACCATGATGCTTAGAAACTTCTCGTCAGAGCCTATGAGATCATGTTGTGCCCCTCTACAATAACCTCTCTCATTTTTCACTATCTCAGAGGCGTTTTCCTGTGGCGGCGAGATTTCTCTTGGGGAAAAAGTTGTCAAATGCAAGTAGTGCAAAGTTGCAAAGTGGTGCAACTTTTGTTCTGCAACTTGTACGACCAAACTAACTGTTCCAATGCATCCAAGTGGGTACGTTTACACTAGGCATGGTCCTCTTTCACACCCAAACGCGTCGAATCGCTCTGAGCTACGTTCAACTGGTTGAATCCCTTAAGAGTCTGAAGTGCAAAATGGCTGCAAACTTCAGCATGACGTTACTCAGACACTGTGAGGCTTAGAAACTTATCGTCTAAGCCTATGGGATCATGTTGTGCCCCTCTACAATAAATTCTCTTGGTTTTTTCTATATCGGAGGCGTTTTCCTATGGCGGCGAGATTTCTCTTGGAGAAAAAGTTGTCAAATACAAGTAGTGCAAAGTTGCAAAGTGGTGCAACTTTCGTTCTGCAACTCGTACGACCAAACTAACTATTCCAATGCATCTGAGTGTGTACGTTTATGTTAATTATGGTCCTCTTTCGCACCCAAACACATTGAATCGCTCTGAGTTACGTTCAATCGGTTGAATCCCTTAAGAGTTTGAAGTGCAAAATGGCTGCAAAATTCAACATGACAATACTCAAACACCATGATACTTAGAAAATTCTCGTCAGAGCCTATGAGATCATGTTGTGCCCCTCTACAATAACCTCTCTCAGTTTTCATTATCTCGGAGGTGTTTTCATGTGGCGATGAGATTTCTCTTGGGGAAAAAGTTGTCAAATGCAAGTAGTGCAAAGTTGCAAAGTGGTGCAACTTTTGTTTTGCAACTTGTATGACCAAACTAACTATTCCAACACATCTGAGTGGGTACGTTTACGCTAGGCATAGTCCTCTTTCACACCCAAATGCGTTGAATCGCTCCGAGCTATGTTCAACTGGTTGAATCCCTTAAGAGTCTGAAATGCAAAATGGCTGCAAACTTTAGCATGACGTTACTATTAAATGAACTATTTGATAAAATATTTCAAAGAAATCTAGCCTCATAGAATGCCATGATAACAAAATGCAATTGGCAGCTACTCCTACTTATTAGTTATGCAATGTGAAGTAATTGCATAACTACTTAGGTTGACTTTGTAAAAACTATATTGTAATTGAAATTTTGTCATCTATCAACATCTAGTTATTAGTTATGCGGTGTGAAGTAATTATTTGACTTTGAAAGATGTGCAATAAAATGTAATCAAAGATATGAATATAAACTACAAAAAATCATTTTTTACAATTCATTAGTTAAAATCTTTATTTTATTTGCTCTCTATATCTCTATATGATATGGAAATACCTTTCAATTTCAAAACAAATAGATTTTATCTCTTGTTGTACAATTTTTTACATTTTTTTAAATATGATTTTTTCCTGAATTTTTAAAAAACTCTTATACTTTTGCTTTGTCAAAATTTTCCCCAGAATATTTGTGCTGCTATGCATTGGAAGCATGAATTGATATACAAGTGAATACATGCACTATACGTGAAGTATACATGTGAATAAGTGAAGCATTCCAAATGATACAAACCACCAGGAATGGAGCTTATTTACACAATACGCTTTAGATGGAGCTTATTGAGCAATCAATAGTAATTAATTAAGAATTAGATGTAAACAAAATCCATGCCTACAACATTCAATCATACAATTTACACAATATGCATGATAACATCATTCAAGAATGGCAGTAGCAAAATAAGATTTTTTTAATCAAAAAGCCGTAAGGTATACAATGATATATATTGATAAAAGTATATAGAATATATCCAAAAAATCCATATAGGCTTAGTACAAAGGAGCCATATATTATGGACATAAAATGTCATGTATATATCACTTGTACAAAACATATGTTCCAAAATGCCACATAGGCATACAACAAATGACCCTAATACAATCATTTCCCTCTAGAGGAAGGAAATAGATCCCGTGCTACCTTTGAAATTCGGCTGGATGGAGTGACTGTTGGTTCTCTAGTCTTTTGAACATGCTCGCTAGTCCTCCTCTCTTCACTTTGGACCTTCAACTGATACAATAAAATGTAAAGATGTTAATACACAAAAATTGAATTGTGGAATGACATATAACAAAATATAATCACTTACCGCATACAGATAGTCATCATTCACATTTACATCATTACCACGTCCACGATC
>VDFB02270651.1:400462751-400534915 GCA_007258455.2 Sequoia sempervirens | reverse complement strand
ATGAAAGGTAAAATCTCAACTATCCATCTACGATCATAAACTATGCACTCTAAGCATTATCAAAGTTGTTGACGAAAGAGGGGAAATTCATGATTTTTTCAAAGAAGTCCATTTTGTGATTGCCAAATTTGGTGCTCTCCAAATGACACATCACATTTGGCACATGCAAAATTTGGCGCTCACCAAATGTGATGTGCCATTTGGCGAGCGCCAAATTTGGTACTCACCAAATGACCTACTTTGGACGTGTTAATTGATAGGATTTCCCAAATTTCCTCCTATTTTCATCCATTCTCCCCATATCATTTGCACGTATTTCAATGCAAGTTTATAAAAAAACCATGATAGCATTGACCTCTCTCTTAGCTATCTAAATATATAATTATTTTTTCATTTTGATTTAGTTAAGGTTTTGATCCATGGCTTCTATTGTAAATGCCTTTGTTTTTGGTCAAAAACCAACATGTGCTAGTTTTAGGATAGATTTTTACTCGTTCATCAAAACGTGAAAAAAATTACATTTTTTGAAACTAGACTCCATTCTACACATGATGAAAAAAAACAATTTTTGATTAGTTTTCAAAAAATTTAGGGGGGGCACACTCAAATTTCAGCTTTTCAGGATGTTTCCACTTTGAATATTCATAAAATATTATATATTCATTAAAAAAAATATCCAAAAGGACAAGGATAAAATACATGGTGTTAGCTAATTTCTCACCATTGAGATTTTTGAAATTCTAGAAAAATGTTAATCAAAAAGGGGGGAGCCCTCAAGGGCTATGCTATTTTTTTGATTAAAAAAGGACCTATTTTGGGCCCCCCCTTTTTGAGACCCTTAATCTTCATTAATTTCAAAAAAAATAGTAGATTAGAAACTAAAATCGGAGCACTTCAACTTTTTTTCTTGCTGCATCTTGAAATTTTGAGCGTAACTATCTTCAATTTCTCATGCAAATCAGATTTTCCTGATTTCAGAAAAAGAAAAAGAAAAAGAAAAAAAAAAGGTGCATCTTAAGAGCCAAAATTGTGTCACAGATCCATGCACTTACCCACAAAGAAGAAATTCATAGAGGAAAGGGTTAGCCAAGGGATATAATTGTTAGAACAAGGAAAGAAGAAATCCCTTGAAGATTTGGAAATAATATTAGTGGATAAAATACCTATAAATATGATTTTCCAAAAGTTCCAGAGAGAAGAGAAGGGTGTATTGGATGAGGATGAACAGATAGATGAATGGGGTGAAGATGAAGAGATGGATGAGTTGGATGAAGCTATTGAATTGTGTTACCATAAAAAATTGGAAGGTATTATATATTACAATACATGAGGAGAAGAGTTTGAAGATTGCAATGAAGATGAATGTAGCCTATCACAAGAAGAGGCCCAAAATGTTGTAGTAGTGGAAGTGGTCCATGTTAGAGAGGAAGCTACAACAATGATGGAGAAATTTGGTAGTTTGAAATGTGATGAAGTCCTAGTAGTTTTTGAAAACACAACCAATCAAAAGTAGCTAGAAGAATGTGAGCAAAAAGAGGAATGTCTAGAGAATCCCATGACTAATGGAAAGAGAGAAGAAATGGATCATCTCTTTCTCGGAGAAGAACTGAGGATGATTGAGAGAAAGAGAGAGAGAAAATAAATGTTCATTTGTGACATAAAAGAGGACAATGTAAAAAATTATTTTTCTTGTGAACAATATCACATCGAGCTAGGAAATGAATTCCATCTCACAAACTATAAAATGGAAAGCATGCCTAAATGGCATAATGCAAAGGAGGATGCACTTACAATAATTTTTTGTTCCCTTAACTTTATTTTTGTTTTTAATGATTTATGTGTAGGTGCAATGGGACCTAGTATGAGTGATGCAAAGAGAAGTATCAATTTTTAGTGGAGGAGGACTACTAAGCCTTCAAGTATCTAGGAAAAGAGGAAGGGGTCCAATTGTCAAAGGAAGAGGATCGTTATTCCAACAAGAGGTTGGAAATGAAAGAAGAAAAAGTATGATGATTTGGAAGGATATCTAATTTGGTGGAAGGTAACATTGTGGCTTAGTTCTTCAATTCAAAAAGATGGTTCTACCATCTATTCCAAACTCTTAATTACAATAAGAAAAATCCCTTATATCATGACTTTGAACCAGGAGGTTTAGAAATTCTAAAAGATGGGAAGGATGATACAACTTTTTCTTGACTGTGGTTGACCTACTATTATTTAGGAGTTCGTAGGAGTTAGATTAGGTGTTGATTACTCCATTTTAGATTGTAGCTACTTTGTAGTCTTTTTAGGACTTGATTTAGCAGTTTTTGAATTGATGCTATTTGTAGTTTATAGGATTTGATTTAGGGGATTTTGGTGGATAAAAGGACATAGTTGTTAATGTAGGATAGAGGTTTTTCTGGAGAATGTAATGTATAGGTTTTGGATAATGAAAACAGAGCATCTTCATATTTTCTTTTGTTTCTATTCATTTATCTTGGGAAAATGTGTCTCAACCTTGCAATTGTATAAGGTTTATTGTCAATAGGATGTGTATATATATTTATAGTTATATTTCCTAGGTTTACAGAGTGAAATGTGACATGTTAAAAAAACCTTCTAAATGGTTGGAATACATTAAATAATGATATATTGTAAATCTATACCATTCATTATTAGGTTTTAGATCTAATGGCAGACATTTTGTAGGTCTATCTTGCCCTAGAATGTAACCCTATTTTATGAGGGCATTGTATTGCGACTATGGTAGTGTGATGTTTTATGAGAATCTAATAGCATTTATGTTGTCTCTTGATCTCTAGTGGTGATACTCTTGTAAGAAGCTTTCTCTACAAGTATATTGTAATCTTTGTGATTTCTGAATAATATATTGGGTAGCTTTTGGAGTGTGAGTTTTTTCTCCCGAAAGGCTTTTCCCCATGTAAATCAGTGTGTCATGGTATGCATGATATTTATGTTTATTTTGTTTAAGTTTCTATAATTGTTAAATATTTGTAAATTTTTACATTATTCTCCTCTCAAGATTAGTGTAGGAAGTCGTTTTGCTACCTTAGCTTCCTTACAATTTATACTTATTTCCTCTATTATATAGATTGTGATTCTATTAATTTGTAGGATCTGAGCATTGTTTGGATCAGTGGGGGATACATAAAACTAACTAAATTGAACTGAGGGGTGAATAACCAATTGGGTTATTGCTTGTAGAAGGTTTTACAACACTATGTGGGTTGCTTGCTTCTTAACACCTAGGGTTTTTCAACATGGAATTTTATAAGACAATGTGAATGACTTGAAAAAAATATTGTTTAGACAGTACGAATGTATTGAAAGACACCTTCAAAATTTATAATGACTATTAATTAGAGTAGAAATTGCTTTGAAATTTCCACATATGATTGAAAAAAATGTACAAAATAATTGTAAATTGGAAAACTATTTGATTCTTCGTGTTTAAATGTAAAAGGTTGTCTCATGAGGAGGAGTTGTAGGTGGTAGATACATAAAACTAACCAAATTGAGCTGAGGGGTGACTAACCAATTGGGTTGTTATGTCTAGAGGGTTTTACAACACCATGTGGGTTGCAGGATTCTTAACACCTAGGGTTTTGCAACGTCAAATTTTACAAAATAGTATGAATGTCTTGGAAACCTTTTGTTTTTTAGACAGTGCAAATGTAATGAAAGGCCCCTTGAAAATTTTTAACCATTCCAAATTAGAGTAAAAAATTCATTTAAATTTCCTCATATGATTGAAAGAAATGTACAAAATAATTGCAAATTGGAAAACACAATGTGGGTTGTCAGTCATATGATTGTGGTTGTTAAGGAATCTTTATCTTTTATAATTTGTGCAACCACACCTTTGAATTTTGATCTATCAAAATTCTTTACATGATCATTATAGGTAAAATGAACATTTCCTAATTGACCTTGAGGTGCTTTATATCATCCTTCAACTTCTAAAATGCCTTAGACCCTTGCAAAAACTCATTTTGTAATGTGTCCATGTGCCCTTATTCATAACCAAAACCTTCCATTGTGTTTATTTTATCAACTTCCTATCTTTTAGATTGTAGTTGTCTGTCAACAAAATTAATTAAACTCCTTCTCTTTGGACGATAAAATATTCTTTTAATTCCTTTTCTATGTGGTTAATTGTAGTGTTTCGTTTGTTTTTCTTCAGTTTCAGGACTTCCAACTATTACTTTTGTATCTGCAAGTTGACCAGACACACATTTTCCTCATCCCCATTTTTGTTACCTTTATCACCCCTAGTATTCCTTTTCATAAGCTTCTAACTTCCTTTTCATGTCTTTTACTTTAAGCTTTAGAGCAGCTGCTCCCTCATCAGCCCTTAGGACATCACCATCCATTTCTTGGATAGATTTTTCAATGTCTTCAGTACTTTTATGTAGCTTTGTAGCCATTCTTTTCTCAACTTTGAGAGTGTCTTTCTGATTAGAGAATACAAATGTTTTCTTTTTGATAAGTTGTTTACAAAACTTGTCTACCTTTTCACATAGGACTTGCATGTCTCTAGCCAACTAATTCTCTTTTTTTGCACTAAGATATGATTTTTACTTAATTCCATATCATTTATTTTGAGTTGTATTTGTTCGATGGAATTCCTAAGTCCAAGAATCTTTGAATTCATTTATTCAACTTCACTTATAGCAGCATCTCTCACTTTCTTTTCTTGCACAAATTCATATGCAATACAAAACCTCTTGATTTTATCTACCTCTGCATTGAAATTTTCCCATTGTACATGCTACACAACGCTCCTTTGTCAAGTTTTTAAGAGCAAGAACAATCTCTCTAGTCAATACATTATCTATGTCATTCACTTTGGTCTACTTATTTTTAAGTGTTTTTAGAGCATATTCCTTTTTCATTACATACTTCCCACTACTTGTTGCTCGAGTTCTGCATTACCATTTTCCCATTGTGCATCCTACAAATACACCTTCCTCAACTTGTGTCATAACCCAATTTTATTGCATATTTATTAAATACGGAAAATTGAATTATTAAAGAAATTCAATTAAATATTAAATGACGATTCTAGAATATTCAAAAATTGAATGAAAGAAGTTGACTGATGTTGACTTTGTGAACTTTAGAAAATTATTTTATATGATCAAGAAATGAATGTTACTTATCAATTTGCAAGCACAAGTGTGTGTAGTTGTGCCTTGACAGGTTGAAGGACGAGAACATGGTTGAAGTAGGATTGTTTAGCCAGATCGAATGGTAAACCAATTGGAATATGGGTGCACACACCATAAATGACATGATGACTTGCATTTGAACTTATTTGCATATATAAGAGAACGTAATTTTATTGACTTGAATTATTTTAGTGCTTGAAAAATGAATGGTTGGTAGATTAAATTTTCTATTCAAACTTTGTGATTGAAGGAAGACGAAAGCGAACATTGTAAAGAAAATTATTTTCTTTAGTATATATATATATAGAAGCTCGAAAAGAGAATTCAATTTTCTTACTTTAAATGATAATGTATCAAACCTATAAGCCATTCCAAAAAAAAGAAACTTTTATATGAATGCATATATATATATACATTATTCAAATACAAGGTAAATGGGAATGAAATCATTTAAATGTGTATATATATATATATCAAACACATAAATATATATATAGATATATACATTATTCGAATACAAGGTAAATGCGAATGCAACCATTTAAATGTATATATATAAATCAAACACATAAATATATATATATATAGATATATACATTATTCGAATACAAGGTAAATGCGAATGAAATCATTTAAATATATATGTGTGTGTATTACATATATATATACATACATACATATACATACGAACGTATAAATATTCAAATTCTTATTGAATTCAAGATGATAATCGAAACATTATTAATTAAACTATTTAAATTAATGAAAAATCATAAGGAAAATCCATGCTAGATGTGGCCTACTGAGTCATAAAGACAAATTTCAAAATTATAGGGTGGTGGCATGCCCATAACATCACCGCTTAGAAAGAAAATACATGCAAAATAGTGTTGTTTCCATTTTATTTTTAAAAAGGGAATTCGGGAAAAAAAAGTAGAGAGAGAAGAACTGGGGATTCAAGGGAAAACAAAAAAGCAGAAGAAGAAGAAGAAGAAGAAGAAGAATCTTAGACAGGAAAAAGGGTCGAAGGAAACATAAAAAAAATCTTGGAATTTGGAGGTAAATCATATTTCCTGAGCAATTGACTTGTTTTATTGTCATTTTTGAAATGTGTTTGAAGTTTTTCCTTCATTTCATTAGAGTGTTATCTTAGCACCACAAATTGTGGTCATTGTTCTATATTTTAAACGGCTCGAAGCTGATTGTATGAAGTAATATCTACCACCCTATGAAGGATGCATGGCCTACGGCCTATGTAACATGAAAACCCTCATAACTTAGAGCCTACACGGCTAGCAAACAAATCTAGGTCGAGGCTCGAGAGCCTCCAACAACTTTGCCTTCATCCTTATGTCGCATGATTAAGCTTAGCCTTATTTAGGCAATCAAAATTTATTTCGATTTACTATGTGTTAGTAAATATAATCCTTGAGAAGGATCATTTTCGATCCTATGGGGAGGGTATGTTCCTCTGTATTTTAATTGTAATGTCTCTAATGCTTATTATCAGAGGGTCGATACTTGTCTTAAGGCTTGAATAAAATCTCTTAGAGCTTTGCATATATGTATATTGTCTTGAATGGGAAGCTAACCTTGTTTGATAGGAACAATGGAAAGGTTTTTATGTTAGAGAAACACCAAGCCTTGCTTGGTTCAGTCTTATTATTGATGGGCTAACCCCAAATGTGTAAATTGTACAAAAGAAAGTCTACATGTTAGTAATGTTGCATGCATGGTATAAAATAATAAGCCCTCATGGGTGATTTCAATATAGGTCTTTGATGCTTATAAAGAAGGTTGATCTAAAGCAATTGTAGTTTTTTTTGTTGCAACCTAAAAAGGCATGAGTATGTTTTGAATCTGAAGCTTCTATGCTTTCTCTGACTAAAGTATTTACTCAAGTATTTCATCGACAAGCATGTCGAACATAGTTTTCTTATACTATTATGTTGTTTATTGAATTTATGAAGATGAAAGTGTTCTAGAATTTGAATAATAGACATTCTATCCTTATGTATGAAATGGGGCTATTTGATTGTTTATTTTCATAACAACAAATAGAGTAAATGTCATTATTTATCTTTAAATGTAACTATTTAGTCTGAAATAGAAATATGTTGATGTAAACGGTGGTTACTCTCTGCAAATGACCCTATTTTTTTTAAAGTTATCTTAGAACAATGAATGTTCAAATGTAAATAGCTTGTTTTATGACCCTTTAGTAGGAAATAGTACTTATTATGTTCAAACAATGACTATTCATATGTAAACAACTTATTTTATGACTGTTTAGTAGGAAATGGTACTTATTTGTTCAAACAATGAATGTTCATATGTAAACAACTTGTATTATGACTATTTTGTAGGAAATAGTACTTATTCTATTCAAACAATGAATGTTCATATGTAAACAACTTGTTCTATGATTTCTTAGTAGGAAACAGTACTTATTCTGCTCAAACAATGAATGTTCATACATAAACAGATTGTTTTATGACTATTTAGTAGGAAACAATACTTATTTTGTTCAAACAATGAATGTTCATATGTAAATAGCTTGTTTTATAATAGTTTAGTAGGAAATAGTACTTGTTCTATTAAAACAATAATGTTCATATGTAAACAGCTTATTTTATGATTTTTTAGTAGGAAACAATACTTGTTCTATTAAAACAATGAATGTTCTTACGAAAATAGCAATGTTAGAATATCACAGTTGTAACAATGCAATAATAGTATGCATGAAATTGTTAGCATAGAATTGTTCTGATTTCTTTATCTTTGACAAAGAAATGTCAAATGGAATACTATTTTAAGATTGCAATCTGAATTAATGATTATTTCAAAATGTGTGCACAAACTTTAACATTAGTAGGCACATAGACTTCGTTTATGTACATACACATACTTGTGACATACCTTCTTTTGTTTTTAGTACATTTTAAAAAGGAAAATGCTTAAGATGATAAGTACAAAATAGTCATAAGAATGATATGAATGATTATTGAATTACTTTGTGAATCATAAATCTAATTTTTGTTTAGAGTATAAATTAGTATTATGTTTCTTCTTTTGAAGACATTTGTTAAAGAATATTTTAAATACTTGAACAGAATAGTGATACCTTAGTTGACTAGAACACCTACACGAAGATGTTGCTAGAGGGTAGGTAGATGTTATGAGATGTATAATAGAAAGTTACCTTCTAGGAGGGGTTTTGTAATGGAGTTCAAAGATTACAGGTTTTCTTTACCAGAACCTATTGTTTGTTGATGTTGCAACACATGTATTATGCTTGTCCAAGCTATATAGTTCATTAAGTATGTATGAACTCTATGATTTCACTCTCTTCCATTCCTAGCATAGATAATGCATTTTATTTTCTAACTTGTAGATAGAATTACATGTTGATGTATGGGCATGCACTAGATTCCACCTTGCAGATTGTTCTCTTGCTAAAATTTTCATGCAGGGTTGGGCATTCTTCAAGTCAGAAGAATTTTAGGGAAGTGTAAGCTTTGTGGTTGGGCGGTAAAGCACTTCAACCATGTTCTCATCCACCAGTGGAGGTGAGTGTCAAAGAAGAACCTTAGTTGTTCTCAAGACTATTATAGTCTATGATGTATCTTGATGTAATACATTCATGTACTTGATGGAAAATGTACAAGTAATGACTTTGAGACCTTAGGAGCCAAGTCAAAGATAATATTATAATTTGACTTTTGAAGTGTTCATATAAGAATCTTTGACTCATTTTAAATGAACATGTGTAGCTATGATTGACTTTAGCCACTAGTTGTGTCTTTTTAATTAGAGTATATTCATGTGTCATTTATAATATTATTAATTAATTAATAATTTTGAATGGGTTATTACAACTTGTCAATGGTAGGGAGTCTCTTCAGTACACTATTTGCCTCATTCACTTTGGCCTGCTTCTTTTCAAGTATTTCTACATAAAATTTCTGTCATTTCATACATTCTAGCACCTGTTGCCTCCAATTTTGCATTGTTATTTTCCCATCGCACATACTTCACATGCTCCTTCCTCAACTTCTGAAGAGAAGGAAGAATATTTTCATTCAATACATTATTTATCTCATACACTTTGGTCTACTTTTTTTCAAGTGTTTTTATAGTTGTTTATTTATTCATTTCATACATTCTAGTACTCGTTGCCTCCTAAAGAATTGAGAAGATCTCAGGTTCATCAGTACCTAGTGTTTTCCAACCTTGAATTATAAACCAAAAAAAATGATTGTAATGAAAACCTTTAATTGTTTAGGCAGTATGAATGTAAGAAATGGAACCTTCAAAATTTACCAAAACTATTACTTAAGTATGAATTGCATTTGGATTTCCTCATATCATTAAAATATAGGAAAATATAGGAAAATAGGAAAACATAGTGGGTTGTGAGTTAGTTCATTCTTCTTGTTCAAATCTTAAGGGTGGAGAGTTTTGGGAGGAGTTGTAGCTAGGGGATACATAAAACTAACCATATTTAGCTAAGGGGTGACCAACAAATTGCATTCTTATATATAGATGGTTTTACAAAACTATGTGGGTTGCAAGTTTCTTAACACCCTGTGTTTTCCAACCTCTAGTTTTATGGACAATATTATTGTAATGAAAAACTTTTGTTGTTTAGACAATACAAATGTAATGCACCCCTTAAAAATATATAGCAAGTCTTAGATAGACTAAAAAATTTATTTCAATTTCCTCAAATCAATAAACTATAGGAAGGTTAGAAAACATTGTGGGTTGTGATTTATATAATTCTTTTTGTTAAAAGCTCAAGGGTGGAGAGTTTGGGGAGGAGTTGCATTTGGGTGATACATAAAACTAACCAAATTTAGCTAAGGGGTGACCAACCAATTAGGTTCTTATATATAGAGGGTTTTACAACACTATGTGGGTTGCGGGTTTCTTAATGCCCTATGTTTTCCAACCTTTGATTATATAGATAATATGATTGTAATGAAAACCTTTTGTTTTTTAGATAGTACGAATGTAATGAAAGGCACCCCTTCAAAATATATAACAAGTCTTAGACTAAAAATTGGGTTTTTATTTCCTCAAATCAATAAACTATAGGTAGTTTGGAAAACATTGTGGGTTGTGATTTATATAATTTTGCTTGTTCAAAGCTCAAGAGTAGAGAGTTCGAGGAGGATTTTTAGTTGGGGGATACATAAAACTAACCATATTTAGTTGAGGAGTTACCAACTAATTGGGTTCTTATATATAGAGGGTTTTACAAGACTGTGGGTTGTAGGTTTCTTAATGCCCTATGTTTTCCAACCTCCAATTATATAGACAATATGATTGTAATGAAAACCTTTTTTATTGAGATAGTACAAATGTAATGAAATTCCAACCCTTTCAAAATATATAACAAGTCTTAGATAGACTAAAAATTGCATTTCACTTTCCTCAAATCAATAAACTAGAGGCAAGTTGGAAAAAATTGTGGGTTGTGATTTATATAATTTTTCTTGTTCTAGGCTCAAGGGTGGAGATTTCAAGGAGGAGTTACAACTAAGGGATACATTAAACTAAACAGATTTAGATGAGGGGTGACTAGCCAATTGGGTTCTTATATATAGAGGGTTTTACAACACTATGTGGGATGTAGGTTTCTTAATACCCAGTGTTTTCCAACCTTCGATTATACACACAATATAATTGTAATGAAAACCTCTTGTTGTTTAGACACTACAAATGTAAGAAAAGGAACCTTCAAAATTTACCAAAATTGCTACTTACCATATGAATTGCATTTGTATTTCCTAATATCATTAAAATAGGTATATAGGAAAACACAATGGGTTATGAGTTAGTTCATGTTGCTTGTTCAAATCTCAAGAGTGGAGAGTTTAGGGTGGTGAGTTAGTTTTATGTTCAAAAATATTTGACTTCATTAGTTGAAATCCACTTATAGCATCATCTCTCACTTTCTTTGCTCATACAAATTCATATGCAATACAAAATCTTTTGATTTTATCCACCTATGTATTTCCATTTTCCCATTGCACATATTGCACATGCTCCTTCCTCAACTTCTCAAGAGTGGGAAGAATCTCTTCAATTAAAAAAACATCTATCTCATTAAATTTGATCTTCTTCTTTTCAAGTGGTTTTAGAGCAGATTCCTTTTCAATTTCATAAATTATAGTACCTACTACCTCAAGTTTTGCATTGTCTCTTCGCCTTTACACACACTACACATGCTCCTTCCTCAAATTTCTCAAGAGCAAGAAGAATCTCTTAATTCAACACATTATCTATCTCATTCACTCTGGTTTCAATGCAAGTGAGCTTCACAATTTATTGCAAGGATGGTTTACGGTTAAAATTTCTTTTCAAATTCTTCATATGTTTGGAAAATAAATGAACAAAAAATAATTGTAGGTTCTATAACACTATGGGTGTTCAGTTATTTCCTCCTACTTGTTGAAAGGTAAAATGTCGACAGCTTGGAGAGGTCTATAATGTGGGAGACACATCAAACAAGTCAAATCGAGGTGAGGGGCAACTAACCAATTAGTTTTTTACATTTTTAATGGCTTCTAAACAGTATGGGGCTTGCAAGTTTCATAACACCCAGTGTTTTCTAACTTGGAATTTTATAGTGGCATAGGTGAAATTTTAGAGTAAGCACTTCATAATGGACATGCTACCTGCTACATCAAATAGTTAGCAGTAATATATGATTTTTATTAATGGAAAGAGATAGTATGATTTCTAAATTGCACATGATTTGTTTGTTAATTATTGTAATGTATTTGAAATTTCACTTTCTATTTTCATCCATAATTTGTGATGAAATATGCAAAGAACAAGGAAATGAACTGATATTTAGTGTAGTGATGAAAAAAATGATTTCCATTTAATCTTATCTACAATATATCATTAGATTTATTATTTATTTTGTTGGTGTAATCGAGCTATTAGTACTCATGCATTATCCCCATTCAAAGAATGTTTTTACCTATGCAAGGAAAGTAAATTTGACAAAGCTTTGTACTAGTCAGAGGGTGAAGATATAAGGTGTTGAAATGATGGATGCAAAATGTCCCTAAAGCTGCAGCCTTCAAGAGGACCTCCAAGAAGAAATTCAACCACACAGAAAGTGTTGCAACTAAGGGCATGCAAATAGAGATTGATATTGATCTAAAATATGATATTAGATGATTACAAATTACATATGCCTTGAATATATACACATGAGAGAGCTGCAAGATGCAATATGATGTTTCCACGTGTCATGATCTAACAACATGTGAACCCTACCTAGGAAACGATAAAAGATTGAGATAACTTATAGAAGGACAGCTCATCTTCTAGAAGGAATCTTATCTCATACAAACATGGAAAGGGGAATTACCCCATTATTAATGATTTTATAATTTATGCAACCTAGGAATAAATAAAGCAACACCTAAGTTAACTTATGCTAGTGTAATAATTAATTAATTACACTAACACCCCCCATAAGTGCAACTTAGGGAGGAAATGCAATGATTATGCAAAGATGATGATGATGATGATGGGTCTCGTCTACATGATGGCCATTTTAGGTACCAATTTACATAATGAAGATGAAAAATATATCCCACAACTAGAGAAAAGGGGAAAACCCAGTGGGAACAAAACCCCTCTCCAAAAAGGAGATGAAAATGCAGAAAAGTGAGAAAGGATGGGAAGGATGGAGGACTACCAAATATCCCAAAAATACACCATTTGTCACATGGATACAATACAATCAATGGCCCCCCCATAGGAGGGAAAGAGAGAAACGATATAGCCCCCCCAGAAGATGAGATCACCCAAAAAAATGGTAAGTGTCTGAAGACAAAACAAGATCCAATGTTGAAAAAAAACTTGTTTCCCTTTTGGAAGAAACAAAACCAAGTGCAAGTGTAGGGATGCTTCCCATTCTAGATAGGAATTGAAGGAAGGTAGGATGAAGATAGGATGAAGATGGATGATGATGTCTTTGAAAATTTCTCATGTGCCTCCTTTCCTATTGAAGATGAAGATGCCACAATCAACACAGGTACATGCCCAATCGATGAAGAAGGTGAGAAACCAAGACGATGTAGAAACTGATGTTGAACAAGATCCAAAGATAGTGATACAATGATTGTGATGGAGACTAGATTTCCCCCCCATAATGAAGTGTCCTCAAAACCATTGAAAGAATTCTAAAGCAACAAATGTGTCCAAACCACATGTCTCCCGCTAGGAAGAAGCAAATCCAATGGCGGATGCTGAAGAAACTCCAACTCCTAAATGGAATGAGAGGGAATAAGTCTCATGCATGAAATTTATGAAGAGAAACCAAGTGCCTTCAAGATAGTCTCAGGATCCCCAATCAAGGTTGAGACAAAGGAATTTGGAGACTCAAGAAAATTTTCTAAAGTAGGATCTAAATAGAGGAGTGATATCCCCTCAAGAATTCCCTCCAAACCTGTAGAGATAGCTAGGGTTGCAACACCTGAAACAAATTCATCTTGTGATGTCAAGTTTGGAAAACTAAATGTGTCTTGATGAATGATGATGAAAGCCTCAATCAATGAATCTGGACAAGGAATCACTGAATGTAAAGGGATACCAACTTTCTCTGATGGAGAAGAAGGAACATCTAAAAAAATCTTGTCAACCTCTTCAGAAGATTCAAGGTAATCAACCTCCTACACAACAATATCGCCATGGGGTACTTGATCTAAGGAATGACATTCTGAATCATGACCATTAGGGAAGGGTGGAGTATCTAAATCTCCATATACTCTCAAAGCTTAGTCCAAAGGATGTGAGGACAATCACAATGATCAATAGAACTCAAAACATCACAATCAACTTGCATTCCAATGATCTCCAAGATAGTGTATCTGCAACAACTCCAAGAAAATTCCTAAATACCTTCACTTGGATGGGGAACTATACCATATAGATGTGACAATAAATTAAGTGATTGGAGATGGTGTATGATCCCATCCTATCATTGTTGATAGTTATCTATGTGCAACATAACCAGAGAAGGAGTATATGTAAGCCCCATAATGAACTATCAAATTTCTCCAAAAAAGTAGACACTGAACTTCAACAACAAATAAAGACTTCCAAATATGATGTACAACTGAAGTGATGCTACCCAATGCAAAAACCCTTTTCTCAAGCTTCAAGATATCCAAGTTATTGAACAAATGCACCAAATTGAAAAAATCTAATGCAAGAGTATCTAGAGCTAAAACTGATCAAAGTGAATGGAATGATAAAAAAATCCTCTAAATTACCTTCCTAATGCCGCTAGAATCACCGAAATCTGACAATCTGATGAGAAGATATGAGCCTTTATGTCTAGATTAGGGTTTTGACTTTAGTTGACTATAGATTTTTTTGCTAGAAAATTTTTATAGAATGGATGTCACCACTGGAAAGTAGAGGAAATTCTCTTTCTGATGGTATCTCATTTGCTAAATTTCAATATTTTGGGTGAAAGTTATGAGAAAATGAAAAAAAGGCCTAGATTAGGCACTTGGCTGGCTAAGTAGGTGCAAAAATTAAGCACCCAGGCTTAAAAAAAAATTCCCCTTGGTCCTTGATGTGACTGCGGGGTTAAGGCTGGAAAAAAAGAACATGCCACCCAAGTGGTGGTGACAGGGCTGAGAATAAATGTCGGCTCCGCTGATGTAAGGGAGGCTCCACTCAGATAGAGCGAACCCCTTGGTTTCCGATGGAACCAAGGTCCGGCTATTGAGGACACGATCGAGACTATGATAAATGGTGGCTAGGGAAGTGATCATTAGCAACAGAGGATGCAACACCGATGGTCAGCATGGGACCAGATTCTAGTGTCGAATGATTGACCAGTCGGTGACAGGCAGATGGGTTGTCATACCTCCCTTACAACGAATGAATGCATCGACCAAACCCTTTTTTTGTAGGTGAAGTGAATAAGAGCTGAAAAAACTATATTTTATTTGATTTTTAATGTTGCTTTTATAACAATTAAAAAATCAAACAAATTGTTTATTAAACATTATGCCGACCAATAATTTAATCTGCAAAAAAAACTTTTCACAATGTCGACCAATTGAAAAATATAGATGGCGATGGGATATAAAAAAATCAAACCCTTATTGCATGTTGACGGTGAATTTATTATGCAGTCGGTCTGATTATTTTTCCTACAACTATTGAAAACCTAATTTTATTTTTTTTGCCAAAAATAAGAGATAGAGCACTGATTTTTTTTGAAAAAAAAGTGTCTGTGACTAAAACAATTTTTTCCTCAAAGGACAACTGACAAGGAGGATTTTTTTAATGCTAGTGTAATAATTAATTAATTAATTAATTATTATGCTAGTGTAATAATTAATTAATTCTTATGCTAGTGTAATAATTAATTAATTATACTAACAGAAGGAAAACATGACTATAGACTTAAACATTGTGAATATTTGAATAAGATATTTTCATAGTCCATAACAAAATATGGGTAAGAAGTTGTCCACATATACACATGCACCACACCCAACTTGTGTTGCTATATTTTCTATTGTGTTGTTCATTTATTTAGGTAAATACATTTCATTTTCTATGTTACCATTTTAAGCCACAAACAACGTTGCAAGTTCAAATAAACATTATGTTGTTGAAGTTGTACAATTAGTAGTTTTTCATGTGTAATATATGCTTTTCGTCCCCATTTAAAGTTATATCAAATAAATGGTTTGATTAGACAACCTTTGTTTGTACCTAAAAGAAGTATTACCACCTACAATAGAGGGAACCTTTTTCACATTTTAGCTTATGTTTATTCATTCCTTTACTTATTCATTACTTTATCTGTAGATACAAAGAACGTGTTCTTTTCTTTTGACATTTTTGGCAACCATAAAAGGAATTACATATTATTATGCACGTTACAGTTATAGGCTACATACAAAGTTGTAGGTTGGACTTCTCATCATGTTGTTCAACCTGGACTTTTTTAGTTCATGAATTATCATATATGATCTTGTTGGTCATGTTAAGTCACCCCAAACAGAAGGCTCAATATCACAACATTCGTACTCAAGTAAAGGAGGTTTATACACCCCATATAATATGAGCTCTTAATTTTTTTTAATGTAGGGTTGTGATTTTACTTGCAGACTTTATGTCTGCTTGGAGGTTCAACTAGACACTATGTTTTCCAACCTGCATTGGCTTACATCATGGTTGATAGGAAATTTTACACCTTTATGCCTTTCTTGATTCACTCCATTATTGATTCATTATTTTGTCAAAAGATGTAAAAAAATGTGTTATTCTTTTGGCCTTGCTGGCAGCAATGGATGCACATTTTCTTACATACAAGGTTGTCATAATTTTTTTTGGTTTCCCTCTAAACTTTCATCTCCATTAACACATACACATGCATGACAACCAACATATCTTCCTAAAATAATACATTTTTTGTTGCAACTATAGAAGTAATTACATAGTTTTATGCATGTTGCACTCATATGCCACATACAAAACTACAAGTTGAGACACTCATCATGTTTTTCAACCTGCACTTTTTCATTTCATGAATTTCTATATGTTCTTTTGTTGCTCATGTTAAGTCACCCAAAATAGAAGGCTCAATATCACAACATAACTCCTCAGGTAAAATAGGTTTGTACACCCATATATTATGAAATCTTAGTTATATTTTCATACAGGGTTTCAAATTTACTTGTGTTTTTTATGTCCACTTGGAGGTTCAACTAGACACTGTGCTTTCCAACCTGCATTGTCTTACATCATGGTTGATAGGAAATTTTATACGTTTTTTCCTTTCCTCATTCTCTCCATTATTGATTCATTATTTTTTCAATAGATGCAACATATGTGTTATCCTCTTGGCATTGTTTGTAGTAATGGATACACATTTATTTACATAAAAGGTTGTCATAAAAGGTTTTTATTGCCCTCTAACCTTTCATCTCCACTAACACATACACATGCACCATAACCAATGTATCTTCCTAAAATAATAAATTTGTTGTTGTAACTATAGAATTAATTACATACTATTATGCATGTTACATGAGACACGTCACATATAAAGTTGTAGGTTGAGCTATTCACTCATTGTGTTGTTCAACCTGCTCTTTTTTATTTCATGAATTGCCAAATGTCCATTTCATGCTCATGTTAAGTCACCCCAAATAGAAGGCTCAATATCACAACATGCATTTTCAAGTAAAAGAGGTTTGTACACCCTATATACTCTGAACTCTTAGTTTTATTTTCATTCGGGGTTGCAAATTTACTTGTGGTCTTTATGTTCACTTGGAGGTTCAACTACACATTGTGTTTTCCAACCTACATTGGCTCACATCATGGTTGATAGGAAATTTTACAACTTTTATGCCTTTCCTGATTCACTCCATTACTGATTCATTAATTTTTCAACAAATGCAACAAATGTGTTATTCTTTTGGCGTTGTTGGTAGCAATTGATGCACATTTTTACATACAAGGTTGTCATAAAAGGTTTTGGTTTCCCTCTAACCTTTCATCTCTATTAACACATACAAACACACCACAACCATCATATCTTCCAAAAATAATACATTTATTATTGCAACTATAGAAGTAGTTACATATTGTTATGCACATTACACTCATATGCTGCATAAAAGTTGCAGGTTGAACCACTCATTGTGTTGTTTAACCTGCACCTTTTTATTTCATGAATTTCCAGATGTTCTTTTCCTACTTGTGTTAAGTCATCCCAAATAGAAGGCTCGATATTAGAACATTCCTTCTCGGGTAAAAGAGTTTTGTACACGCCATATACTTTGAACTCTTAGTTATATTTTCACGCAGGGTTGTAAATTTACTTGCGGTCTTTATGTCCACTTGGAGATTCAACTAGACATTGTGTTTTCCAACATGCATTGGCTTACATCATGGTTGATAGGAAATTTTATATCTTTCTACTTTTCATCATTCTCTCCTTACCGATTCATTATTTTGTCAATAGATGCAACAAATGTATTATCCCTTTGGCATTGATGGAAACAATGGATGCACATTTATTTACATAAAAGATTTTGGTTTCCCTCTAACCTTTCATCTCAACTAACACATATAGACACACCACAACCAACATATCTTCCCAAAATAATATATTTTTTGTTGCAACTATAGAAGTAATTACATATTGTTATACACATTACATGAGACATGCCACATACAAATTTTTAGGTTAAAATATTAATTGTGTTGTTTCTCAAACCACACAACTTTACTTCAAAACAATGGTTGGTTTTCATAACCTTCCTCTTTAGGTAAAATAGGTTTTTGTGCCACACCTAAAATGGACTCATCATTGAATATCCATGCACGCTTATGATTGTGTTGTCATTTTATATGTCCACTTGTATGTTGAGCTACACACATCGATTTCCAACCCACATTTGTTTCATATTTTATGCCTAGCTTGATTCAATCTACCACCTTCTATTTTCCTCGATAGAAGTCAACAACCTCCTATTGGTTCCACGTTGGTGGCAGCAATGCAAACACATTTTATTTACATTCAATGAATAATTTCTTTCGTATGTTTGATACAATCCACTATAATTTTAAATTTTTTTCCAATTCCTACCTTACCTAGAATGGAGGGAGGCTTGAATTGGAAAAAGGAAGATGATTTGGAGGTGCAAGATGTATAGGATGGAAACTCTCCTTTTTCCTCTTACGATTAGGAGTGGAATCCTATTGCCATTGAGAAGGATGGGGTCCTTGACCTTGTCGCAACAATTCCTCATAGCAAACTCAATTATTTCATGTGTGATGAAGGTTTACTTGAAGTTTTTGAATCTTCATTTGTGCACATGAAAAAAGGAGATAAGAAGGCCATGATGGGTCCCATCAATGAAAAACATTATAGCAAAACAATTATGTAGAAAAGGTTTGTACCTTTCAAAATTCATGTGTATGGTCCAATGATATTTTATTCTCTCTTGATTGAAGATGGTGAGATGATGCTTTCTTTATAGCTATTGGTGTGCATATGGTCCTAAAGACCATAGGAACAAGTCTCCACCATAGAAAATAACAACAAATGTTTGTAAAATGTGAGGTTGTCAATGCCACTTTGTTGTAAAGGTTATGTACACTAGACTCGATCTTGTTTATCTACTCTTTAAAGAAATGTTTCACATCAATGTCAATGGTGAATTTTTCCATGGAATTGGTGACACAAGCGAAGAATTTTGCATTCTAGGTTCACCCCTAATCTATCCGTATAATACAAAAGCTATATTGAAAGCCTTTTTCTCATGGAAATGAGTGTCGATGAAATAATGGACACATACCTCACTAATCCTATTTTCTGTGGCATGATGTGTAAGAGATGTATTCTTGACAAGAAAGGATGTAATGAATGCTTGGAAAAAGGTGCACTCTATTCATTCATAGAAACATAATTACAATTCATCAAGTATCATAATGTGGAAAACACATGACAAGGACAACTTCTACTTTCAGACTTCATGGATGCTAGATACGACGGTTTTCCACTCGCCCAATTCAATAATCTCCATGGATTCCACGTTTTCCACTAACAAATATGGGGTGAAGCATTAGAAACATCGACAAATACTTCTTCATCTTTTTAATGATCTTATTGGCTACATACTTAACAATGATCACGCTAACTTTCTATTTCTATAGTATGAATTGTATACTTTTCTTGTTTTCAACGAGCAACAAAGTGGTGTGCATGTTGCATGGTAAGTCTCCTCATGAAACAAGATTGAGGACATTACTGGTTGGCTATACGTGGTGCATACTCGTGGAAGAAGAGCCAAACCTGACTAGAGATTCAATTCTTTTTTTATCGATGATGCCATTGTAGAAATTCAGGCCATATAGTAAGTGCATGTTTTGGCTACCTTTCTCATTTTCTATGTATTTTTAATGCCACTTTGTCATGCAAATGAGCACTAAACAATATCCTTTGTATTGTCTATTAGAGTTGACTTTGGATGTCATGTGCTTCTATGCATTTGGAACATTCAAAGGGATTGGATAAATAACATACATAAGTACATAGAAAAGGACATGGCAATGGATATCTTCCATAGAATTTGCACGATCATGATGGCGATTGATGATAGCGAAGCCAACAACACTTAGCTATTGAACAATTTCTTTAAGGAGTTCAATGATCAACCCCAATTTTTACAGTACTTCAAGAAGACCTTGTGTGATGGAAATGGTTGAATTGGTGAGTTGAAAATTTCTATCATCTCGTTTGATTTGCACCATTCACATTCTTTGACATTACCTCTAATACATGTTGTGGTTTACTTGACTATTACTTTTTTTTTGCATCCATGTGGGAAAAAAATTGTAGACTATTCCCACATGCCAACCAAGATACAAATTTTTCCATCGAGTCATACCATTGCACATTAAAAATTCAATAATTACATGATCATCAAAAAAATGCACAAGGAAAATGGACTATTTGTATTACACACTTGTGTATAAAATGGAACCATTCCTTAGGAAAAAGAAAAATTTGCAGCATCATGTTTTTTTGACTAACTAAAAGATTCAAAACATTAAATCTAGTTTGGAGAGGGTAAGGAAATTCCAAATGATGATTGTGTTTCGAATGAAACACATCCTAGATGGCACTAGGTCTAAATTCAAAGTAGGTGTGACCACTACTTGATTCAAAAATTTTGCGAGCACCTTTTTTTTTGTGAGTTCCCTTGGAGTTTGCAGGGGAACACTTTCAAACATTTCCTTAAGGTTTCTGAAATGATTAAAAGATCAACTAACGCTAAAGGGGTGGTCCATGGTAAGTGAATTTCAATTCAAAGTGTGATACTTTATGGGAGATAATTGTGTTTTTAATTTTCTACCGCCTAATACAAGTTTCTAGTTTGTTTTCATTTGGACAACAAAGGTGAAGCCATTGATAACGGGGCATATTTGAATGAGACATTATCACTGTGGAGCATCCATGAAAATAGTCCTAATGTTCTCACCCATACATAAGCTCCTTATTTCAATGACAATCATGATAAACATTTATAGAAAATGTGTATTTGGAATGACACAAATGAAGTCTTGAAGAAAGTGATACGCACACCACCCTAGTGTCTAGAACAAGTACATTCATATGCATAGTGTGTCTAGAGGCTTCTACAGAATCTACAACAATCCAATGCATTTCTATTTGAATTCATTTAGGATCTTTGTAATTCCCTCCTCAAGATTAAGCTAATATAATACTACAAGATAACTAAATAAGAGAAGTAAATAATAAAATAGAATAACTAAAGATAAACTACTAAATTTATAACTTGTCTAATGTTATGGATTAATAGAAATAATGATGAAGTCTTGTACGCTCCAAAAGAATATTTTTCAAGTTAGATACTTTCTCTACTAATCCAACAATTAAATTTACAAGAAAGAATAATAATAAATAATAATGATAATTAAAGATATCAAGTTTCCACAATCCATCAAGTAGTGCTAATTAATTTCTGGATTTGATTGTGTTTTTGTTTTTCACATCGACGTTTCGAATCATACTACATGATCCATCATCAGGATGAAAGAGAGCTGGAGGAATTTCACAATCATTACTTTCTGATGATTCTAATAATGTACACACCCAATGTTAATATAAACAAAACAAATGACTTCATTTTTTTAAATCAAACTTTGCTATTCCAAATTTACACTAATTATTGACATCATTTCTATTCATTTAAACGACACATAAACATGTAACATATTTTGATAAGGTTAGTATTAAATCTCCATAATAACATTAAATTAACCCCCAAAAGATATTATTACCATTAAATCAAAATTAAATAGGACATCTAAAATTGTTAGTGAAGGTAAAATCAAGATTACATAAAAGTTGAGATATGTAATAGAATCAAATACTAAAGATGCATCGTAAGTGGTGAATCAACCTCAATCTATTTACCTTTCCAAGTGAGCTATTTAATGCCTAATAATTATAAATGAAGACAATAATTTAAACAATACATTAAACCAATATTACAAGCATAAACATACAAGAAATAAGCTAACAAGAACTATACCATCCAATATTGAACACACTAATGTTATAGGACTAATAACTCAACAACTTGAGATTGATTATGTATATTTGCAGTATACACACATAACTAAACATATACATAAAATTCATGACTATTTAGTTCGTTAACATTTGTTAGTAATTGTACTTTAATAAATTTAGAGACTTTAACATTATAAGTTTAAAGTGTTCAACTTGCTTTAGCCCTTGGATTTTGGGGATTTGAATTGCCTTGGCATAAGTTTAAAGTGTTCATCTTGCTTGCCTAAGTGTTTTCCCTAAGTTACATGATGAAAATCTTAAGTTTTGGGCCAAGTTCGGGTTTTTACCCTGGTTCGAGATTTTCCACCCCGTCTGGATTTTCCCAGATTGTGCTCGAAGTCTGGTTTGGTCTGCTTTACATTGTGGTTCAGAGATTTCTAGCCTTTGTGGAATTCTTCCTATGCCAGATTTTTCTGGAATTTCATCTTGCTGTCAAATTTCCAAATTTAGTTGGTTTTTGGAGGTTTTCTTGCCATTATGCTTTCTCATTGGCGTCCTGTTGAGTTGGGATATTTGGCATGTTGTGGCATACTGAATTTTTGAATTATTGATCTGGTTGTGACTCCCTCGGCGTTTTCATCATTGTTGCTTGCTTGGGCGTTCAAATTTTTGTTTGTCTTTGCTAGAGTCGACTGGCATTTTATTCATGGTATGTGATATTGCTTTATTTTTGGCTTCCTAAGTAAGTTCTGAGTTTTTTCATTCATTTGTATCTAGAGATAGCTTGCTTGTGGGTTGTTATCTGTGTCTGAACTTGCTATGTGCGTTCATGGTTAAAATCTAGGGTTTCATGCCTAGGGCATTTCCATTTTGTCTTAATTTGCTTTCGATTGAGCCTAGGATTCAAAGAAGATCTATAGGAGGTTCAAGTTAAATGATTTCCATGCCCAAGGTCCTCAAATTTGTGATCTTCGATCAATTTGAGTGAGATCGTGTGGGGACGCTGATATTCAGGTTTTCTGTCAACTTCGGGATTTTCCTATCCGATTGGATTTCCTCGATTTTCCTTGTCTCCTTTGTTTTCCCGGAATGCGTTGAAACTCCTAAACTTTTCCTTTTTCACGGAATTCCGGTCTAGCCTGATTTTTCTAGATTTTCTGGGAAGCTTTGTGAAACTTGAAAATCGGATAAAATGGATGATTTTAATGATAAATTCTTAACATTCCATGCTTTTAATTGATAAATTACACAAGGTTATCTGCATCTTTTTGCATTTTAAATGATCTATTGTTGACTTTGTGTCTATTTTAGGAAAATCTTCCTGGCCCAGATTTTTCTGAATTTTCCTTTCTAGCCTAGATTTCGTAGTTGGCTTGAAATCCCGGACTGTGTAGTTTGCAATTGAACGGTGATTCTGGGTTGATTTCGATCTTTGCTCGGATTTGTTTGAATGATGGATATATTACTAATGATGGGATAATCTTGATCTTCATAGTGTTATAATAGATATTGATGGTGGTTTTTGCTGAGTGCAGGTTGAATTTTGTCGAGTCGTCAAGGAAGTTTTGGAGATGAAGTTTAATCTATGAAAAAAATTCAAGTATTGGCTACTCCACCCCTTGGCCGACTTGGTGAGGTGCGCTCAGGATAGGAATGGAAGGAGGTAGTTAATATGGGGCTGCATTGAAACTTGTGCTTTGGTTCAAATTATGTTGGAGATCCCAGGCTGACCTGGATTGAGTCCCACGCATTTAATGCATATCTTATCTTCTTTCAAATTTCCCTTGGCCAACTTGTCTGGGAATATTTTATTATTGTAAAATCTAAATTGGGCCGAGATGCTTTGGGGGCTCCTATAAATTGGGCATTTTGCCTCATTTGTAACATACATAGACATAGATAGATACACAAATATAGATAATTTTGCTACAAGAGCGAATTAGGTAGTAGAGCGGAATTATAAGTTAGTCAATTTTTGAGCAAGTGTTGTAACAAAACATTAGAATTGTTGCTGAAATTTGGTGATTCAATACAATTGAAGACATTGTGATTTTCTGGTGATCTCTTTTGTGTTGAATTATCTTGCATGGTTCTTGTGATTCTATCTTTCAAATTGCTCAAGGTTATTAGTTTTAGATTTAGATCTAATTTAATAGTGTTTATGATTTGATTCTTGAAGTATTTGCAGCGATCCCTAGTGCATACTTTTTGCAGCTAGCTAATTGTTAGTTGCTTTGCAAAGTTAGCCTGGACCTTTATATTCATTGTACTTAGTTCAATTGTGGAAATTTATTCATTTCAATTGCAATTGGGTTGTCTTGGATGAATGTTCATGATCTGAAAATCTTAATACCTTAGAAGATTGCACTATTTCTGTGAGATTGTAGATTTATCTTGGTCAAGCAGGAATTAGTTTATGAGGGATTGGTCCATTTCAAGTATTTCATCATTTGCATTGTTAGTCTTAGGAGTAGTTAAATTTAGATCTCTTTGAAACCCTAATCTTTTGTTATTTCTTTATTATCTAGGTTAGATTTAGGATTGAAGTATCATCATATTGCCAAATCTGATAAGTTCAAGATTCGGTATTTGCTTGTAGAAAGGCCCCTTTGTGATTACCAGCATTTTCACATTTATCACTGAGTTGTTTATGCATTTTCAAGACCTGACATTAGAGACCTTGGGGTTATCTCTTGAGGCTTGCTGATAGAGATTTACCTTTCAAGAGAGATAGGATATTATATTTTGTCTAAGTTGTGCAAAAAACATCATCAATAGATACAATAAAGGAAGTAGCTATGTGACCCCCTTATCAACATTGGCCAATTTTTACCTAGTTACTTAACCAAGAAAGTGTGTCAATATTACTCATGATTAATAAGAATTAAAACAAATGACATATGAATTAAAAAATTTGAGAATAATAATCAACTAGAAAATTAGATCCACTAATTTACACAAGTAACATACAACTTAACACTCCTTACTCGCATGATACCTATTATGGAGTCATAGATAATTTGAGTGAATACTATATGTTATCAAAATATCACCACTTATGTCAATATAATATTTAATTTAATATGCATACTACTATAAGTAACATTAAATATCAATAATTGTCTTCATAAGCACACCTACTCACATCTATGATATGTAATTACCTAAAATAATGTAATCCACTTAATATACATAGTAATATTACCAATAATTGAGCATATTGATCATTGCATAATTATATACACAAAGAATGGAACTCATCTGAATATCACAAGAATTGACAACAATTGTTAGATAACATTAGTCAAGAATATAAACAACTTCATGGTGTAGCAACAACCATCACTCATGTGTACTATCCAACATGAAAGAACATAGAATTTAACATATAAATCATCAAAAAATAATGGGTCAACAATTCCACAAGGGATGGGGTCTTACAATCTTGATATAGTCACAACTAGCATTGTTCACATGCATCCATGATTTAGTGCAAGTAGGGATCATCCTCGATGTGCAACACAACAATCAAACCATCGAACTCATGTGTGTGACTCATTTCCCTTGTCCACAAACAATAGATTTAATATGAATGTAAATATGAAATGTAAGATGTTAGGTGCACCTACTATGGATGGGACAAAGTATACGACATCTAATACGAGTGAGTATGAGAAAACCCATTTCAGTTTCTATATTGTAATATGAATGGTATTGTAGGTTTAACTTTTTCCATTAACTGGATTCTACCACCTCATAAACTTTCATTTTTTTTGGTCTTTTTTGTTCTCTTCAACATTTGAATGTGCAGAAAATAGTCCTCGTTAGAAACTTTCTTTCACGAGTGTAAACCCAATGGAAGGTATGGTTCCAATTTAACAACTATACACGTGTAAGTCATTTTTTTGGTATGACATTATGCAATATCATGCTTCCATATAAAATTTTGGCTACGATGATGGGATAATGTCAGACAACATGCATTCAATTTGGTGTTTCTTGAAGGGTTACTATGGAGTGCAAAAGCATACATTAGTGAACCTCCATCTATAGGTAAGCACGTCGTCTTATCAAAAAATTGTTCACACAAGTTGTCCACAATTTTCACATCAAAATTTCATGTCTCCACCCAACTAATTCTATTGTTTTGCATTCCTTCTTTTCAAGTGCTTGTACAATTGATTCCTTTTTCATTTCATGCATTCTAGTACCTATTTCTCCAATTGTGCATTTCCATTTTCCCATTGCACATACTGCACACGCTCCTTCCTCAACTTGTGAAGAGCAAGAAGAATTTGTTTATTCAAAACATTATCTATCTCATTCACTTTGGTATGCTTATTTTCAAGTGTTTTCATAGTAGATTCCTTTTCATTTCAGGCATTCTAGTACATGTCGCTCCACTTTTGCATTGCCATTTTTCCATTGCACATACTACACATGCACCTTCTTCAATACTATTATGTAGCTTTGCAACCAATTTTTGGTTAGCATCGAGAGTGTCTTTCTAATTCCAAAATGCAATTGCATCTTCTAAAAAATTTGTTCACACAAGTTGTCTATAATTTTCACATCGGACTTCCATGTCTCCACCTAACTGATTATGTTTTTCTACACTGACAACTATCTGACATTGGAAAATTTTCACTCAATACATTATCTATCTTACTCACTCTACTCTACTTCTTTTCAAGTGTTTTTATAGCTTTTTTGTTTTTCATTTAAGGAATCCTAGTACATGTTGCTCCAATTGTGCATTGCCATTTTCCCATTACACGCGCTCTTTCCTCAAGTTTTTAAGAATGGGTAGAATCTCTTAAGTGAATATGTTTACCTTGGACATGCACCACATCTATTTTTTTGAGAAAAAATTTCATTTCAATTTCTTAGTATGATTAACAAAAAAAATACACAACATAGTGGCAAGGTGGAAAACATAGTGGGCTTTATGTTATTTGATTCTGCTTGGTGAAAGGTCAAACTCTCAAGAATAGGTATAATATCTTAATTGAATACATGTACCTTGGACATGCACCACATCTATTTGTTTGAGAAAAAAAATCATTTAAATTTCTTTGTATGATTAACAAAAAAATGCACAACATATTGGTAGGGTGGAAAACATAGTGGGCTTTGTACTATTTGATTCTTCTTGGTGAAAGGTCAACCTCTCAAGAATAGGTAGAATCTCTTAATTCAATACATGTACCACATTTTTTTGTATGAGAAAAAAATACATTTTGATTTCTTTGTATGATTAAAAAAATGCACAATATATTGGTAGGTTGGAAAACACAGTGGGGTTTATGTTATTTAATTTTGGTTTGTATGGTCAAGATGTGAAAGCTAATAATTTCTTTGATGTAGGTATACCAAATTTCACATAATGTAGATACATGGGTCTCTAATTGGTTGACCAACTACCACTGGTATCTTCCATGTAATTTCCTCACTTGGATAAAGGAATTGAGTCTCACATACAAGTTGAGGGAAAATATGTTAAGGAGAATTGACAAAAATGGGCTAAAGTGCAATGACATCAAATTTCATAATTATGCTCATTACTTTAATTGTGTCTATGGTGTATGGGAAAAAGTGAGCTTGGACGTTAAATATCACAATCTACAAATAGAGATTGTAAATTTCTATGACTAGTCAATTTGTCTTTAGTAAGAGATTTGAGACCTTTTCCTAGTTGGATGCATTTGGAAGGTGTCCATTAAACCAACAGTAATTATCAAGAAGCATAGTCTTCCCAATGAGATGAGCCTAAAATTCATGATATTCCTTAAGGGGGAATCTTGAATTAGTTATCACAATAGTTTTGTCGAGGAATGGTTGCTTGTTGTCTTCAAATTCAACTACACTGTCAGGTTTGAGGTTCATCATTTGATACCATCATTCAGACTGTTACATGTGCAAATTATGGGATACCTATGTTGTATGTCATGAATTCTAACTTGACAATCAAAGTGCAAAGAATTCTTCCTAATAGTGACAATGAAAAAATGTTACCTGTTCATAAATGGTTGACCTAGTTGACAATGTTTACAAACTATTTAGTTACTATAGCCAATATTTGTGAAATTTTTAGTCACAAATATTTACAAAGTTTTCACACATTGTATATATGACTATATCCAATTTCAATAGCATTTTGATGTCATTAGCAATTGCCTCACACTCATTGCCATGTGTTATATTTATAGTGTTGTTTGGAACTTTTATGGATAGTAAATACATAACACACTATGGTTACCATAACGAATACGATTTTAAGTTTTTTGTAATGATTAGTTGTCTATTACATATAATTTTTGTATTTTTTCTAGATGTATAAATAACTACACTTAGTTGTTTCATGTGATATTTGTGTTGTTTTCTTATGTCCAAGTCAGTTTCCTTTATTATTAAGATATCATGTTTCCCTTGGTATGGTATGACTTTATAACTTGATGAAATGGGCACCACTCTTAGAATAAAATGATCAACCATGCATGCCAGAAGAGAACATATTTAACCCCTAAATTATGAGTAGAAAATTCATTTGAATGTATATCAAGAAATAATATTATATCCAAGGATAATTTGTAGTAATAATTAAGACTTCTTATGGTACATTCGGGTTTTATATACACACATTTTATACTTTTACAAAGACACAATAAGCTTGACATTATATTGAAAAATATTTTTTTTTGTAATGTCACCAAATTTCATACAACAAAGAACAAGTAATATACTTAATCACTATAACAAGGCTTAATACATTTTGGATATGATTAAGGACTCACCATTCAAAAGTTAAGTGCATGTAATAATACAAGTTAAAAGAAGTGCAAAAATAAGGATAATGTGTTTTATACTTTATATAAAATATTCAACACTTTAGAAAGATGATGAAGGAGAATCTAGAGCGTAAGATAAATATTGAATCAACAAAAAATAGTTTTTATTTGTTTAAGGTCTAATTTGTAAGGTTTCCATTACATTTATAGTATTTTTAGAATTTGCATGTTGGCAAACACTGAGTGTTAAGAATCCTACCACCCACATACTCTTGTGAAACCCTGTATATAGAACAACCCCATTGGTTACTCACCCCTCAGGTGAATTTGGATAGTTTTATGTATCCCCCACCATGTAGCTTTGAAGTTGCAAAAGTTGCAAAGAGAAATAATTGAGAGGGGACAGTTTGTTTTCGAACACTGCAAATAATGTGAGCATTTTTATTTTTCCCAATCAAATGAATAAATTGAGATTCCATTTTTACTGTACCAAAGAGTTCTAAAATTTGAAGGTGGACTTCATTACATTCTTGGTGCATATGAAACAAAAATTGTTCATGAGAAAATAACTGACAAGGGACAATGTGTTTTCAAACACTGTAAATAATGTGAGCATTTTATTTTTGTTGGGATATGGTGTTGTACACCATTGCATAAAATGATTTGTTATAATGTTATAATTAAATAATTATTTAGTTGTGATGCACCTTGGTGGTGTGGTTAATCACGCTAGGTAATTATTTGGGAACCACTTGATGTTGTATTGTAACATTGTATTATTATTTAATGTGTGGGAGACATGTGATAATAATTTAATATTTGAAAAATATTAAATAAAGTGAAATCTTAATACCCAATATTAAATAAGGGGTTAGTCATTTTGAATTCACATGGTTTTACCCTACCACTAGTTGTATTTTGTGTGAGCTTGTGTCTATAAAATAAAACATGTGTAGTGGTTTAGGTTGGCTAAGTGGGTTGGTTGTCATTATTGATTCTTTTTGAGGAGTGCATATGTGAAGCATGGCATGAGATGTGTGGATTCATTGTTGGACACATGAGAGTGCATTGAAGGACTTGATTCTTTAGAGGTATTCATTGTAACTCTTGTATTGTTTTATTGTTGAATAATATGATGGAGTATGGATGCTTTTGGAGGTTGGGTTTTTTCCTCTTGAGGGTTTTCCCAGGGTATATCTTGTATTATCTTGTGGTTTGTCTATTTGATCTATGCATTGTGGTTACTTGTATGCATTTTTATCTCTCCTGGGTTATGTAGGAAATGGATTAATAATGTGGGTTGAATGCAATATTTCCTAACAAGTGGTATCATATCTTTCATGGTTGAATAATTTTTGTTATAACCCTAGTTTGAGAGTTTTTTGCAAAGTTGAAGCCATGGAAATGCAAGTAGGGTTTGAGGGATTACAAGATATGGAACACATGTTGTAGGTGTTTGTATGCAAATTTGGGCTTTTGAGTTGTCAAGATTTGTTGGGTTTATTGCAAATCTGAAGTTTTTCAAATTTGGGTGAAAGAGGGTTCTTGGTTTGAGTTTTCATATGAGGGTTTTGTAGGGTAAATTTCATAGATGACCTCTTGAGACAAAATGGACCTCATGGTTGGATTCATGTTAGCCAAGAGATGAAGATTGGCATAAAAATTGACCTATTTTAGAAAAATTGAAAAAAAGGAAAAAAAAAATTAGCTGTACGGGCTTTTAGGGCACCCAATTTTCCCTATTCCACCCTTTAAATTTTTTATAGAAAAATATATAATGTCGGGCTATATTTTTGAAAATATTTATACCTAGAAAAACAAAGAAAAAATGAAAATTTTGAATTTTTTAAATAAAAATAAAAAAAATGAAAAATGTCATGGGGGGGCGAGGGGCGTGGGGGTCCACAGACCATCCCACCCCCATGGTCTATGTATTGTCAGCTGACAATTCGGTTGGCTAATAGCCTATTGGTACTGTCAGTCCAGCAACTGATGATCAGCTGGTCGGCAAGGTTTTGCCTGCCTAGCGGTATAACCACCCAAAGAAACATTTAAACAATTTTTTTATTAAACTTAAATCCGCCGATATAAATCTTAAAACCTAGAATCCAAAATTTTATGTGCCATTGTTGATATTTGGTTGGGTTTGGCCAAAGGGGGCTAGTAAAACTTTTATTTTGAAAAATTAAAGCAAAATGTATAAATTTTGGCTTCTACCACCAAGTGTGTGGCACCACCTGGCCATTAGAGAACCACCTTGCTTTGCCCTTATAGCCAAATTGAAGACATTTTATTCCGGGAGGCATAACTTTTTCCCAATATGTCTGATTTTTGACTTCTTGTAGTTGTTGGAAAACTAGTTTGAGCTCTATGTTGTGAAGTTAGTTTGGTCTTATGATTTTATTTTATTTTGACATGTTTTAGAGGCCTGAAACATAGATGTTCTTTTTTTCACTATTTTGAGCATAAATTTTGCATACGAAGTCATATTTTTTATTTCAAAGAGGCGTTGGAGAGAATTTGTAGTGTACTACATAGTGGTTTAGATTGTTTATCATTTTTAGGAGCATGATTAGTTTTTTATTTGATTGATCACTTTTAGGAGATTGAGATTCAAGGTGTCATGTGTGAGCATTCAGATGAGTCAAGAGGTGAAACCTTGAAGGAGTACATGTTTTTATATGATATTTATGATGCTACAGCTGACTATTAGATTGGTGCTTCCAAGTATAGGTAACTTATAGGTGTTTTTTAGAGTTGGACTTTGATGGTGGCCGGTACACAGGTTGTCTTCAATTTTGAGGACATGGTTGGACATGGTTTGAGACTTGGAATCCTTTATGGGTGATAGTTGAGTGCAGGTACAATGATGGATATGGTTATGGTGGCTACAATTATGCATTGGCACGATGTGATCATGTATGTGGTTGTTTGGTGGTGATATGGTTTGATATTATGAGATTGTTCCTATCTTTTTTATGCTTATTTGGTTCCTTGACTATGATTACTCATTTTTGGACATGGTTGGAAAATTAGATATGTGGTTGATTTGGTGTTTGACTTGATGTCTGCAAGATTATCTTCTTTGATATCTCAATTTGTAGGTTACTAATGTGATGATGAGTTTTCATGTTTTAGTGTTTGGATCTATGAGTTATGCAGCTTTTAGGTGTGTATAGCCTATTGGGTTGTAGTGGGATGACTCAGATGTGGACTACCTATATCCACCAAGTTTGATTCATTGTTATTGTAGATTAAATTAGTTGGCCTTGTTTGTGGTCATTTGTGCATTGGTATGTTGTTTTGGGATTGAGAGGATGGATAATTTGATTAATAGACTAGTCCATTCATGGGACTTGTAGCATGTGGCTTGATCACAATTTCATGATAGATTGTTACATTCATTGGTTATAGACTTTGAGTGGGATATTTTTATAGTGATCACTTGGCGATGTTGGATTGGTTTGTGATGTTTTATTGGTGATTGTATGTATATTCTTGGCTTGGATATCTTGGTTTCACTTGTATGTTACTAACATTGTAGTTGAGTGTGTGTAGACCTAGATCATATTCATGGAGGAGATGGTAGTCATGATGCCATGTGTAGCTTGTATCATGATTTAGTGTGAGTTGTTGGAAGTGGCATGGATGCATCATAGGTGATGGTTATCTTCATGTGATTGAAGATATGATTTCTTGGTTTAGAGTGTTTTTCTATTATGTCACAGTATTCTCTTGATTCTAGATTAGAGTTTGGCATATTACATGTTCTCTTGAGACTAGGTTGTTTGTATTGAAGCATGTGATCTCCTAAGAGGAGATGTTTAGATCATGTTGTCATGATAGGTTCCTAATTTTGTGGCTTGAGCTTTGAAATTGATCATGGTAGTTCTCTTTGCATTGAGTACATTGATAATTTGCTTGAAAAAAAGAAAAAAAACTTTTTAAAAAAATTTGACACCCACTAGCCCAAGGTTTTTTACCTTTTTTGACCTATTTTTGTAAATCATTCATAACTTGGGCATATCATGTCAAAATTGCGCAAACAAGATATTGTTGGAAATATATTTCAGATCTCTTTCCAGTGGTGTAGGTATCATTATCATATTTTTCTATTGGATCATGGTATTCTCAGTAAAATTCATATCTTCATTTTCTACTTTCGAGCTCACAACTTCTTACATGTATCTCTAATTTTCATGATTAAAATGGCATTAGAAAGGTATTTCAGAGCTCTTTAAATCTATTTATGCACTTTTTCCAAAATCTTCCCCAAGTACATTTTACTCAGTATTTTTTTCACATTTCTATCAATTACTTAGATGTCTTGGCACTTGAAAATGATCTATTTGTGTAGGATGGCATCATTTGATCTAATTTATCAGTATTAAGGTTATTAGTCTCTGATATTTTTATTTGAGTATCATGGGTTCTTTTGTTCATCCTTCTTTGATTAACTTGGATAAAGATAACTATGATTGTTGGTGAAATGGCATCCTAACACATCTCAAGTGGCTTGATATTTTTCCTTATGTTTATGGCCTCATACCTGTACGAAACACACCATGGAGTTTTTCAGCATGAGGTATCATTAGAAATCATATTGTAGGGGTTATATTTTCTAGTGTTGATCTTGATACTATGTGTGTTGTATCAGACATTGAATTTCCCCACACACTTTGGACATGACTTTGGGAGATTCTTGGAGACCCTCATATCTCTCCATACCAAGAGGATCCTGCTATAGATTGTCTCATCCCTCTTGTAGATGTAGATTCCATAACCTTTGATGATGATACTTTAGAGGAGCTTGATTAAATCATAGGTCTTGCATGTTCTGATGGTTTAGAGAATTTTCTTCATGTTCCCACTCATAGGTCGAGGATACATAATCATCTTTTGTTGTTCCTAATTAGTTTGACATCACCACATCCATGGATCCTATTGATTTAGTGGACATACATCATCTTCTAGACATAGCTACTTGGGATTCATATCTTGCAAACATATCATCCTTTTTTGTAGTCTCAGGTTGCAGATTTGGTGGATTACTTTAAGGACATACATATCCTCTTTTTGATAGCCACATCATCATTGTTGGCCCACCATCTCCATTTCCTTTGCAGCTTGTTCTACATCAGTCTTCACAGGGTTTTGGATTGACATCATCACTTTCTAACATGTGGACACGTGAGTAGTTTTCAAAGGCACACATCATTTGGCTTTTGATTCCAGTATCACCCATCCTTTTGGATTGGCTTCTCCAATCACAAAAGGATATGTTTCTTCCTAAGGGGAGAAATGTTGTTTGCAGGCAGTGGATCATATTTTATCTTCAGACATACATTATTGGCATAGGAGCTACTTCTTTATGGGGGGATTCGTATCCTTATTTTCTCTCTCCTATTAGGGGGTATCTAGTGTACATGCATGATAGAAGCAGTCCTTGGGGGATCACATTGACTCCTCCTTCTATCCTTCTTTCACTAGTGCAGTCATTTATTTTTCTCTTTTGGAGAGGATTTCTTCCCATGTGGTTTTCTCCTTTTCTCTAAGTATGAGAGATTCAATTATTTGTACATGGGTACCTCATCAAGACTTGTATCTAGGACCCATCCATGCATCCATCATTGCATTCTACATCAAGGCTTTTTAGCTTCTCTCTAATTTGATCTTAAGGGGGTTTGTTGGAGTAATTAGGACATCACTTAATAATTAATTATTCATTAATTAATTATTGAGTCCCTTATTACTTTAGTTCACTTAAGCTAAACTTAGGAGTGTTTTTTTATTATTAGATTGGGCTAATTATAGGTCTAGTTGTCTCATTGCATGAGATTAAGAAACTTGTCACAATCTAATGCAATCCTCATCTAGGATTTCTTTGTTGGAATTGAATGATTCAATCCATAGCTCCCATGAAACACCTACAAGAGATTACCTATCACAATAGAGAAGATCAAAACCAAGATTGTGCTCAATAACTTGGGAATTATTATTGATACAAATAACTTGGATTAAACCATGTTACCTGGATGAATTTACAAATGAATGTGTATGCTTATATAAGCAAAGCACAAGCAAACCCTACATACGGATTAAAAAGATAGTGACAAGTGTGATAAAACTTGTCCTAAATGTAGTCTAATCTAATAGTAAGAATCAAACTAAAGCTTAAATAATCAACTCCTAAGTTTATCTTAAGTGAACGAAAGAAAAAAGCCTCTAATAGTTAATTGATTAATTAATTATTAGATAATGACTTGTTTACTCCAACACCCCACCTTAAGATCAACTTAGGGAGAAGCTAAAAAACTGATAAAGGAAGCTAAAAATGAATGCAAAATGGGTCTCAGCTACAAGACCCAATGAGGTACCCATGTACATCAATGAAACTCTCATAACTGGAGAAAAGGAGAAAACCACATGGGAAAAACTCCTCTCCAAAAGAGAGAAAAATAAATGACTGTACTAGAAAAAGAAAGATAGAAGGAGGACGCATTGTCACCCCCCAAGGACTAATTCTATCATGCAAGTACAATAGATGTGTCTGCGATAGGAGAGAGAAAAATAAGATATGAATCCCCCCCATAATGAAAGAGCTCTTATGCCAATGATGAATTCTTGAAGACAAAATATGATCTACTACCTACAAAAAAAAATTCTCCCCTTAGGAAGAAACATATCCAATGGTGATTAGAGAAGCCAATCCAAAAGAATGGGTGATTTTGGAATCCAAATCCAGATGATGTGTGCCTCTAAAAGCTGCTCACATATCCACATGTTAGAAAATGATGATGTTGATCCAAAATCCTGTGAAGAATGATATAGAACAAGCTACATAGGCGATGAAGATGGTAGGAAAACAATGGTGATGTGGTTTTTAACAAAGAGGAGATGAATGTCCTCAAATTAATCCTCCAAATCTGCAATATAGGACTCTACAAACAAGCATGATATGTCTACAAGATACGAATCCCAAGTAGCTATGTCTAGAAGATGTATGATGTCGTGTTGCACTAAATCAATAGGGCCAAATATGTGGTGATGCCAAAATGATCAGGAACAACAAGAGATGTTGATGTAGTCTCGATCTATAGAGTGGGAATATGAAGACAAGTCTTTGAACCATCAAAACATGCAAGAACTGTGATATAGTCAAGCTCCTCTAAAGTATTGTCATCAAAGGGTATAGAATCTGCATCTGCAAGATGGATGAGACAATCTACAGTAGGATCCTCTAGGTATGAAGAGATATGAGGGTCTCCATGGATCTCCCAAAGTCGTGTCCAAAGTATGTGAGAACATTCAATGTCTGATACAACATACATAGTGTCAAGATCAACACTAGAACATATAATCCCTACAATATGATCTCCGATGATGCCCCATGCTCTGATACCATGTGAGAATTTTAGGAATCCTAGAAGAGATGAAAATTACATAATTGTACAAATTGAAAAAAAATGAACTCTAAATAATTTTATTGATTACTTTCTTGATAATTTCTTAAGAATGAGTACAATATATAAAGCATGAGAAGAGCCATCTAGAATGAAAACTACCAACTAGAAAATAGGCATGCAACTCCATGCATGATTGCACTACTAAGCAATCATTATCATAAATATCTAACAACAGAGAGATCCCATTAGTTAGCTTATGCTAAGCAAGTTAACTATTGAAGAGCAGTTGTGTAATAGTGCAAGTTGTTAACTGCAGTTGCATGTTGGAAACAATAGTCTTATATTGTTAATTGATTTAACACGCCCCCTTAATTCTACAACTAGCAAAATTTTCTAGAGGGATATTTTAGGTAGAATATTCTACACTAACAACCCCCATTAAGTGTAGCTAGGTGATAGAGAGATATGCAAAAAAAATGCAAGGATCAAGATGCATGAAAACATGAATAGGTTCTGGCTACAAGGCCATGTTAGGTACCCAATTACAAAGAGGAAAGGAGAAACCTAGTGGGAAAAACTCCTAACCAAAAGACACAATAATGATATCCATCACAAATCCAATCAATCTCCATCCACCTAAAGGATGTCAAGTAAATCCATACAAACCCCTACATAATGAAATAATCTACTGCAAAGAAGCACTAGAAGCACACTTGTGGAGTAACACTGTAATCCTTAATCTGACAAGCAAGGAAAGATACTCTTTTTGCTAGAAACCATATTAGAGTCACTTAACGAATCGGGTTGAAATCATGATTAAGCAACAACAAACCTGATGCCAAGGAACACTCAAAATCTCACAAACTAGCACAACTTTGGAATCCATGAAACAACAGTGATTGAAAAATGATTTGAAATGGAAATGATGTTTAGATATCAAAAATTAATTGCAAACCTAATGCATGCAAAAAGGAAATAGTGCAGGCACATTTGAATATTCAATACCTCCATGATTTCCAGCCCTGCAATATAAAATGAATTTTCACTCAAACTAGCCTAAGCTCTAATACCATGTTGGAATTGACTAATTCAATCCATAACTCCCATGAAACATCTACAAGCGATTACCTATCACAATAGAGAAGATCAAAAGTGAGATTGTGCTCAATAACCTGAGAATTATTATTGATGCAAATAACTTGGATTAAACCATGTTACCTAGATGAATTTACAAATGAATGTGCATGCTTATATAAGCAAAGTACAAGCAAACCCTACATGTGGATTAACAAGATAGTGACAAGTGTGATAATCTCATCCAATGAGACAACTTGTCCTAAATTTAGTCTAATCTAATAATAAGAAACAAACTAAAGATTAAATAATCAACTCCTAAGTTTAGCTTAAGCGAACTAAAGTAAAAAGCCTCTAATAATTAATTGATGATTAATTAATTATTAGATAATGACTTGTTTACTCCAACATTCTTTTGCATCCTTTTATAAAGTTTACACATTCATTGTAATCTTTTAAATTTAGAACCATTCAAATTAATGTTGTAGATGGAGGAAAAAAGGGTTTTGAATTAGAGATTCAAATTATTCCAACATCCTACAATGGATTATTTGCAAAAAACCCACGTACATGCACAAAAAAAATTTAGTCTAAACACACATGCATGCAATATAAAACTACTCCATTGTTCTCCTACAATCAATATCTTGTGTTAAATTAGGTGCCCTTAGTAGCATGCACAAGAGGCTATGATTGACTAATATGAGAGATTATTCAAGATGCAGATCATATGCAACTATTCTAAGTAGAAATGCAAGCAAACTAAATGCTGAAATTGAAATGCAAAAAAAAGATTATGGGTGTAGAATCTATGGATATGAAAAAAGAATGAAGCTATAAAGAAACCTAGAGATGCAAATATGAGAGAAGGCTATTCTTAAATAAGCATCCTCGGGGTGAATCCGGTTTGTAGAGAAAAAGTGGGATAAAAGATTAGCTTGGAGGAGTATGTCCCACATGCATGAGATGAGTGGAATAGAAGAAGTGAAATAGGATAAATAGGTGATAAAATGGGTGTGGAAGAGGTTAGAAGAAAGGTGTAATTTAATGAATATTAAAATGGTTATAAAATTATTAAATGGATTAAATATATGAAAATTATGGTGAAAAGGAGCAAATTGATATTATTATATAATGAAGAATAATAATATAATAATCATATTTGGATCCACTTAATGATTGGAAAATTTTGAATAAGAGGACACTTTTAATGAAAAAATTTATGTGTCTACAAATGCATTGCACATATCAGTTCTCTTCTAGATTCAATATTTTCTCTCTTAGTTGCATAGCAAATTAGTTTCTTTGATCTTTCTTTTGTGATAGGATAATTGCTTGCAAGTGATTTCTAGGTGTTGTGGAGATCAATCATCAACTTCAATAATAGAGAAGGTTCATGGAGTGGAAATGGTTTGGAGGGCTTGTGGAGTGCATGAATAAGGTCTCCATGTTTTTGACAAGAAATGAATTTGATTACACATTGACAGGCATCAAATTCCATGGTAGGCCAATAGTATATGTTTCAAGGAGTTTCTTAGCTAGGATCATTTCATGTGTATGAGCAGCACAAATATCACTATGGACTTCATAAAGTGAAATGTTAGCCTCATCTAAGTTAAGACATCAAAGTAAAGTTCCATCATAACGCCTATGATAGAGAATGCCACCAAGAATTCTATAACAGGTTGTCTCCAAAATATTATGGCCCATATCAAATCATGAAAAAGGTAAGTACCATTTCCTACAAGATTTAATTTCCATCAACAACAAAGATACGTCCATTTTTTCATGTTTCTTGTTTGAAGAAGGTAATTAGGAATAATATCCCAACTTAGAAAATATTACCTGAGCTTGATGAAAAAGGAAGAATCATATTGGAACCAAAGTTTATTCTTCAAAAGTGCACAAGGAATCTAATGACCAGAACACTCACCTAGTATCTCATCTAATGGAATAATTTACTAATTGAAGATGCCACATGGGAGGACGAGGAGTTCATTCAAAACCATCTAGATTTTCTTAGCATTAAGGAAAATTCTTCTCTAAATATGGGGACATGATACACCCTTAATATTTGAGTATATTAGGTTATGAATAGTCATCTTGTGTCTATCTTAACTCTTAATTAAGTCATATTATCATTGTTATATTGTTATTTATTTAATTAGGTCAACCTAGGGCTTATATAGGATTATCTAAGTCTGCATGGGTGATATCCTAGGCATAAATAAGGTATATATAGGAGATAGTGAGTCTTATTTCATCTCATATTGAAAATTGTGTTCTCATTAGAGATATTTGGATATCCCCCCTCGAAGTGGCTTGTTATTCTCAATTATTAAGTATTTATAGCATATTTCATATCATATTCTTCTATTATGCAAGATATATCATTACAAAGGATGTCATAACTTAATCCATGTGATGTGAATGATACATCAAAGTATAATGTCCATTATTTTAATTCCTCAATGTGAAGGATGGATTCATTTGGAAATTTTATGTACAAAGGTTGATGATCCTCAATGGGAGCCTCTATTAACTGATTTGATATAAATTGAACTTTGATTTCCTTTTGATTGACATACTCAATATAAAACTCACTAAGGACCATGGCCTACTTTTCCATTTGACTAGTAAGGGTTTCTTTAGACAATAAATATTTTAATGGGTCAATTTTTGCAATCAAATGAGTAGCATCACTAAACATGTAATGACAATTTTTTTGTGTGGAAAAGACTAATTCAAGGAAAGCTTTCTCCATGGATGAGTAATTGATTTCACATCCAACTAGCATTATGATAAGGTAATAAATGGCATTTTCTCTCCCCTGATCATTATTTTGAGCTAAAAGGACAAATAAGGCATGTTGAGTAACTAAGATGTACAACAACAAAAGCATATCTATAGAGGGTGTCACTAAAACTAGAGGACTATATAAGTATTCCTTGATTTGGTCAAATTTTATTTGACATGACTCATCCCACTCAAAGTTGAAATTCTTTTGGAGTAGATGTGAAAATGGATGGCACTTTTCTAATAATTGTGCAAGGAATTATTTGATAGCTTAGAATTTCCATTGTATATTGTGTAACTATGTGAGGTTCCTAGGAGGTGGAATTTATGTTATTGGTTTTACCTTAGATGGATCTACCTCTATGTGAGATCTAGAAATAATAAACCCAAGGAGCTTTCTTGATGTGACTCCAAGACGCATTTCTTGGGATTTAATCTAACTTTATATTCTTCAACCCTTTGCAACAAGATGATTGAGTGTTATAATTTGGATCTATACTTTACTAGGATGTCATCTACATATTAATGCAACATATCATAGAATATTATAGTCATGACACTTTAATATGTCACTCCAACATTTTTAGGTCAAATGGGATGAATTTATTAAAAAATGTACCCCATGAGGTGATAAATTTATCATATGTTGGTCATCAAGTGTTATTTTAATCTAATTATACCCTAAAAATTCATCCATAAGGGATGACATCTCATGAAAAGATGTCAAATCCACAATCATATCAATTTTTGATAGTGGAAAATCATCTTTGGGCAAGCTTTGTTGATATATCTAAAGTATGTGCATAGTTTGACTCCTTTGGTTGGATTTCTAATAGGTATTATGTTATAAACCCACTTTGGATAGTCAATAGGTCGAATGAATCCCACATATAGTAGCTTCTAAAGTTCCTTGGCTAAAAGGGCCACTTTAGGTTATATTTTTCTTAGCTTTTTTTTAACTGGTTTAGCATTCAAGTTCACCACAAGGTGATGGACAACCAAATATGGGACTAATCTAGGCATGTTAGAATAAGAACAAGAAAATATATATAGATAATTCTTAAGCACTATAGAGATTCTCATGTTTAACTCGAGATGCAAAGAAGGTACAATATGTGTCAACTTTATTGTATATTCTATAGCTAGATTTATGTCTATAGCTTCTTTAATAAGGAGTGGCAACCCATCTTGAAGTGGATTAGGAGCTAATGGAAGGTGAATATCACTACGAAGTGATGTATCTGTAGGTTCTGATGGTTCCTCTAAAATTCCTTCTTGCACTCTAAAATATGATGATGAACTCAATAAGATTTGAAAACCTTGATTATGATCTTCTGATGGGAGATGGGTATGGCATTCCATAAGTTTTAGAATGGCCTAATAATTTTGAAATGTGTCCAAATTATGAGTATCATCTTGGTCCCATTCAATGAGGTTGGGGTATGCAATTTTGAGATGGATGGTAAGGATGGAGTTATCATCAAATAGATTTGTGGTAGCAAGCTCTTAAAAATGAGTAAGAATGATGCTTCTCTATTGTCAGGATCATAAGAAGCATGGCTAACATCATCAAAAAAATCTATAAGGGCATCGAGAATCTCATTGTAAGCACCATATGCTAAACTAGTGGTTTCATCATTGGTAGGTAAATCAATAGGATCAAGAGGACCATATTCATGTAAACCAAGACCTTTTCCTTGATAGTTTATGCTACTCAAGGGAATAGGATGTGTATGTTATTTGAATAGAGTATTATACTACTCATATTTGTAGTAGGGCCCCATTGCAATATGAAAAGGGGATTTTAAACTCTTGGGTGAGGATGACCATAAGATCATGGTGAAAGGGGTAATTTAGAAATATGAATGGATTCATGGATCTTGTATTCTCAAAAATACTTTATCAATTGTTTTGAATGTTTATTTTAAGGATATCTTTTTATTGAATGATGTGGAAGGTAAATTGCTAGGGTCAACATATGATATTGGTGCAAGGCACCATAGATTTTAATATCAAAATGTTGCAAATATTGGTTTATTCCTTAGTTTTGTGTATTTTAGATGTAATAAGGTATTTAATACCATGAATAAGGTCATTGAATGTCAATTAGGTCATTGGGAGTCAATTTTGGTTAATATTGTGAAAATGGCAAAAAGTTGTGAAAAGTTGCTATACAACTTTACATTTTTTGCATTTAGAGGAATCTGAATAGTTAGAAGTTAAAAAGGTAGTTGTAGTAGGTTGGTTTTTGTTGGAAAATAATAAATAAATCATGTAATGGTCAAACCAATGTTCTGGTGGTGAGTTTTGAAAATTTGAACATCAATAAAGTTTGTTTTCTGCATTTTCCTATTGTAATTTTCTGCTATAGGAGGTTTTATGGCCTTGTACGGCCTGAAAGTGGTCTCAAATTGATTGGAGTTGATGTGTAATTTAATCTACTTTCCAAAAAACTTGGTCTCATCGAATTTCATTCAGTTTTGAGCATTTTAGAAGCATTTTACTCCAAACTACTTGAAAACCTAGGTTTTTTGGTGCTTTGAGTGAAAAAATGGAGTTTAGAGCCATTCCACAAGTGAAATGGTCTGATAACTAGTGGAATGGAATTAATTAGGATTTTTTTATTTTTTAAAGTTTTTAGGAGCAGGGGTTAAGGATTTGGGCAAATGGGTTGATGCCCTAGTTGGTTAATTTCATGTTTTTAAGCAATTGTGATGCATAGGTGATAGGGTCTATCAAAAATCTTTGTAGAAATTGTTTTGGGTGATGGAAAAAAAAAATTTAGACCCTATTCAACATTTTTGGTCTGTTGGTATGAGGGTTTGAGGTCTTGGTTGTAAAAATCACAAAGTGACCTACCGAAACAAACCTAATTAGGCCTATTTCAAGGTGTAGCAGCAATTTTTTGGCCCTTGTGTTCCAAAGGAACCCAACCTAAAATTGAAGTATGTTTTAAAAGAGGAAAATGGGTATTCAAATATGTAATTTATTTCTAGGTATGAGGTTTTTTTTGAAAACTATGCAGGAAAAACCCCTTTTGTTGTGCTACAAGGCATAGTGCCAACTTGTGAAGAAATCCATTTTGCTTGTTGTGCTAAGACTTTGGAAAATAATTGATTGAGAGTTTTAGACCTTTGATATCCTACTATGCATCAAATTGGTATCATATCATAGGTATGATCTGAAGAAGGGAAAGAAAGTGTGAAAGAAGAAGGAAAGTGTGAAGCAAAAAGTGAACAAAATTCCTCCAAAAGGGAAAACCATTGCTAGAGAAGTGAATGGATTGAAGGAGAACCATGTTAGGGAGATGAGAGAGTTGAAAGAGAGGCTTGTTTCTCTAGAAACAATTCAGAAAAGAGGTATGGTCATGGGTGATGAGAGTGACTTCGAAGAAGAAGAAGAGGAGACTAAAGAACAAGAGGAAGAGGAGACTAAAGAAGAAGAGGAAGAAGAATTGGATCCTAATGATCATAGGATGGCTAAGTTGATGAGAGAAGTCAAGGAAGATAAACCCAACATGGATATTGATGCACCCAAGTATGGAGTTAATTTGAATGATGAATAACTTTTAGACTGGATTGCAACACTTGACAATTATTTTGAGTGTGAGGATGTATTTGAAGAAAAAAGGGTGAAGATTGCAAAAGAAAAGTTGAAGGTTCATGTGTTATTATGATGGAATTATGATAAATCTAAAAGGAGAAAGAGAGGTAAGTCAAAAATTGTTTCTTGGGATAGAATGGTGGATATAATTAAGAGTATTTTTTTACCATTTGATTATGCAATTCAAATGTTTAAGAAACTTCAAGGTTTGAAGCAAAAAGAAATGGATGTCAAAGCCTATAGCAAATAATTTTATAAGTTGAGTATAAGGGCAGGTCACATGGAGGATGAAGTGGAAAAGGTTGCTAGATATCTGAGTGGATTAAGATTCAACATTCAAGATGAGTTAACTTTGGAAAATCTAAGGACGATTGAGGGGTGCTATCAAATGGCAATAAGGGCTGAAGAAAAACTTAAAAGAAGGCAAGACAAAAAAACTAGGGGAAGAGGTAGAAATAATAGAGGAAGAGGTTCATTTTTTACTGCAAGGCAATCCTATGAAATTCAAGAAGACAAAAGCAAGGACAAAGAACAATTTGTTGATCAAAGAGGTGGATTTAGATGTGGTAGATCAGGCTTTAGAGGCATATTTGGAGGTCAAGGAAGAGGCTCACAAGGATTCACAAGAATGTGTTATCAATGCAACAAATTTGGACACCAAGCATGGAAATGAAATGAAGGACAAGACTCTAGTTCACATGGAGGTGAAAGAAGGACTCAATTGGTGCAAGAAGAGGATAATGAGAGTGTAAACTCTCCATCACAACATATTGCTCCTAAAGTTGGAGAATCATTAATGGTAAGGAGAACATTCATCAAAGCATCAATGGAGAAGGAGCCATCACAAAGAAGGACACTCTTCAAAACCAGATGTAAGTGCATGGGTAAGGTATGTAAAGTTGTGATTGATTCATGAAGCACAAATAGCATGGTTTCTAATGAGATGGTTGAGAAACTTAGATTTCCTAGAATACCACATGATGCTCCTTATAAAGTTTCTTGGCTAAATGAGGGTCAATATGTCTTGGTTAATGAGAAAGCTTGGGTGGAGTTCAATATAGGAGGGTACAAGGATAATATTTTATGTGATGTGTTACCTATGGATGTGTGCCATTTGCTACTAAAGAGGCCTTGGAAATCTGATAGGCAGGCTTTGTATGATGGTAGGCATAATACTTATGAGATAAACAAAGATGGAATATCTTTTACTTTCAAAACCATTGATAGAAGATGATTAAGTACAAGTTAAGCAAGCTAATGTGATGATGGTTGGTAGGAAAGAGTTCATAAAATTAGAACAAGAGAAAGATAGAGACCTTGCAGCCACTTCTATCCTTGAAGGTACTGAGATAGCAACACTGAAGAATGGTTTGAATTTGGAGGGAGATGATGTTGAGTTAAAGGTCAAGGATTAATTGATTTTGTTGATTCAAGGTTGGTTTAAAAGGTATGTTGATAAGAGGCTAGAGGGGGTGTTCTCTTAATTTTTTTTCCAAAGAGGATAGTGGTCATCCCAATCATTTTGTATCAGAGGTTGGTAAACTTGAGTAAGCAGCAGTTATAGGGGTAGAATATCAGATGGAAGAGTTGGAAAGGAAGAGTGAAGGGATCAAAGATAAGTTGCAAGAGGAAAAGAGCAAGTTCAAGCACACAATGGGAATGAAGAATAATGGAGTTCATTGCAAGAGAGGGAGAGACATGGTAGCAAGTAAAGAGGAAATTTTGACAAAATTTCCAAGTAAGGAACATGTCAGGGAGCATCTACTAAATAAACTTTTGCAGTTGAAGCATGACTTGGGTGCCAAAGAGTTCAACAAGACAAAGGATGAAGTACGTTTTCAGCTTTTGGCTTATTGGAAGGGATGACCAAATGAAGATAGCACTTATAGATCATAAGATGATGGAATCAAGCCTGGATCTCATGTGGTAGCACTATCCTCAAGGGGACTTGAGTTCCTTTTGCTCAGGGAGTATTGTGTAGGGCACCATAGCTTTTAATATGAAAATATTGTAAATGTTCGGTTATTGTTTATTTTTTTGTATTTTTTATGTAATAAGTTATTAAATATCATGAATAATGTCATTGAATGTTAGTTAGGTCGTTGGGAGTCAATTTTGGTTAATATTGTGAAAATGGCAAAAAGTTGTAAAAAGTTGCTATGCAACTTTACATTTTTTGCATTTGGAGGAAGTTTCACAATTAGAAGTTAAAAATTTAGTTTTAGTAGGTTGGTTTTGGTTGGAAAATCATAAGTACATCATGTAATGGTTGAACCAAAGTTTTGGTGGTGAGTTTTGAAAAGTTGAACATTAATAAAGCTTGTTTTTTGCATTTTCCTATTGTAATTTTCTACTACAGGAGGTTGTGCAGCCTTGTACAACCTGAAAATGGTCTCAAATTGATTGGATTTGATGTGTAATTGAATATAATTTCCAACAAACTTGGTCTCATTGAATTTCATTTAGTTTTGAGCATTTTAGAAACATTTTTCTCCAAACCACTTGAAAACCTAGGTTTTTTGGTGCTTTGAGTAAAAAATGGAGTTTTGAGCCATTCCACAAGTGAAATGGCTTGATAAATGGTGGAATGGAATTAATTAGGATTTATTTTTTATTTTTTAAAGTTTTCAGTAGTAGGGGTTAAGGATTTGAGCAAATGGGTTGATGCCCTAGTTGGTTAAACTCATGTTTTTAAGAAATTGTGACGCATAGGTGATAGGGTTTGAGAAAAAGCTTTGTAGAAATTGTTTTGGGTGATGGAAAATATTTGTTCAAACCATATTCAACATGTTTGGGCTGTTGGTATGAGGTTTTGAGCTCTGGGTTGTAAAAATCACAAAGTGACCTACCAAAATAAGCCTAATTAGGCCTAATTCAAGGCGTAGCAACAATTTTTTGACCCTTGTGTTCCAAAGGAACCCCACCTACAATTGAATTTTGTTTTAAAAGAGGATAATGGATACTAAAATCTATAAAAAAAAATTGGGTATGAGGTGTGGTTTGAAAATTATGGAGGAAAAACCCCTTTTGTTGTGCTACAAGGCATAGTGCCAACTTGTGAAGAAATCCATTTTGTTTGTTGTGCTAAGAATTTGGGAAAGCATTGATTGAGAGTTATGGACATTTGATACCCTGCTCTACATCAGATATGGATTTTTTAGAATATTATTGAGGGACAATGTTAGAACAAGGACAATTCTTGTCATATTTCCCTTCTAACATTTTGAAAAATTGGTAAGGTTGGAGATCACTAAGAATAGTAATTTCCACATCATTGTATAGGAATTGAAGATATTGATGATAGGTAGAGGGTATGGATTACATGGCATGAAGCTATGTTCAACCAAGCAAGATGTTGTATGGAAGGTCTAGGTATAAGATATGGCATAGGGTATGTTGCAATGAGGGACCTACTTCAACAAGAAGGTAAATAGTACCTATAAGTGTGAAAAAGTAAAAAGTAAAAGAACAACTAAAACACTTCTTAATAAGAAATTAGATCAATATTAACATGAATTAAACTAATTTAAAATATTGAAAAGCCTGAAGATGTCTCATTGTCTCCTATCTCCAAAGATTTATCAAGTTACAAAGGCTCTCAGATTTGTAAGCACCGTAACTATTTAAAATTCCTATCTAGAGAACGAAATGGATGCTAAATGCAATGATGTGATAATTAAGAATGATTTCTAGATGATATGGAGCTACCATAGACTATTCTGACATGAAACCTACTAAATGGAAGCTACAGTAAAAACTAATGATGCTGCCATGATATGAAATTTAATAATGCCATGATGCTATGATGCTATGCTAAAATGCTAATGCTAATACTTATGATTGCTTGGTTGCTTGGTTGTATTCATGTAGAGTAAGTTTTCATAAATTGGGATTTCTTGGATCATTTTCATGCTTCAAAAGGCTATATATATTTTTTTTTGGTAACAGTTTTGCACAAGGGTAACACAACAGAGGTTGAGATTAAATCTAGAGATTTGAATGGTAAGAGATGAGAAGGTGGAGCTGATCATGGGAGATTGTTCCTCCCCATGAAAAACACTAGGCAAGATGAGAGGAAAGATTTGAGACTGAAGATTGAGAGGATTGCCTGCAGGTTTTTCCCCAAGGCTTTTTCCGTGAATGCCAGTTGTATTAATTAGATTTGAAAAATCTAATTTTATTGGTGAGTGCATAGAGGGATTTGATTTATGTACTTATTTGAATATATTTTATTTATTCAAATTAGAAAAAAGAGAGATAAATAATTTAATAAAACAAAATATAGAAGTTGTTTATTAAATTAAAATAGAAGGAATATGATAATTAAATTAAAGATTTTAGGATGTCTTTATTTCATTAAGAAGAAATGTGATGAGATAATTAAATAATACCAAATACTGAAGTTGTGTATTTAATTTTAGGATAGAATTGATGGATAAAGTATAATAATGATAATAATTAAATAAAACAAAGTATTTAATTTTGTTTATTTAATTAAGAGGAAAATAATATGATAAAATAGAAGAATTAATAGTAAACTTAATATAAATAAATATTTCTATTTATTTACTAAGTAGATGAATTAAGATGAATTAATCAAATAAGTCATATTTAATTGATTAGATTCTCTAGACCATTTTTAGGTGTATACATGTTGCCCCTCTTTGAAGTGATGTGTTTACGCATTGCTTCAAAGAAAATTTTGTGTTGTTGCTGCTAGTATCGATGAAAAAAAATTCAGAATGCCCCAGACTTTTTTTCAGGTGATTGATGGATATATGCCCCCTTGGGAGATAAATTAATGAATTTTTATTTTTATTTTTTTTGGAATTTTTTAATTTTTTATGATTTTTTGATGAGTTGATGTAGATTTGATAAATATTTGATGATAAAATAATTTATCTTTCAATAATTGATGAAGAAAGTGGTCTTGGATGAATTTCAATTTATCTCTCCTTTGAAAAATTAAATTAATCTCAAAAAACCCCCTTTTAAATAACCTATAAAAGGTTTTAAAAGAGTCATTTTCAAAATCATTTGCACATTGTGACTTTTGAAAACTTGTGAGAGAGATTCTTGTGCTACTTGGAGCAAGATGTCAATTCCATATCACACCCACTGTTTCGAGCGTCTTCGATGACATCAACGGACAGTTGTGTTCAAACCTTCGGTATGTCTATTATTTTTCCTTGGTTTTCGTGCATTTTTTTTGTGTATTTTTTGGATTTTAAAATTTAAACTCCTTTTAGCACTTTTAGAATCTATTGTAACACTTTTCAATTTTGTTGTAGCGCTTCTAAGTTTTTTTGTAGCGCTTCTAGACTTTTAGAGCTTCGAAGGTCTATTTTAGTGTGTCTATAGGTTAGGTTAGCACTTTGCAAAGTTTAGCGCTTAGGATAGTTGTTGTAGCGCTTCTATAAGATACATTAGCGCTTTCGAATTTTTAGCAGTTTGATTAGATTTTGCAGTGCTTCAACCTCCTATTTTAGCATGTTTAGAGTTTTAGCTCTTTTATCTAAAATGTTAGTGCTTTGACCAAATATAATGGCGATTTTTGATAAAATGGCGCTTTGTCCATCTATAATAGCACTTTTATCTGATAAAATGGCACATATCATTGTTTTAGCACTTCTAATTCCTTTTGAGCGTAGTTAAATCAAAGTGTTTGTGATTTTTGTCATTTTTTCTTGATGTTCTCGATTTCTAATCATATTAGCTGTTGGTTTGATATGAATGATTTATCCAATCAAATACATGATTTTTTGACCTCATGATAGGCGAGGTCCGATGTTTGTTTAGATGATAACTATCCTCATGATAGGTGAGGAGTAATTATGATTGACATACCTCATGATAAGCGAGGTTGATTTGATGCATTGATGATTGACCTCATGATAGGTGAGGTTCAATGATGTGTGCTCATGAGAATTGATCAAAATTCTCACCAAGAGTTGACTTGATTTGATATGGTATTTTGATGTTATTTGATGATTGACATGAATTTATTGACTTTGATCTTGTTATGATAATAGGAGCAATTGGGGAACCTCCAAGTTTGAGAGTGTTTCCCTTGGACATTTGATCTTATACCATGGTTGGCACAGCCTGAGATGACTATTATCACACGTTGTGGATTGTCTCTTCTATACATGCCCCAGATTAGGATTAATCAAGGTTTGTTGACAGCGCTAACTGAGAGGTGGCATAGCGAACACAACACCTTTCACCTTCCTACTAGTGAGATGACAATTTCCCTAGAGGATGTCTGGCAGATTCTACAGCTTCTGATTATTGGAGATGTTGTCATATATGATTCGAGAGAGTAGGGTGGGACTAATGCACTTCGTAGAGTGTTTCAAGATGATCGTATTGGTAGAGAGTGGATTCCATGGCGTGAGATGCTTAATGCATATGCCACTTTTCCTACAGTACTTGTTGGTTTTATCAGTGGATTCCTTAATCCTAATCATAGATCTAAGGGATTCTCAGTTGGTTGGGGCTAAGTTTTGGAGAGTATGGTTGTTCATGGCACCAGATTTGCTTGGGCCATGTGTATGCTTTCCCATTTATATAATGATTTACATTCAATTGTGTATCTCAGTGGTCAGCATTACTTTGCTTCAGGTATGGGCATGAGAGCACATAGCTGTCACACATCTAGTTCCAATTAGACAGAGGCCACCCATGAGACCTTATGTGTTCAAATATGCCAGTTGGCTTACCTAGTCCAAACTAGGTAAGTTAGAGTATTGGAGGAGAGTTATTAATGACATAGAGTCTATGACATGGCATCCCTACCTAGATTGTGATCATTGGGACGATGATGATATTCAGCTACCATTTCTTTATCAATCGATGATCCTAATTGGCCATGATCATTGGGTATTAGAGAGATTCTTGATTAGACATGTTTACAGACAATATGGGATGGTAAAGGGTATTCCCCAGGGTGTTGCTCACTACGCTCATCGTCAATTGGATACAGCAAATTGGGGGCCTTGTTTGTCATATGTTGCAGCAGTTCAGGAGTTTCAGGCTTTACAGCCATTTGTGTGGGACATTCAGCTAGATATTGTCGAGCCTCCAGTTATGACAGATTATGTTGAGTTTTTTGCTTTGCATATATTTGCATTCCTTACCATTCTAGATAATCCTAGCCCATTACCTACAAAGGAGGGTGTTCCCATTGCGCATGGTCAAAGACAGAGGAGAGAGGATGTTGGAGGAGTTGAGGTAGAGGATGTTGGTGTGGTTGGTGAGGCAGATGTCGAGCCTATCGATCCTGGGGAGCATGTTGGGGTAAAGGAGGATGTTGGTGGTGAGGAGGATATTAGTGGCGAGAGTAGTGGATATGATAGGAGTGGATATGAGAGATTTGATAGTGGAGAGGCTATGGGTGGGTTAGGCCCTGCTTTAGATTTTCCTAGTGAGACCATGCCTCATAAGGGGCAATCTGTGGGAGGTGTTTCAGAGCGGTTGTAGATAGTAGATCTTCAGGTTTAGTTAGAGACCATTCAAGAGTAGCTTCTTCAAGCTCAGGGTTTACTAGAGCAGACTTAGACTCATATGCAAGTACAAGCTGAGTTGCATGTAGAGACTCTATCATCAGTGCAAGCTTAGTTAGTCACAGCTCAATCATAGATTGCAGCATTGACAGCTGAGAGGGATGTGGCCAGACAGACAGCCGAGGCAGCCCAGGCTTAGATTACTTCATTGATAGCCAAGAGGGATGCGGCCAGGTTTGCAATAGAGGGTGCTCAGGCTTCTGCCAATAGATTATAGAGACTAATAGATGGTACCTCTCTAGCAGATTACATGTAAGAGGTTGCTTGTATTGGCGAGGAGATTGAGTTCTATAGAGCGAGATATTATGACGCAGTTCCCTCTGAGCAAAGAGTTAGCTATGTGAGGTTTCATTCTAGTAGGTCACGATCTAGGACTATTAGTGCAGGTGTTACCCATACTCTACCTAGAGATCCTAGGGATCCCAGTTTTTCTGGTGGTAGGGGTCCTGATCTTGTGATGCCCACATCATCAGGAGCAAGCAACACATGATTTTTTTCTGTGTTACATATGATATGTGATGTACACTTTGATTATTTTGATACATAGCCATTTTTGATGTTTTATCTCTCTTCATTTCAGACATCATTGTATACTTGACATTGTGATTTTGATATATATGAGATGTAGTGGATTTTACAGTCTATATGTGTTCTATATGATTCTCCTATGGATGCATTTTCTTTGATGTTCTATATGCTATGTGATGGTTTTTTTATTATTATGGTATGCTTTAATATGATGTTGTTTTATCTATGATGCACATAATGGTAATGTATGGATGCATGTTATATGAATATATGATGTATATGGATTCATGATTATGGATTGATGTGTTTAAATGATATACTATATGTGATGTAAATGCAAATATATGGATGAAAATGTGGAATGATGCATGATGCAATAAATTGATGGACTTTATGATCAAATGGATGGATTATATATGGATATATGATATAATAAATGGATGAATGTAATGAGTTATGATGATGATGTATGTTTATGAAAATGGAATGATAGAGATATATGTATGCTGAGATTTTTGTTATGATATGATGAGAATGTAAAATGATTTGATTGAAATGTATGAATGATGAAATGATGATGTAAATGCTTTTAATGTATGTGAATGAATATGATGATGTGACTATATGATTATGAGGATGTTTTTGTTAATTTCAAGTATACTTAGTCTATTATGATAAAAGATAATTGCTTAATGAATGATTCACCAATTTTGTAACCAATACTCTACAGATGTAACACTATTATGGATGCAATCTACTTTTACTATGCAAATCTATATGGAAATATAGGCATTTTAACAGTACCTTTGCGCTTTGTATCATCATTGAGCTTTTAAAATTTTGAAAGTGAGTACAAGCATTTTGAAAGTGAGTACAAGCATCAATGGTATAATGTAAACCAATGATGACTTGAGCACTACTTTCATGATTTTTGATATTGCAAGCAAACACAAGCATCGAAGTATAATTAAGCCGAGATGACTTGAGCATTTCTTGTGTAAACAAACAAGAATTAGCCACTTTCCTATGTGAATTGGAATGTCATCCATGATATTTTGTAGAGAATTTTCTATGACGATTCACACAGTAATTATGATTAATTCACAGACAGCAAACAAAGAAAATACCATTTCTTCTTCCTGGCTTCTCTAGTTCAATACATCATTGAGTTGCTCCAAAGAAATAATAACAATGATCAAAAGTACAACATATATTTCATTTGCTTATAGTATTCAATCATTTATTCAGATTAGATCATCCATCCTAATTTTGTGATGTTTTTGTGTTTTCAAGATTTTGGATCAAACCTAACCTAAAGACCTATCCTAGGGGCCTCGGGGGCTGATCAATGATTAGCCTTGCCTATGTTATACACACAGAGACCATGTAGTTCGATTGACACAGACATATGTTTTTACTTTTTTGAGACTAAATTTTTGACTTGTTTTTGGATTTTTTGTTGTGATATGGATGTCCAATGTGTTTTTGATGGTGATTGATATTCCATGTTGGGTTGTGTTTCGATCACTCTTTTTGTTGCTTTTGTCCATTTTATTAAGCTCAAGATTTATGTTTCCCCCAAGCCAGGGTGAGACATGACCATGTGATATGATATGATAATGGATGTAAAATGATGGTGGAAGTAATGACCATGAAATGTGTCCAAATAGATGGGAGAGCTGATTTGAATCACAAATAGCACCTGTTTCCAGGTTTTCACTATATGTTTTTATTGCACCTTTTCATTCTTTTTGATTTTTTTGTATTTTTCTGTTTTTCTAATTTTTTGTATTTTTTTGTCACCAAGATGCCTATTTGCTAGGTTTTCATCAAGGTAATCCTTTTCAAAAAAAAATTCATGCACTAAGTGATTTAGGTATAGAATTTTGTGAGATGGATACTGTTGATAGGTTCATCAAATAGATCCCCTTTTGGAATAGACAATTGATATGCTCTTGATCCATACACTGATATGATTACAAAGGGACCTAACCAGTTAGGTTCAAACTTCCCTTTCTTTTCTCTATCATGTTGATTCTTAGGGTTTTCCTTTAGGACCAAGTCTCCAATTTGAAATACTCTAGGTTTGACCCTATGATTGTAACTCCTTGACATTCTTTGCTAGTAGGCCTTCAAATTATTGACTACTTACTGACGTCATTCATCCAGTAATTCTAGTTCATGTAGCCTTGAAACTCTATAATCCCCATATGTTATGATACCCTTCAGTGATACACGGAGTGATGGTATTTCTACCTCAATTGGTAGAATGGCTTATGATCCATAAACCAAGGCATATGGTGTAGCTCTTGTTGGTGTTCTGATGTTGGTTCTGTAGGCCCATAGTGCAAGATTTAACTGAACATGCCAATCACGTCCAACATCATTTACCATCTTCTTCAGTATTTTTAGGATTGTTTTATTTGAGGCTTCTTCTTGGCCATTTCCCTGTGGATAGTACGGTGTTGAAAAATGATGTTGAATATGGAATTGTTCACATAATTCCTGGATGTTCTAATTTTTAAAAGGCCTACCATTTTCTATGATTATGGATTGAGGTACCCCATACCGACAAATGAGGTAGTTGAGTATGAAAGATGAAATCAGTTTTCCAATGACAGTTTTTAAAGGAACTGCTTTGATGATGAACTTCTTTCCATTAGATGAAGAAGGATTTATTTTCCCTACCAAGTCTAGTCCCCATTGACAAAAGGGCCATGTGGATGTAAAAAGTTGTAATTCTTGCACCGGTGCATGAATTAGATTACCATGAATTTGACATTTCTGACACTTTTTAACATATTGATATGCCTCCCTCTCCATGTTCGGCCAGTAATGCCCTAAACGGAGGAGTCCCACTTGAATGAGTCCCACAAATACCTTCATGGACCTCATGTAAGGATGTTTCATATTTGTGATGCTCCAGAAACTAGAGAAGAGTACCATCTAGACCTCGACGATAAAGGATGTCAGGAATTAATGTATGTCGCACCAATTGATGGATAAAGTTACGCTTTTGGTTTCTAGAGAGATCAAGAGGAAGAATGTTATCTTTGAGGTAAGTATAGATCTCTCCATATTGTGAGGTTTGAGTGTTGGTTATGTGGCATATGGTCTGTGAATCAAGGTTATCGTATGCACGATTAGATACTTGTTCAACCATAAACTCATATCAACCTTTCTTTTTTGATAATTGCAAAAGGGAGGTAATTGTTGCCATGGTATCTACAGCTTTGTTTTCTACCCTTGTTATTTGCTCGAACTTGATATCCATGAAGTACTTTTTGAGATCATCTATCATTTGCTTATAAGGCATGAGCTTCTCATCCTTTGTTTGATACTTGTCATTTACTTGATAAATGACAAGCTGTGAGTCCCCATATACTTGTATTTATGTAATTTTCCATTCAATAGCTATTTTGATGTCGATAATCAATGCCTTGTACTCAGCTATATTGTTTGTACATGGAAACATTAACCTATAGGATCTTGGAATGGCATGTCCCTAAGGTGTGATAAATAGAATTCCTGCACCCACTCCTCTTTGTGTATATGATCCATCAAAATAAAGTCTCCATTGTTGTGTTGCAACATTCATGATGTCGACATCTGGAAATTCAATGTTCATTGGATGATGATCCTGTAATGGAGCTTCAACTGTTTGATCTGCTATTACCTATCCTTTGATGGCTCTCCTATCAACATATTAGATGTCAAACTCGCTTAAGATCATGACCCATTTTTCCAGTCTTCCTATTAGAGCAGCCTTATCGAGTAGGTATTTTAATGGGTCTATTTTTTCTATGAGTCTGACTGTATGAGTCAACATGTAGTGTCACAACTGTTGGGTTGCAAATACCACTGCCAAACAAGCCTTTTCTATGAATGTATAGTTTATTTCTTATCCATTGAGAGTCATGTTGATGTAGTAAACTTCCTGTTCTTTTCCTTCAGAATCCTCCTATGCTAATAGAGCTCCTAAGGATATGTTAGTTGTTGAAATATACAGTAATAGTGGCCTTTCTACTATGGGTGGCATAAGTATTGGAGGTGACACCAAATACTACATTATCTGACTAAAAGTTGTTTCACAGTTATGATCCCATTTGAATGAAACATTTTTATGAATTAGATGATTAAATGGGTGACTCTTATCTACTAGCTGGGAGATAAATCTCTTGATGGATTGTAACCTTCCTTGTAGGGACCTTAATTGACTAATATTTTTAGGCGGCGACATATCCATTATCGCTTTAATCTTAGCTGGATCCACTTCAATTCCTTTTTTTGACACTATGTAACCAAGAAGTTTTGCTGATGTCACCCCGAAGATACATTTTTTCAGGTTCAACCTTACATTGAACTTTTCCAGTCTAGTGAAAATTTTATCAAGTATTTCCAGATGTCCTTACCTGGTGTGTGATTTTGCTAAGATGGCATCCACATAATCTTTCATGAAAGTATGCATCATGTCGCAGAAAATTGTGGCCATTTCCTGTTGATATGTTGCACCTACATTTTTCAATCCGAAGGGCATGACATTCCAATAGAATGTACCCCATGGGCAAGTGAATTTCGTCTTTTCCTGATCTTCAGGTGCTATTTTTATTTGATTATATCCTGAGAAGCCATCCATTATAGATAACATGGCATGTACTACTGTTAGATCAACAATTATGTCAATGTTGGGCAAAGGAAAGTCATCCTTTGGGAATGCCTTGTTTAAATCCCTAAACTCCATGCATATTTTGATGCTATTATCAATTTTTGATACTGGCACAATGTTTGAGATCCATTATGCATAATCTATGGACCTGATAAAACCTGCATCCAATAATTTATTTAGTTTAGCTTTAACCATAAGAGCAATGTGGGGATGCATCTTTCTCAATTTATGTTTGACTGGTTTGATTCCCTTTGGTAGTGATAGATGATGCATTAGGAGTTGTGGATCCAATCTTGGCATTTCAAAATAAGACCATGCAAAATTTATGTGTCACTGCTCAAGGAATTTGGTGAATACCAGCTTCTCTTGTTTTGTCATGGATGATGCTAGATGTAAGATCTTTGCTTGTTTAGTTGTTCCTAGATTTATAGACTTTGTCAGCTCTACCAGTACTGATGATCTGTCATGGTAATGTTTTGGGAGAGTGTCAAATCTTCCATCCTTTAGCACCTCAGAAAGGTTTTCATTATTGGATACGTTCTTTATTTTTCTCTTTTCAAAGTCTAATGTTTCCTTAGAGAGGTTTTCATCATTAGATTTATTTTTCCTATTATTACTTTTGCAACTAAAATATTTGGCACCCTCCCACTGTAAAGCATTCATATGAGTGTTATAGATAGTACTTGTATCAGTTTCATCACTACAAAGATAATTTATGATGGCATCATGGTTTCAAAAGACTGGTATGAGAATAGGTTCAATGGGTTCCCAGTCAATAAGTTCAGGGTGTATTAAAGGTAACAAGTCATCAATTTGAATAAGGTCAACTATTTGCGCAGGTATCTTTTGTAATTGTTCTATGATATTGTATTGATGTGATGGGGGAGCATTGTTTTTGGAGGAAATTCCTTTCAATATTACTCTAGACTGCCCCCTTTTCGTTATATTGACTTGTGGATGGTCTTATGTTTCCTTGATCTTTAGAACATTGATTTGATTATCAAATGTGTTTGTGCTTGGCATTATGTTCAGGGATTCAATGTCATTGATGTTTGTGTCATCTTTTTGAGCTTCAATGTCATTTTTCTCTACCTCAGAAAGGCAAAGAATGGTGGTGTCATAGACATAGTTTATACTTTTTCCCTTACCACTAGATGAAGACTCTCCTTTTTCATAGCTAGGTAATGGATTTGTAAATGCAGTCTGATCATTGTTTGTCTGATTCCCTTCAACAAACATCTTCTTGGCTTTGATCAAGTCTTGTATCAGGTGTTTGAGTTGCATACAGTTGTTTGTTTTATTCCCTTTATTCTTATGCAAATTACAATAATATGCATCATTCCACCATGATGGTTTTACCTTTGGCTCTCAATTTTGAGCTTTTGGTAAAGTAATAAGTATGTTTGCAATGAGTTCTCTCATTGTTGATTCTAATGTTTGTCCTAATGGGGTGAATTTTTGTCCATTGGGTTGTCTTTGGTATGACGGTCATGATTCTCCATTGTTGGTGTTATTGTTTTGAATAGTGCCCTGACTATTGTTTTGGTTTTCTTTTTGATTTGCTTTGGCAGTTGATGCTATCAAATTGAATACTAGTTTTACATTGTCAGTTGTAGGCTCATTGCTTCCAGTATTTCTATTTTTCTGCCAAAATTTTGGCTTTTCGTTGTTTCCATAGTGATTTGTGTTGTTGGATGTTTCACTAGGGCTTCTTTGATTTTGAGCCCATTCTCAATTACCTTTTCGAATGTTAGGGGACATTTTAATTTAAGTCTATAACTCATCTGATCATTTAAGTTGTCTATAAATAATTCAATCTTCTCCTCTTCAAGTATAGATCAAGGATATCTATCAAACAACTTTCTCCATCATTGTAAAAATGATAAGAATGTCTCACCATTTTTCTATTTCAGATTATAGAGATCCTTTATGGTTACGTCATGTGTTATGTTGAAGGATAATTGAGAAATGAATTTGTTGACCAATTCTTCAAAGGATCTGATCCCTGGTTGTAATTTTGAGAACCATTCCATACAATGGGCCCCCAAACTCCTAGGAAATAACCTCATGAGGTATGTATCTTCTTGTGCAAATTTGAGGCTCATTGTTCTAAATTCCCGTACATGGTCAATTGGGTCTGATTTTCCATTGTATTTGTCATATTTAGGAAACTCGCAATGCCTTGGAAAAGGTATCATACCCACACATGAATGAAAAGGGTAAGGAAAAATTTCCTTTAATAAATATGTTTTTGTGGTTCTTGTTTGCATGTTTTAAACCTATTGTTGTAGGGTTTGCATTTGAGTTGTCAACGCAACCACTTGACCCATATCCTAGGTGTGGTTTGGTTTTGTTTCATTAGTTCTAGGTGCTTCCTTCAACCGATTGATGTCAAAATCTTTCAGAAGTTTGGCACCTAACTCTGCTAGCATCAAGAGGTATTTCTCCATGTCTTGTTCTACGATATTTTCCATAAATTTATGAAAATTTGGGTTTTGTTGAGCATGTTGTATATCCTCTTGTGTTATTTCATTGTTTTCATGTTGTTGGTATCATAAAAAAGGGTTTTCTTCAGTCATGTTTAGATTCTCAGTTTCTTTCTCTCTGAGTTTTTTTCTTTAGAACCTTGTTAAGATTGGCATACAAGTTTTGGTTGTTTTTAACTAGACTTAGATCTTCTATGTGGTGTTATTGTCAATTTGATTTTAAAGAAGCCCAATAGAATGATGTATTCTATTGACAAGGCTAAGTTAAAGTTCCTGATTACCGAGTTTTTGTTTCATGATGATAAGATGTCAAAATCTTGATGAGGAAACTTGGCTCAATAATCTAGGTCTTCTTTGGATAATTGGACACTTTGTTTTTTGCAAGATCTGGTGTTTTGTTTGAAAATAGTTTAACTTGTAAGAACCTACTTTGTTTCAATTTTTTAGGACAATTTTTGATCTATTAAATCTTTCTGAGTAGTAAAATCCTATGCTTTTGATGTCAATATGTCTGACAGTTTGTTTCAAAAGATTCTCTATTTTATTATTATTATTATTTTTTGTTTTGTTTTATGGAAGCACTCATACAGAGGGAAGAATTGTTATAATAGGATGTATCAGCACTATAATTTCTGATAAAAGCATTGTAAAGTAGTGCAGAAGAGCTAAAAGATTGGTTGATAATTAGCATTGGAATTTTTTAAAATGATAGAGTGCTATAAAATTACTCAGAAGCACCGGAACATATGCAATAAGCACTATTTTTGACCGTGGAAGCACTATAATCGGGCTCAGAAGCACTAGAACAATGTGACTGATATTTTGATGGTTTGGTTTTGTTGTGGCAGAAGTGTTGTAAGATTGTTCAAAAGCATTAAAATAGAGGGTTTAAGTGCTATATTTTTCTTCTGAAGCGCTAGAATAGAGTCCAGATGTGCTATAGTTTGTTTCTAAAGTGCTATAGTTTCAGTTTAATGCCAAGCAGGGGGTGGAAATATGGGTCTCTTAGCTCCTATGTTTGCTTTCTCTTCTTCTTTGTCCAAGACTATGGAAGCTATTAGGAATTGATCAGTTGTTTTGTTCTTTTCAAAAATAAATTTTCTCAAGCTACTGATAATGTCAGTTTGAGTACCTTCAATGTGCACGTTACTGAGCTAAAATATTGGTGTGGTTAGCCCTAGTTGTTGGATGGGAGTTGTAGGTCACCAAATGGTCATAAGGTATGATGTATGATGGTTTCAATACCTTACTATGATGTCACTCATTGCCTATTCCCAGGCAGGAGGTAGTAACATGAGTCTTCCTACTGCTATGTTTGTCTTTTCTTCTTCTTCATTTAGAATGATGGATGTTGTAAGAAACTAATGGGGTGTTTTGTTTTCCTCAAAAATAAATTCCCTTAAGTTACTGATAATGTCAGTTTGGCTATTTTCAAGGTGTAAGGCTAGGTTGTATGATAGGTGGTATAAGGTCTGGTTGTTGAATGGGAGTTGTAGGTCGCCAAATGGTCATAAGGTGGTAATTCCTTGATTTTGGATGTCCACCTAAGGTTTCCAAATATTTATCTATCGTAAAAATTGGTCAGGTATGGTGGAGTATACTATGGCGGGTTGTGGAATGGAGGATTGATGAATACATTGACTATGGTTAAATTCCTATGAAAGAGCACTTCTCTAAATATAGGCTTGTGAATTCAAAGGTTCTATAGCATAATCATCAGTGTAACCCCTACCAAAATCATGAAACCTATGGAGGAAAGTTCTATGATGAAGCAAAGTTTTCCTATTTTGATATAAGAAATGTCGTCTTTGTAAAAGACGTTTGTAACTAAGTGGTGTCTTGGGTTTTCTAATTCTTCTAGCAAGAGATTTTTTGAAAAATTTAGTGGTTTTCCAATCTCTAATCATATGTTCTTAGTTTTTTTGTTTTTTTCCAAGTTGTTTGTATTTTTTAGGATGATCTTTTATCTAAATTTGAATGATTTTGGAATACACAGCACTCAAATGAAGAGAGTTATTTTTTTTTAAGAATTGTAATCTAAACAGATAGTGTATGTTCAAAAGAACCACGCATGGTCCTATTTTCACTGGTTTGATGACAATGAAGCACTTCAGACAAACTCACTCTTAATAGTCAAAAGGTCATCGTTATACTCAATAGCCCACATCTTAAAATTGTGTCAACTCACACAGTTGTGTCACCCCCTGGAGGGTGCCCGTGTTTTTGTCTTTTCCACGCATGTACTCAAGGTTAGATTTCTTGATCCCCTGAGCAAACGGTCCTTGGAAATTATATGGTGAGTGTCTTGGGGTAGATTCTTCCCTCCCCTTGCACTGTGAGTATTACAATGTCTGGTTACTGACTCGGCTGGATACTACACTAGGTTCTTAGAAAGGGTTTTCGTTCAAAGTGGCAATAATAAACTCCCTTAGGAGACCTCCCAACCTTTAGAACAAAGGTTTTAGGGATGGTTATCTTGCACACTTCCAGAAAAAATGGGTTTCCCCAGATTTGCTTTAAATTTTATAGTGGGGTGGAAAAACCGGCTTTGGTTTGAACCCACTTAGGTTGTTCCCATAGGGTGAGTACTTTTTCCCACTATGGAAAGCCTTCTAAAGGATGTAATAAAACTTGAAGAATGCATAAAAAGGATGAGTCTGGCTTTTTGGATCACCCAGTTAAGGGGAGAGCATATTCCTATCAACCATACAAACACATAAATCACTTGTTCAATTTTTAGAACCCAAAAAAAAAATTTATAATCTATGTGAAGATGTTTCTTCACAAAAAGACATGGCATTTTTAAATCCCAAATTGAAAAAAATATCGGTGACTACCCTAGATTGGTAAAATTTTAATCCAAATGAAAATGTGACTATCCTAGGATTGATTCATTTTAAAACAACTGAAGAAGTGTCTATCCTAGATTGATTCTTTTTAATCCAACTAAAGAAATGAAATTTACTGGTCACGGATGCATCGGATCCAGAAAATGAATTACACAGAAGCGCTATGAAAATGCTCAAAAATGCTATAGAAATACTCAAAAGTGCTCTAGAAATAGTCTGAAGCACTATAGGATTTTAGAAATGTGCTAAAACAGAGACTAGATGTTACAGTCGGCGTGTGCTAGATTGTAGAATTGAAGCACTAAAACAGTCCTCCAAAGCGCTATACTTTTCCTCAAAAGCACTAGAATAGAGTTCTGATGTGCTATAGTTTTTCTCATAAGTGCTATAGAATCATTCGATCACACTAAAATAGATTACGCAAGATTCTTGTACGAAAATTTTCCAAAAAAACTTGTTAAAAACATGGGGCATGGCCCCACTGTGGGCGCCAAAATGTAAGTGTGAAAAAGTAAAAAGTAAAAGAACAACTAAAAGACTTCTTAATAAGACATTAGATCAAGATTAACATGAATTAAACTAATTTAAAACACTAAAAAGCCTGAAGACGTCTCATTGTCTCCTATCTTCAAAGATTTATCAAGTTACAGAGGCTCTCATATTTGTAAGCACCGTAACTGTTTAAAATGCCTCTCTAGAGAACGGAATGGATGCTAAATGCAATGATGTGATGATTAAGAATGATTTCTAGATGATATGGAGCTACCGTAGACTATTCTAACATGAAACCTGCTAAATGGAAGCTACAGTAAAAACTAATGATGTTGTTGTGATATGAAATCTAATAATGCATGATGTTATGATGCTATGCTAAAATGCTAATGCTAATGCTTATGATTTATTGGTTGCTTGGTTGTATTCTTGCAGAGTAATTTTGCATAAATTGGGATTTCTTGGATCATTTTCATGCTTCAAAAGGTTGTATATATAGATTTCCAGCAACAGTTTTGCACAAGGTTAACACAACAGAGGCTAAGATTAAATTTGGAGATTTGAATGGTAAGAGATGAGAAGGTGGAGCTGATCATGGGAGATTGTTCCTCCCCATAAAAACACTAGGCAAGATGAGAGGAAAGATTTGAGGCAGAATATTGAGAGGATTTCCTGTAGGTTTGTCCCCGAGGCTTTTCCGGTAAATGCCAGTTGCATTAATTAGATTTGAAAAATCTAATTTTATTGGTGAGTGAATAGAGGGATTTGATTTATGTACTTATTTGAATATATTTGATTTATTCAAATTAGAAAAAAGAGAGATAAATAATTTAATAAAACAAAATATAGAAGTTGTTTATTAAATTAAAATAGAAGGAATATGATAATTAAATTAAAGATTTTAGGATATCTTTATTTAATTAAGAAGAAATGTGATGAGATAATTAAATAATACCAACTATTGAAGATGTGTATTTAATTTTAAGATAGAATTGATGGATAAATTATAATAATGATAATAATTAAATAAAACAAAGTATTTAATTTTGAACTTATTTAATTAAGAGGAAAATAATATGATAAAATAGAAGAATTAATAGTGAACTTAATATAAATAAATATTTCTATTTATTTACTAAGTAGATGAATTAAGATGAATTAATCAAATAAGTCATATTTAATTAATTAGATTCTCCAGACCATTTTTAGGTGTATACAGTACCAATTGTCTCTCTTTATATTTGCATACACTTTGGTGGTAATAGTATGTGGTCCCAAGGATTATACTAAATAACCCAAATGTTGTAGCAAACTAAGAGTACAAATATTTATGCTTGACATATTATCTATGATCACATGCTTTATCTTATTCTTGGAAATAAGAGCTTCTATGTATCATTGAGCCCTCCATACATCATCTTGTTTTTTTTTTCTTTTCTCTCTTTTGGAGAGAAGTTTTGGTAAAAACATTGTGAACTAATTAATTTTTCAATATTGGCCATGAGAACCTACTAGATAAAGCTCTCCAACATTTAAGGAATGATCAGAACCTTTCCCTCAATTAAATTTTTGAGTCTTACACAAGTCTATCATGGTAAGCTTGTGTTCTATATTATAGGAGAAATGTTTGAATATTTTTTTGATTGTCTCCAAAGGATGTGATGGACCCCTTAGGTAGGTGCAAGAACCACTCAATTTCTTGACCACATAAGCAATGATTGAATAGACATATTAGGTATGTGTCTTCATGTTCTAATTCTTGACTAGTCATGAAGGATTCTTTCATATGTTCCCTAGGATATCCCCTCCCTTTGTACTTGTCATATTTAGGAATTTCAAAAGATGTAGGGAAGGGTATTTGTGATATTGACCTATCAAAAGGATAGAGGCATAATTCCTCAAAGGTGTATGTTTTCTTAAGTTACTCCTTGAATTACTTTAAGAGCATCCTTCATGGCTTACCATTATTGATCAAAGGATGAACTAGCTAGTGATGGAGAGGTATATGAATGATTTTGTATGTTATAGACCTTAAGGGAGATGGTATTTTGATGTTGGTTAAGATGACTCTTAGAATTTATGTTAACCTTGGGTTAAATTGGTATTTTCATAGTTGAAGTGGTGATAGTGGAGGTTTTTGGATTAGGAATGGAGATGGAGATGGGCTCTATATAGGTAGTTATGGTTTGTGTTCCAAGTGATAACTTTATTGTGGATGTGGCATTAATAGTAGACATGGGATTTTTAATCTAACTAAAAATATAAGTGGATACTTTAGGTGGCACCAACCCTTGATATAAGGGATTACCTCTAATGGATAGGGGTTGTTTCCTTTAGTATGAGTGATAGGATCTTCATGAGGATCAATGTGATCATGTGTGGGATGAATGAATGTATAGGTAGGAGGAGCAAGATCAACTATATGATCAATATTGTAGAGTTCATAACTAGGAGGTAGTTACTCCCTTGATTCTAAGACTTTTTTAAGGATGGCATATTTTTTTATCTCAATATATCTATCCATAAGATCTCATCCTTGGTTGGAATATAGAATTTTATTTGGAGCTACAGTGTATTTAGGCTACTGAGGAATATCATTATCAATATAACTAGCATCATGTAGAACTTGGAAATTATCTCCTAAGAAAGGAAACCTTTCTATTAGGGGTTGGTTATGAAATGTATTTTCTCCCATGTTATCACATCTGATGTTTTGTCTCATGGTGGGAGGCATTGGTCTAGTTTTCAATATTGATGTAGGAGATGATAGATATGGATGAACTTGATGACCTTGTTGGTTTATCCTAATAAATGAAGATAACTTTAGATGATGAAATGGATTATTTGAATTTAAAATTAATTGACTAAACTTTTTTTATTTGTAAGTTACACAGTAGGATCCTAAGATTATTTATGACTTTATTTTTTGAAGTCTTCGTATTGGTGTAGAGTTTCCAAGGATTAAACAATGGTCCTTAGGATTATTAAAGGTATCAACTATTGTACTTAAATGGTAATTTTGATTAAAGGATCCAAAGATGTTAACTTTCAATTATGACCAAAGATTTTATTTGGATGATCACCAAATGTGGATTATAAGGATGACGGGTAAAAGATGATAGTGAATGAAATAATTTAAGGATATCCTCATGTTCACAAATATTTTGGATGTGACTTCAAGGATGACTAGGGTTATGATCAAGTGGATAATGAGTGACAAAAGGATGTATATCATTTACTCAAAGGTGTGTTTTGGATGGTTGGATGATGGGATAAGAAAAATTATGCACAATGGATTAAGGAATATGAATGTAGTTAATTTTACCAATATGAAATGGACAAGCTATATGGTTAATGTGGGGGATTTTGGATTGATTTTAAAGTAAATTGTTATCATAGGTTTTATTGATGAGTGTTTTTGCACATCACAACATACATAAAACACGAAATATTTTATCTCTATTAAAATTAAATATAACTTCTAAAACTTTATAAAGTTACCCCAAGGCTTCAATAGTCAGTTCTTGACTTTACAAAAATGACTCAGTGGTTTAATGTTTTATTGTTTTAATAAGGGGTCTTACATTTTTTTTAACTAAAACTTGATAATAGGCCTTTGAAATATTTGAACTTGATATAAAATCCCTCTTGGATTTCTATATCTGCAATATGAAAATAGATTTAGAAATATGGTGATCCTTCTTCCTAAACTAATTCAATATTCAAATAAAATTCAAAAGCTAGAGTGAGAAGAAACTAAGTTGAGAAAACCTAAGGATAGTGGAAATAATAATCCATTGTTGTAGATCAAAATATCCCTCATAAATAAATTCTTATTTAATTAGAGATTAACTCCAAATTCCACAAGAAGAGTGCAATCTTCAAAGCTAATAAAATATTTTTAGATTATGAAAAATCATGTAAATACCCAATTATGGTGCAGTTTAAACAAATCTTCATAATTGAACTGATAACTAAGTAAAGGATTAGACCAACCTTACAAAGTAACTTACAATTAACAAGCTACAAATGGTATGAAATAGAGGTACATCAAATATCTTCAAACTTTATTATCATCATAATTGAACTTTATCTAATATTGAATAAAGGAACCATTCAAAACACAAGAAACTACAAGTGTGACACGAAAATCAATGCTTTGCTTGTATTGATTTCAAAATGTTTGCATTGCAACAACTCATGTTCAACAACCTTTATAATGATAGAGGATTACCCTTTTATAGTCAACATTGGTGAAACCTAAGGAAACATTAATGGTGGAGATTATCTCAACACCAAGGGCCATGATTACATTTGCATTTAATATGTGAAGTGTATTAGATATTTGATACATATTAATCATCCATCTCTAACTAAATTTAGTTGCAAATTTACCTAGGGACATGTAAAAGTACATCATATATATCTTTACATTAAATTACATTTACAACATCTCAAAAAAATTGGGGCACAAAATCCCAAAATATTAAAATGGAAGGTATCCAAAATATCCAACTAGCATATCACAAAAATTGGCCATCAACTGTACTCATTGTTGAATAAATAAGACAACTGAGAGGGGGTGAATCAGTTGTACCTTAAAAATTCTAAACCCTCACAAACATTTAGATACACATTAATTTAATTAACGCATAATCTATTAGAATGAAAGAAAATAACATAAATAGAATCAAAGCAATATCATGCATAATGAAACATCAAATTTACGTAGAAAACCTGAGAAGGGAAAAACCATAGTGAAAATTAGCTCACAATATAAAGTAATATCAACATTGATTACTAAGGGCTCACGGTCGGAGGTGTCACTGCCCAAAAGAAAGAAAGCTTCACTACTAGAGTAGAAAAGAAGATAGAGAAGAGTGTTACAATGAGAAAACAATCTCAATGCAACAAAAAAATCCACCACAGCATCACTAACACCTTCGTAGTCTTACTAAAGTTTGTAGACACCTTATGCTCACTACATCCAATAATCTAACACATGAAATTTCACACTTCACTACATAAATTCACACCTCACAACTCTACAATTCACATCATACACGTCTCACACATATATATTCACATCTCTCAACTCAAAACTTATTTATACCATCTTTAACCTTGAAAATATTCTCCAAGGTCAATTATACACCTCAATCGTGCAAATCCCAATTAGGTCAGAACCAAAAAATTCCTACAGAGGAAAGGAATGAAGGTGGACCACAACATGCCTTAGCTAAGACGTAAATCCACTCATACATGCAATGCCACGCTTCCATAAAGATCGAAGAAACTTTGAAATTATGTAAACACCCAAGGTTGGCCAAACCTACATTAGCACCATTAACAATTAATTACATGCTTCCTCAAATACAAAGATGAATCACAAACAGCACACCACACTTGAACAAAATCTAGAATATTCCACAAACACCCTAAAATCCAAATAATTCCTTTGCAACAACTTTCACTTGAAGAATGTACACATCGAGTATAGTCAAATAATTCTATCATACACTAGAACATAAGAAACTGAATTCTATAGTACCAAATCATAAACAACTTCATATGAAGAAATATATAAACACTATCAACATACTCCTAGATTTGCAAGACCTAAAACAACTCTGTGGAGAATTTTGGAGCAAAACCATTTCTCCCAGACACCTTTGCAATACACAATTCACATATTGGTGAACACACCTTCCATTGCACAATGATCTAGCACACCAAATTCTAGATGCAATACCTTTGAACACCTCTAACCAACATATCCAAATTACACAAGTAAATCTTCAACCTAGAAGAAATATAGAGCCAAACCACAATGTTGCTCTGCAACACAAAACCCCATTGCAACACATTATTTCCTCTTTTTATTCAAATTTCCTCAAAAGAACTTAGAAACCAAGCACCGGAGAAACATCTTCAACACTTCCTCACCACCACCAACACAATTTCAACCTAGTAACTCAACCATACATCCATAAACAGAATCTTATCAAAGAAACACTAGAGGTTGAAACTGATAACTTACTAATGACAACATAATGCACCTAATCAAAGCATCATCAAAGACAACATTGTTGAATGTGCAAGACAATTGAGGGGCGGGTGAATTAGTTGTACCTTAAAACTTAAAAACCCTCACAAATATTTAGATCCACATTAATTCAATTAACCCTTAATCTATTACAATCATTTTATCATGTAATAAAATAATAGAAACTAAAACACATCAATGCAATGCACAAATGAACACTAGATTTACGTGGAAAACCCAAGATGGGAAAAACCACAATGAGGATTAACTCACAATATAAAGTAATATCAACACCAAATACAATAGGGCTCACTATCCAAATGAAAGAAAGGTTCACTACCAGAATAGAAGAGAAGATAGAGAAAAATGTTACAATGAGAAATCAATCTCAAAGAAATAGAAAAGTCCACCACAACATCACCAAAACCTTTGCAATATTTCTAAAGAATTTTAGACACCTTCTGCTCATTAAATTTAGTAATCTAACACATGAAATCTCACACTACACTTCTCAAATTTACACTCTACAACTCTAAAATTTGCATCATTCACATCATACTCATCTATCTTAACATCCCTCATTAACTCAACATTTATTTATATCATCTTCATCCTTGAAAACATTCCCCAATGTCATCTATGCACCTCAATTGTACAAATTAAAATTAGGTCAGCACCAAAACATTCTCGTGGTGGAATGGAATGAAGTCAAACCATAGCAAACCTTAGCTAGGACCTAAATCCATTCATACATGCCACACCACGCTTCCACAAACATCAAAGAAACTTTGCATGTTTGCAACAACTTTCACTTGAATAATGTACACACCTAGTACATTCAAACAGCTCAGTTATACATTGTAACTCAAGAAACTAACTTCCAAAGCACCAAACCATGAACAACTTCATCTAAAGAAAGATACACACACTATCATCACCCTTATAGATCCACAAGACCTAAAACCATTCCATGGAGAAATGCAAAGCAAGAAAAATTCTCCCAAACACCTCTGCAATACATAATTTACACACTGGTGAACACACCTTCCTCTGCGCAACAATCCAATACACCAAAATTTGAATGCAAAACCTTTGAACAACTATGATCAATATATCTAAACTACACAAGTAAAACTTAAACCCAAAAGAACTACGAAGAAAAACTAGAACACTACTCTTCAATCCAAAACACACTACAACACACTATTTCCTCTTTTTATTGAATTTTCTCAAAAGCACTTAGAAAACAAGCACCATAAATGTATCATCAACATCTATAGTACTCCCTCATCACAACCAAGCCAATTGCAACATGACAACTCAAGCACACATCCATAAACAAAATATTATCAAAGCAACACTAGAGGTTGACACTAGTAGCTTACTAATGACAACATAATGCAACTAATCAAAGAATAATTAGAGACAATACCAACTCAATACCAATTGCACACACTCTTGCACAATATCTTGCTCATATATTTGACACCAATGACAACAAAAAATATTTTTGGCATCAATGAAAACACCAAAGCTTGTTGACATCAATGACAACACCAATTGCACATACTTGCAACAATCTCCCACTTTATCATTGATGGCAAAAAATGATGTCAAAAGCCATAAAACACAAACACAACAGCTCTACTCCATACCTTTTTCCTTTTCTCTTTTCTCCCCATTGCACAACTAACTCATTAAAATTTCTCCCCCTTTGATAACTTTCTCTCTAGCAACTTATCTTTTTCACATGTCTCATTTTACCCCTTTGACATTAATGGCAAAGGAAAAAGTATTTGCATCATTCATTCTCCTCTTTTGACATTAATCAAAATGTTTTGTAACTTCATTTCCTTTACTACTCTGCATAATCCCCCTTAGGAGCATACACCAAACTATATCAATCAGCAACCACTACACAATGATAAAACTTACATATTTTGACTACAACAACCAAAAATGCCACTACCTACTCTACCTGAGAGGTAACCACCAACATCAGTCCAAACCAAAGAATGAATCTTGAGATCCACTAGAATGATGCATCCCCTTATGCATCTAGTTCAAAGGAGGGTTAATAACCCCAAACCTCTCTTGGAGATACTCAAAAGTATCCTTAGGAAGAGCCTTAGTAGATATGTCAACAACCTGATCCTTTGTAGGCACATATTCAAGCTTCACTTCATTCTCTACAACCATCTCTCTCAAAAAGTGATACTAGATTGAGATATGTTTTGTCCTTTAATGCATTATCAGATTCTTTAAGATATTGATAGCACTTGTGTTATCATAGAAGATAGAAATTGGTTCATCATACATTACTTTGATATCCTTTAATGTTTTCCTCTCCACAAAACTTGTGTGCAGTAAGATTTTATTACAATATATTCTACCTTTGCAGTAGATAAGGACACTGAATCTTGTTTCTTACTTAGCCATGACACCAATTTGCATCCAAGAATGAATGCACCACCACTTGTACTTTTTTTTCATCTACAAATCCAACCCAATCTGCATCTATGTAAGCACTGAAAGTAAATTCGATATCCTTTGGATACCACAAGCCTCCCCTTCAAGTATTTGAATATCCTCTTTACTGCTACATGTGACTCTCTAGGATCTTCTTGAAATCTAGCCGCAAGATAAATTGCATGTATGATATTTGATCTAGTAGCAATTAGATATAGCAGTCCCCAAATCATTGATCTATACTTTCTCTAATCAACTTTATGAGATTCATCATTATTTCTCAACTTGCAACTAGTAACCATAGGGGTACATATTAGTTTAGAATATTCCATTCCAAACTTCTTCAACATTTCCTTGACATACTTTGATTATGAAATGAAAATACCTTTATCTATTTAATTAATTTGTAGCCCAATGAAGAAATTCATCTTCCCAAACATTGACGTCTCAAATTCCTTCTACATCTCTTCTATAAACTTCTTACACATAGCTTCATTTCCTCTAAAAATAATGTCATCAACATATACAACCACAATCAAGATTTGATATTTTTCAACTTTGAAGTAGAAATTTCTATCAGTGGTACCTTTATTGAATCCTTACTATAACAAGCACCTGGCTAACCTTGCATACCAAGCTATAGGAGCTTGCTTCAATCCATATAATACCTTCTTCAATCTACAAACCATATCCAATTTATCTAATAACTGAAATCCTTTCAGTTTTTCTATGTATAGTTCTTCTAATTCACCATTCAAGAAAGCATACTTCACATCCATCTAATAAACTTTGCAATATTTATGTGATACAAAAGCCAAAAAAATTCTAATAGCTTCCATTCTTGCCACTGGAGAAAATATCTCCTCAAAGTATATTCCTTCAACTTGTGAGTAACCTTTACACCCAAGCCTTGACTTGTTTCCTACAACTTCTCTATTCTCATTCAATTTTTTTCTAAATACCCACTTAGTTCCAATTATATTCTTGTTTCTTGGTCTTGGGACAAGTTCCTAAGTTTGATTCTTCTCAATCTACATTAATTATTCTTCTATAGCCTTGATCCAACACTCATTCTTGCATGGTTCAATCACTTTTTTAGTTTCAAC
>VDFB02270651.1:400409400-400462651 GCA_007258455.2 Sequoia sempervirens | reverse complement strand
TAATTTATCCTTCACATTTATCCCCCACTTTAATTAAACATATTTATTATTTATTTAATTACTTCATCTTTCACCTTCATCGCCACTTTAATTAAATAAATATTATTTATTTATTTATTTATTTTATCTTTCTACATCACCCTTATCCAATAATTAATTAAATAATTTTATTATTTAATAAAATATTGAGAGTTGCATGACTAAGACCGTCTCTAGATTCATTGAATCTAGACACTTACTAAAAGTCAAACTAACTTTGTATCTCATCCATTTATTTCATACTATATCTCCAAATCTCAACCATTCTCATAAGGATTTTTCCCTAATCCATTCCTAAACCTAACCCTTATCCCTCATGTGACACTTGTCAACATGACTACAATTTTGATCGAAGCCCTAATCCTCATTTAATCCTACCCACCCATTAACCAATTCATCTTGGCCCTTGATTTATCTCATGGAAATTTTATAAATGAGAGGTATCTCACCCCATTTGGATATATCTTCTCTCATCCTATTACTATGATGCCCAAATTTCTATTAAATCTCTTCTTATGCTATTGTTATGATGTTACATTTTCTATCTATTTCTTCCATAACCTAGCTAATCTTCCATTATCTTACCCTCATGCTATCTATTTGATCATTCATCATAGCAATCCATTCATCATAGCAATATTATCATTGTGTTGCTCACTTTATAAGCAACCATATTCCTCTATAAACACATCAAAAGAGAAAATCAAGTGGAGCTAGGGTGCACTCTACTTCAACTCTATCTAAGGAGAAAGAAGGGTTTTAGGTGAAGGTATTGTGTGTATTGCATGATCTTCCATTTTATTTACCTTTGATCATTTCTTATCTTCATTTTGGCACGTCCAGTGGGACCCCATCCATGTTTAATTCCTTTTTTAAAGGTTTTTCTAACCCCCATATTGTTGGTTTTGAAGTTATTTTATGCAAAAAAAAATTGGAGCTAACTTTTGTAGGTTGAAGGAAAAACCCTAGTTTTTAAATATTTCATCATATCATTCAAATGATTGATTTTTTCTACAATTTTTTTTACTAAAAGTTGTGAATTATCTCAAGATACACTCCAATAAAAAATTAGGTTTAGATCATCAGTATTCATGAGTTATTTTTCTTGTATCATTCTTCATAAATTTGGTTTTTTAGGTCATAAAATTACAAAAAAAATTAATATATATTGGTCATAAATTTTAATAAGGGTTTTTTTTTAGGTTTAAAAATGAATAAATAATCATATCTATGTTGACTAGGGTTTTTTATAAATGTGCTTTTTAGGGCATAAATCAAGAATTTTTTCAAATATTTTTATTTTTTTGGAAAGCTCTTAGAATTTTAGCAGGGGTTTATTTTCTGTATTTTTAATTTTGTGGTTCAAAATATTTCAAAATAACTGAACCTTGTTTAACTATGTGAAAAATCAAAAAATTGAAATTGCAATCTTGTGATAAGCATAACTTTTCTTTACATCTATTTTCCTATAGTTTACCATTATTTTATGATCTTTGTAAGAGTTTTATTATTAGTTCTAATACATTTTATTGCATCCATATTTGTTACTCAAATATATTCTTTGTGAAACTACTAACACATTTGTGTTGCAACTATGTTTATCCAAGGTATAATCATTTGACTAGTCTTAGTTGCATATTTATTTTCTTAAATTTAATGAACTTTGTTTGTTGTGTCTTTGGGTGAGTAGTGTGTATTCTCTCCTCTTGCACCTTTGTGTGATCTTGAGGATAAAAAAAATCACTTACTATTTTCTTTTCTCTTAATTTTTATCCCAAGGAACCCGATATGTATGCTCTTCATTTGTGCTTGTGTGATCTTGGGTGACCAAAAACACTTGAATCATTCCTTTTAGGAGGTCTTCCTAGGGATTTCATTGCCCTAGGATATGATATCAACTCCCATGTTTCGAGAATAGTGTAAAGAGTGGGAGGTGAATCGAAAGACACCTCTCTTGGAAGTGGAATCTTATCAATATGGGCTAAGCCTCCAAGAACTTTATATCTTGGAGAAGTGAAGGTAAAGAGTGGGTTACCCTCTCCTCTTATCTATTTGGAATTATTCCCTTTCATCTATGGATTTTTCCTCACGTATCCTTGAGGTATTTAGAGGACTCCCTAACAACCTTGTTCATCCTAGTTTAAGACCTTTTGATCATTGCTTAGTGTGGTGCAAGGTATAGTATCATGCATGATGTTACTCACCATGCATCTCTTTAAGTAGATATATAATATCTTTGGGAAAGGTCTTAGGACCTTCAAATAAATGGAAAAGGTGAGCCCTTGTGCCATTAAATCCTATCTATTGACTCTTAAAAGATAAGTGCCTTAAAGTAATATAAGGTATTAGCCTTTGGCTAGTGGACCCAAATCAATTTAACACTCCCACTTGAATAATTATAGGCTTATATAAGTGCTTGGTGTGTATTATTGTGCTAAACTAGTGCATACCTATCTATCCTAATTCCTCAAGGCACTTTGTTTGTTTGTGTGATTTCAAATCACCTCCTAGTCAAGCAAGAAAAAATTTCATCCAAATCCAACCAATCTCTCAATATTTTCATCCAAATCCATTTATCCAATCCCTCATCTCATTCAAATCATCCTTAATCACGCTAATCATCTCATCCTAATAATTAATAATCATTAGATAATTATCCCCCTAATCATCTTAATCATTCATTTTGTCCTAATCATCGCCAATCATCTAAATCACCTCATCCCGGCTATCTTAAAATTTCATCTCAATCTATATCCAATCCATTCCTAATCCCATTTAGGACCCTAATTTCCTAATTAGTGTTCCTAATCCAATCAAATTCCTAATCATTCTCCATTCATTTATTCTTCCTAATCCACATTAAAAACATCTTCTCTTAATCCACTTTCTTCATTCATTTTTGACCTAATTATCCTCTATCCATTATCATCCTCAATCGTAATCCTTCATTATCATCTTAATCCAATACCCTTATCAAAATAATCCCATTCCAACTAAACCCTAATATAATCCACCTACCCCTCATCCAAATCCAGTCATTCATTATCCATCTAATTATCTCAACAAAGCATCCAACCCTCAATCCTTTATCAAAAATCATCCTTTGAACATCAATTTTTGGCTAAGGATTTAATCTCCTTTGTGCCCCATATCCTTTCATCATCATCAAAATCCATCACCTAAGGATCCTAGCCCTAATCCACTATCATCTATTTCAAATCCAATCTCCCAATCAAAAATCAACATCTTAAGTTGATCCCATCCTTAATCCAAACTTGCTTAAGAACATTAGTCTATCTTAAGTATAGTTATCAAATCCCATCAATTCTCACTTAATAACTTTGTCTACCTTAAGTAGAAATCAAATCCAATCAACTCTTACTTAAGAACACTAGTCTATCTTAAGTATAAATAATCATCCCTCATCAAACTCATTTATTTTAATGTCCTTAAATTTGATCCCCAAATCTAATCTCATCCTCCATATTCATCCTTAGGTCTTATTATTCTAATCCCCAATTTGTTTCTAATTCATCATTGTAGTTTCCATCTTAATCCAAAATCAATCCAAAACTTTCATCTTCCAATCAATCCTCTACCATGTCCAACCATCTAATATTTCCTCCATCCTTGATCTAATCTATTCTAATCCACCCTCATCCATCTCAACCTAATCCAACATCATGAACCAATGTCCTACCCCAATAATAGCAAAAAGCACACTCAAAATTAACCCTAATTACATTGATGATGATGAGGATAGTCTTGTTGATTGACCTGAATATGATCCCTATGATGATAATGAGAGTATTGTGGACCAATATGAGCTCTCCCCATCCACCACTACTAATTTCATCCTCGCCTACTACTTCAACAATGATAAAGAGGCCATGGTTAGATACCTCCTTAGTATTGGTGCCAAACTTCCATCCTCCTTATCCCCATATGATCCCAAACCATCTCCTATTTCTTATCCTTCCTCTACCTTTAACAAGGGAATACTTTCCTATATCTTATCCATCTATCCCTCTTATCCCTCACCTACATACACCCCCCATCTAACATCCATACCTCCATTTCCAACCTTGTACAACTCCCACATGTATAGCTCTGGACATCTATGATCAATCAATTGATGTAGAAAATTCATACAAATAACTGAATAGAACAATGAATCCCTTAATAAGAAATGTATTATCCTAGAGGTGCTTCATTTAATTTATCAACCAAGGAATCATAATCTTTGGATGATGTTGGAATTGTATGTGCAACTAAGAATCATAAATCATCCTAATCATTTGTGTATAGAAGAGTAACAAAATAAAATAAAATTTAAAACAACTTAACTCAAAGGACTTTATCTAGAAATGGATTCAAATGAATAATAATTAATGCGAGTAACTATAACTATAATAACTGCTATGGGTAACTACTCTTGTGAAAACAATAACTTAATGAATCGACTATGTTGTAGCTAAACTATAATTAATTAATCATTATTCAACAATTTAATTTAATTGTAAACTAGGAAATATAATTTAACAATTCATTATACTATAATTAATAATCTAAAGTACAAGGAGTATTGCAATACCTCAAGTGGCCCTTTCTTGATTTGTTGCAATCCCAAAATATTATCCTTAAATCTTAACTCAAAGATTCATAGAAAAGATTATATCTATTTTTATTGTGATTTGAATAGATGAATTGAGAACAGAGTATCAAATCAATAGGAAGAGTAATTATATTCAAATCTACTTTACATAGAATATCTAGCTATTTGACCTCTCATAAGATCATACATGTATACAAGATCTTTGAGAGTTCAATTATTCTTGGACTGAAAATAAATTGTAAGTAATTGTCAAATCTCCCAAAAACATAGGAAGAAGACTAGGTCTTATTTTAAATAGTAATGAAAAGCTAGTGGAGGTAAGAGTGATAAAGTCATATCAAAACTCTACATTTTAAAGAAAATAGTTGTAATTGAATATGTGCATAACAAGGAAAAACTCATTGCAAGTTCAGGATTGTTGTTATTACAAATATCCTCTTTCCTCCATTATCTAATGACAACATAATGTAAAAAGATAGGATGATCCATAAATAAATCATTTTCACAATCTCTGAACATTGCCCCCATTAGCTATGGAAGGATGCATGTGTTGTAGGCAATCAACCCCCTTTCGTTGGGGTGAAAAAACATCCTTTGCTACGGGTTGACAAACCTTTTTCTGTGGGTTGACAAATCCTTCATTGTAGGAGTTAGTTTATTTCAAAGACATATTTCATCATTAATAACCATAATCAATATAAAATTATATTAAATTCCATAAACATTCACATATTCACACAAATCATTTATCAATATAATATACCATCCTTAATGCTTTAAATACTTAAAATAAGTGGAAAGGTTTGGATAATGTCTTTGAAACTATTAGAACTATTGTGAAAAGTATAAAACTCAAACAAAAAATAGGATAATTTCAGGACTCATTATTCCCAAAAAATTAGCTTTTGGCTTGTCCACAAGTAGCTTAGGGCCTCTAGTTATACTATAATTTAGTTTCTCTATAGTTCATAGTGTTAGTGACTCCTTCCCCTTTAGGTAGAACCTTTTATGTGCAAATATTATTTCCCATCTAGCTTGCTCTACTACCCCTTGTTCTTCCCTCCTTCCTGTCCAATGTGGAATTGGGTACATGAGAAGGGGAGGATGAAATTTCAGAGAGAACCAAGTGATATGGTGTTGTAGGGAATCTTTGATATACTTATGTGCCCTTAGGACTATTGTTAATTGGTTAAAAATAAAATGGGGATCTTTCTTTTTCAATTCCTATGTCAATTCATTCCATATGTCTAGGGAGAACTTGAGTGCCTCTCTTCCTATTCCAGCTTCCAATTCTTGAAATATTTTTTAATATTTTTCTTTGCACTCCAATATTTTCTTTTCCACCCTGGGTTTTTCCACTAGGTTAATCCATTTCTCAACTACCTCCTTGGGATCTTTTGCTTCTTCTCTAATGTGTAGGGGAGATGACTTCTCCCTCTCATGATAATGTTGTTGTAGTTGACCTCTCTGATTATCATTTTAGACATGAATGACACTAATACCTTTATAAAAACATCTCCCACAAAAATTAGTGGGTTCTAGATAGTATCATATGGAATGGCCAGATTATGTAGATGAAATTCACATATTTTATCCTGCATGTTTGGTGTGCCCTCTTGATAAGCTTTTAAGAACAATATTGGTGATGGTAATGAAATTGGAAGATCACTAATTAATTGGTTGAATTGGAAAGAAATTTTACTGCAGGAATAGGGTATAGACCCTAGCAGGTGGTCTGTATTTCATGAGTTGAGCATTCTTGTCAACCAATTCTTTAATTTTTACCATCAATCTTTTAATTTTTGAGTTTTTATTTTTAGTTTCTCTATTATGTGTCACTATCAATTTTGATATTTCCTTATTTCATTCTCTTTGTGACTGAGAAAGCTCTTCCATTTTGTTTCACAATTTTATCCCAAGGGTAACCAGAGTAGGGGTTTTTGGTGTTGTTGGGGCATCATTTTGCTCATCAGGTTTTGGAGTTTTCTTATTTATTTATATGATGGTCAAGTGGGCCAACTTGTCCAAACCTACTCCTTGTTGTTGATAAACATGCAATTGATTTTCCAATTCTTTAACCTTGTTGTCCAACCTAGTCTATTTTTGTTGGTAACCCTTTATATGTTCTAGTTCTTTAATTTTTTGTAGAGATGCTTGCAACTCATTAAATTTATCTCTACCTATCAAAAGTAATTCCTTAGATCACCCTCCAAAAATAAATCTTCATTAGTCTCAACTGGGGAAGCAAATTCCTCTTGGTTTGCTAGACTGTTAGAAGGCCTAGGTTTCTTCTTTTCTATAAATAAATCCTCTTCAAATTCATAATCTCAATTGGTGTTTAGATACATAAATTGTAGGCCTTTGGATTGTTCTTGATCATGAGGTAATTTTTCTTTTTTTGAGTTTGTTTAAAACTCTATCATCATGGCCTTTTCATGTTGATAATGGGCCTTCCCTTTTGTAATGCCCTTTTCCTTAAGGCGATGTGACCGTATTTAAGGTTACATAGGCCTTTTTTGCTTCTTTTTAGATGCAAAAGAGTTTTTTGTGGAAACAAAAGGGTTTTTTGTGGCCCAACAAGGGTTTCTAATTCTATAGGTGCTATGGGTTGTTCCTTGGAGATTGCAGGATGGGTTTCTTGTGTCTCTGGCTTTGGATGTGTATACTACTATGGGTAGGTGATGCAACTTATGGGGAAAAGGTTATATGTTCATCTTCCCTTTCTACAAATGTATTATTTACCTCCTAATCCCTATTTGCTTTATCTAGTCCTAGTCCCAAAGGTGTGTCATTTATTTTATTGCATGTTAGAAAATTTTCCCGAGAAATATCAGGGAATTGGGTTCTAAGGATTCTCTTTATAAATAAAGCTACCAAACAATAATGAGACAAGATAGACTAGTTTCTAGTTCTTGTATACTTGACAAACATCTATTTCAATAAGTTATACAAGAAATTTAGGACATTCACCAACCTTTGATGGCGAAGGTGACTTGATAGTTTAAAATGTACTATGTATAAGACAAATTGTCTACCATCACAAGTCAAATATTTAATTATGTATACAACAACATATTCCCATAACTAATTCGTTTAGTACCTTGAGTTTAGAAGAGTCCAATTCCTCTCCTAGCTGTATCAATTCATTCTGAGTTGCAATAACATATGCTCATGTATTGGAAATTCCTCCCCAATTGTGGGTAGTTCATAGGCCTCTGCAATTATTTCCTTTAAGGTGTCCACTCTTAAACCTCATACTATAGCTTCATCATTTTGCAATTTGCTAGAAAATTGTTGAGTCATCACCTTATTGAATTCTATAAGATAAAGGAAGCAATCCAACCATCCATATTGTTGAAAAATAGGCAAACATGGTTGGTCTTCTAATAGAAAATTATGGGTTGAGGGTTCCCTTCTGATAATTTCTTCCCCTGTTCTAAAGTTTTGCACCTTTCTTTGAACAAATTCTTCTTCAATCTACTCATTGTTTATGCCTTAATTCTTGCTCCTCTAAATTGCTATAATCTCTATGTTTGTGACTTTGCAAAATATTTTGTGGGTATATGCAAATTGACACCTAAATATTTTCCACATCTATAATAAATGTGGAATCCTCCCCCCAACTAAAAGGTTTAATTTGTCCCCAAATGACAAGAGATGTGGGGAGTATGGAGGGAATGTAGTTTTAAAGCATTGCAGATATGTATATAATACAAATTAAATGTTGCATGAACATGAATTTTAGAGAAAATTAATAGAGTTAATGTTAATCATAGTTGATAATGTGCAAAATACTTGGAATGGTTGCACGATAATGGGAAAGGTGGTTTGTTTGATGTGACTTTAATGCTACCATGTAGCAACTTGTTGAAAGTGATTGTAGATAGCTTGTCGTATAGAGAAACTATCTAAATGATGGCATGTGTCTGAAAATATAGATATGGAAGAAGAAGAAAGCTACAATGTGCATGAAAATGACTTGTAATGATGTGATGTGTTGTGTGTAATTGGTTCTCGAATTTAGAGTGGTTGCATGTAGATGTGATGAGAATGATGTTAGCTGAGAGTGATAGTTGCTACATGTGGAGTGGTAGTGAGTGGAGGTAGTTATTGTGGGGTTAGACTCATGTCAGATTTGAGGTTAAATGTTAGAAATTGAAAAAATCATAGATCTAAAATGAATTAAAATCAAATCTTAATTTAACCCTAAATATTGATTAGATGTGTAGTAACATAGATCAAAAGTGTAGTAGAATGTGTCAAATGTGCAGTAGAAGGTCTTAGATGTGCAATAACAAAAAATAAAAGCACAACAAAATGTATGGAAAAATTCATTGGAAGCAGGACAATTCGCCTCAGAAGTGCAACATAATCACTCAGATGCACGACAAGTCACCTCAGAGACACACCAAAATTCCTTAGATACATGACAAATCACCTCAGAAGTGAATCTAATAAAAATACAAAATTGAATGTGTGTATATATCAAATGCACTATGTGTTGGCTCAAATGCACCTCAAATTTGATCAAATATGTTGCAAGTCAGCTCAAAAGCATGACAAAATTACTTTGATGCATAGATTTGCACCTACAAACTTCAAAAAATTGAATTTCTTGTAAAATATCTTATTAATTAAAGTAAAGAAGTGAGTCCCATCGGGCATGCCAAAATGTGTATGATGAAAATGTGAATTATCTAAAATAGTAACAATGCAATGAGAGTACCAAATTCACACATTCAAAAATCACTTAATGAAGTTCAAGATTTTGGCTTAGAATTAAACAACAATCAGAGTCATCATCATAATAAAGACCTTGATTTGTTCCATTATGGGTTTCTTTTCAAAGTAACATAACCCTTAAAGCACAATGATACTATGACAGTGATGATAATGATAGATGCTCAAAGATAAATGATACCTAATGTTGTATAATACTTAATAATAATATCTTACTTGCTTGATAATGGTTGATGCTCTAGTGATCTTGATAATGCTCTAATTAGGAGATTAATATTGATACCTTTAGGAGATATGAATGAAAGCTTGTTTTTATATGGTTCTTTTGATATTTGATCAATGGTGGAGGTTAATTAGAAAGATCAATGGATAGGAAAATTTAAGATAGGGTAGGAGCGAATATTTGAATTTGGTGAGGGAAGGAAAGTTCAAAAAAATTAAATAAAAAAATTTAATTTATAAGGATGTAGTTGGAGAAATAAGCAAAATATTAATTTGATTTATTTTAGAGGAAAATATTTAATTTAAATAAATTATTTTAATTTATTTAATTTGAGGGAGGAATTAGTATGCAAGATTTTTGGAAAAATCGTTTGCAAATTAAATTACATCAACGTTTTGGATCATACTCCAATAATGGATCATGGAGTATGATCTCAAACGTTGATGTAAAAATTTGCACATAGTTTTTCCAAAAATCTTGCATACTAACTATCATGGACTGTGGAAACAACATAATGCTATTAATTGAGGGAGGAGTGTTAGCTAATTAAATAATTTTGAAGCTAATTAAATGAAAATGATTTAATTATATGAACCATAAATTAAAAATGATTTTAATTAATGTTGGAGTGAAATGATAAGTGATGAATTAATTAAATAATTAAAAATTATTTATTTAATATAAATATGATAAAAATATTAAGATAATTAAATAATAATAAAAAATTAATTATTATAAATGAAAAGGGAGAAATATTAGCTTAATTAAATATTTTTAATATAGCTATAAGAATTTGGGGGTTCATCCCATAGTGCGATGGTTAAGTGGTAGCATTATTGTTGTGGCCATCTAGATTCAAGTCTCCGCTATGCTATTGTGATCGCATGCACTATGCTTTCGTTGATCCAATGTGCTTGCAAGCTTGACTCGTAGTCTCCATATTTGAGACCTTTCTAGTTCATAGCTCCAAAATACGAAACAATGATGAGGATAATAATAACGTTACAAGATGAGACAACGAAAAAAACATGACCTGAAAATAAAAATAAACATTGCTAAGTTTAACTTAAGTGTAATAAATCAAAAAGTGATAGGTTTGCAAGGTCATTCATTTTTTTGTTTGCATCAATCATCATGTAGACATACAACATAGGTCTCCAATCTTGTGAGCAACAATCAATATTGACTTGAGTAAGGTTTTGAAAGAAGTGAAATACTTTAATTCTAACACAAAAAACTACTAAAGGTGTTTGTTGCAATTGCTGACCCCATTTCAAATATTTGATGTGAAATAATAAAAAGTTACATGTGTCAAACACACAAGATGCAAATCACAAAATTTGAACATGATTGCATATATAAAAAATAGATTAAATAACATGATTCTATTTATCAATGTATAACATCAAATTAAATTGTTATCATTTTTTAAATCTCTATTATGATACACAATCCTTACTAATCATGATATAATAGTTAATTTTTAAAAAATACACTTTTACTTATACTTTTTTTTTGGTCCGTAAAAGGATTGATTTTATTGAAAATTGACAAAAAAAATTACATAGCTAATTCCAATACAATTCCAACAATAAACACTACTAAACCCCAACAAGTCCTATAAAAATAACCACAAAGCTACCCCAAAAACCAAATTTAAACCATCTCAAACAATGATAAAGATTTGAAATAGCAAACTACAAAGTTTAAAATTCAAAGCCCTAAGACCTTTTAACATGTGAAAGGTTTGAAGCTTGCTTTAGTCTTCCTTTAGTCTGGGATTGTAGGACCATAGCAAAATATTTCTTCTTCTCCTTCTTTGTTTTCTTTCCCACAACCATTTTCCAGTCGTCCTCAACCCTTGCAGCCTCCTTCTGCCAATCTAGAGATGAAGCTCGAGGATTCCTCCAAGCTCCATTCCCATGACTATCTTGTTGATGCTGATCATCAACCTTCTATTTTCCAACATCCTTTGACTGAGGCCTCACACCACTCTTCTTTTCCTTAAAATTTTGGTGTTTCCGCCCCAGTTTTGAAGGTTACTTCCTTAACTACAACCAAATTCCCTTTTTGAGTTGGAGTCGTCTGAACCTGTTGCTTCTCCTTACTTCGAGCCTCTTGTAACAACTTCTCTACTTGATTTGGCTCCTTTGAATCCTGACTCTCCTCCTCAGAGCCTCTCAGCTGAGAGCTCTCATGATTCTCCTCTTGCTTCTCCATAGTGTAGTGCTGGGTGGATACATCTTTCCACCAAGAGACAACTTTGCTTGATTTTCTTTTGACACATTCAACTGCCAAATGCCCCGTTTGGTGGAAAATTTTACACCTAAAGGGTACCCCTTCATAGTCCAGGGGCTGTATCCAACAACCCTTCGAAGATTTTAACTGAATCTCCTTCGGGGGTATCTTGGACACCTTCATTTCTACCAAAATCCGGGCATAAGTCAAGTGCAGCAGATTTGAGGACTTTTCATCCACCATTACAAAGTTTCCTAAAGAGTTCCCTATAGCCTCCAGGCATGCATCAATCCAGAACTGCAGGGTGAGGCTAGGAAGTCTCACCCAAAGGGGAACACTGTCAAAAACTTATGTGGTTGGATTGAAAGCCAAATGCCATGGCTTTAACAACAACACATGTTTCTCTTCCCAATCCCAGTGATAATCATAGATGATCTTATTTCTCTCTTGCTTTTTTGCAAAAACAACAACAAAAAAACCTCTAGCCATAAGATAGATTTGCACATACTCTTCCAACAGAGGCTTCCAAAAGTTGGAGATCCACTTGTGTAGATTAAGAAGGCTTGGCCAGAAACCCCTGAACCTCCCAATTAACCCCAGCCCAAAAAAAACTTCTTCATTGAAGATCACTTCTTTCTCCAGCTCTCCATTTATTTCCAGAGTGATTGACTTAGAGGAAACAAAGGTACCAGGATCCCCTCCATTCCCCTCAGTGAGTCTTCTGCTTGAGTTTTTGTTTGCTCTACCATTCCCCATTTTTTTCCTTCAAGCCTCGACTTTTTGTAGTCCTTGGCAACTCTAACTTCACTAGGCTTGGTAACTCCTTGTTGCATCTAAAACTGGCCTCCATCTTCATCGACAGACTCTCCACCATGGTCTTCTGGCGACTACTTTGCAGTCTCTCATCCTTTACTGGCGCCACTTCCATTTGAAGTGAAGGCCCCTGACACACCCTACGCCGCTATGTTCTGAAAACGCTACTCAGGCTGAACCCTAGTCTCCTCTGCAAAAAAAGAACCGTTGGCGGCCATTCAATCTTTGTCTTTGATTATACATATATTAAAACAACCTAATTTTATGATATATCTTACATAGTTTGTGCCACACTTTTATTTATACTTTTGTTCAGCTTAGTAATGTTATTTTAAATTTAGCATAAACAATTAAAAGAGGGTAGAGATGTCAATGGGCCCTTGGCTTGCTGGGAAGTTAAAAGGTTTTGAATGAGCCCACCATCACAAAAGGGTAGACATTTTGATCATCATCCATAATCTTAAGAAGCAATAAAGTCCTCTCTTTACATTTTTGAGGGAAAAGGTAAATCAATGTAAAGGATGAGTACGATTAAAAGAATTTTGACATTAGATAGAAACAAATGTATTCAATTTTCTTAGTTGTACAATTTTTTAAGGTAACTTTTAATCAAAATAATGTTATTTTAAATTTAGCATAAACAATTAAAAGAGGATAGAGATGTCAATGGGCCCTTGGCTTGCTGGGAAGTTAAAAGGTTTTGAATGAGCCCACCATCACAAAAGGGTAGACATTTTGATCATCATCCATAATCTTAAGAAGCAATAAAGTCCTCTCTTTACATTTTTGAGGGAAAAGGTAAATCAATGTAAAGGATGAGTACGATTAAAAGAATTTTGACATTAGATAGAAACAAATGTATTCAATTTTCTTAGTTGTACAATTTTTTAAGGTAACTTTTAATCAAAATAATGTTATTTTAAATTTAGCATAAACAATTAAAAGAGGGTAGAGATGTCAATGGGCCCTTGGCTTGCTGGGAAGTTAAAAGGTTTTGAATGAGCCCACCATCACAAAAGGGTAGACATTTTGATCATCATCCATAATCTTAAGAAGCAATAAAGTCCTCTCTTTACATTTTTGAGGGAAAAGGTAAATCAATGTAAAGGATGAGTACAATTAAAAGAATTTTGACATTAGATAGAAACAAATGTATTCAATTTTCTTAGTTGTACAATTTTTTAAGGTAACTTTTAATCAAAATAATGTTATTTTAAATTTAGCATAAACAATTAAAAGAGGGTAGAGATGTCAATGGGCCCTTGGCTTGCTGGGAAGTTAAAAGGTTTTGAATGAGCCCACCATCACAAAAGGGTAGACATTTTGATCATCATCCATAATCTTAAGAAGCAATAAAGTCCTCTCTTTACATTTTTGAGGGAAAAGGTAAATCAATGTAAAGGATGAGTACGATTAAAAGAATTTTGACATTAGATAGAAACAAATGTATTCAATTTTCTTAGTTGTACAATTTTTTAAGGTAACTTTTAATCAAAATAATATAAAGGACAAAGTCAATTAATGTTATTGGATTTCGGTAATCCTGAAATCAGATTTCAAACAAGACAAATTTAACGAACAGATTTAATAGTTACAAAATTGACATTGTCGATTTGTATCACAGGTGATGTGCACTTTACATTTTTTATTATTTCAGGTGCCATGCAAAGTAACGGAAAATTGAGTGAAGTGGGGACAGAAATCTCATCCAGTGCGCCTTTCAATTTCTGACCGTTAAAACATTTTGAATTCAGAAAGCGGGAGTAGATTTTGAATTTGTAAGAACACTCCTGAATCCTGACAACTTGACGGAAAACAACGAACGGGACTGTCATCGGGGAAATATTACGGCAATATTTGAATATGCCGGCCGCTTCTGGTTGTGCACAGTACTGGAATGACAAAATTGACTGTTAGGAGTCTTGGGAAGGGAGTAGAAATTAGCACGCACGGACCCAAATTTTCATAGAAGTCTAGCACTTGCACAGCTGTTACAGCGTAAGCTTTGTGATAAAATTTGGTTGGGGTCTCATAATTAGGCTGTTTTGCAGAACAGACGTTGATATTGGCCTTAGGTTCCTAACACAGATCAGATAAAAGTATAGAGATTTGGTGGATTATGGTTGGGCTAATTTCTTAGATATAACACAATGTGGGGTTTAAGTCAGTAGGTGGCGTGAAACTGTCTGACTGAAGATTTTCTAGGTGGGTTGAAGTTGATATGTATTTGGGTTGTCTCCAAATCTAAACTGTTGATTCGTTTCTTGCTCTAGAATCTTGTGAAGGACTTTACGCATGAGGTGCTTTTGTTTTCAATCCTAAAACAACAAATTCTGTTACCTAAATTGTAGGTTAGTGAAGATATAAATATTGGGAGAGCAGTTAGAGGTCACAGAGTGCATTGGCACAGTTGAGGTTAGGTAGAAGCAATGGGTGGATCTGGGAAGTGGCTCAAGTCGCTTATAGGTGTGAAAAAACCAAGTAGATCAACAGCTGAGAAGGAGGAAAATGTAAGTTGAACGTGTTCTCTCAGAATCAAGCTCTTGTTTTGTATTAGCTATGATTAGTTTCATGGTCTTTTTGGTTAGATTTAGTCAACCAATCTTGCACAAATGCTTCGATAAATCTTGCTAGTTTGCATTATATATCATTGCCGGAGAACTGTTTTATTGAAAGATATCTTAGAGGATTCATTTGGGATTGGTATTGTTGAAACATGAACAGAAGAAACTCACAAATGTCAAGTCCAGAAAATGGGGTCTGTGGAAAATATCTGGAGAGCATGAGTCAGGGGGGAGAAAGGAAGGAAGTTGGCATAAGCAGCAGAAACATTCCAATGCAGAGGGTTCTGAATCTGCCTCTGATGCTGCTACAGAGGCCTATAATGCTGCAGTAGCCACAATAGTGAGGGCTCCTCCTAAGGACTTCAAGGTTGTACGACAGGAGTGGGCCGCCATTCGCATCCAGACTGCATTCCGAGGATTTTTGGTAACCATTCTCCATGGATAGTGATTTGGTTCATTTTTAAGAGGATTATTGTTACTGTATTCCTTTTGGTTTTTTGGGTTTTACAGGCGAGGAGAGCGCTGCGAGCATTAAAAGGAGTGGTGAGACTTCAGGCCTTGTTTAGGGGCCGTCAGGTAAGGAAGCAGGCGGCAGTTACATTGAGGTGTATGCAAGCGTTGGTTAGGGTTCAGGCTCGTGTAAGAGCTCGCCGTGTACGAATGTCTATGGAAGGTCAGGCAGTTCAGCAAATACTTGATGCACACCGAAAACGCGAGAATAAACTAAGAGAATCTGAGGTATTTCTGAGCAATTTTATTAAGAAGTTACTCTATCTATAGTGATTCTAGATTAAGCTTGCTCTTTAGGGTCTGGGGTATAGGAGAACTATGATTAAAAGGTGTGGGGAATTTTGAGTAGATGCCTAAATGGGTATGTGAGGGACAATTGCAAATCTACTGTTGAAAGGGCAAGAAGAATTTCTCCTATTACTAATCCTAGGGTCACCAGAATTGTTTGCCTCTGGGACTGGTGCATATCTCCTGCTAGAGAAGTTCTCCCAAACTGAGATTGAACTTTGACCTGGGCAACTTAAAAAACACGGGTTGAGCTTATCTTAGGTTTGATCTCCGGGGTCTTATATGCTCGGAGAATATGATCTAAATTTTCCTTTGATATGACGTATGATTCAGTATGATTCTTTCGTGGATTGGAGTGGTTGGGGATTTTGTCCATTTTCTAAGTTCTTTGAGCAATGCAGGGGTGATGTGAAAGTCAAGGGAGTGTTTAAAGAAAATGATTTAACTAATATTAAAGATCAGGTCTGAATCCTTTATTTGTTGAAGAGATTGAGGGTTTTGTCCATTTTGTTTTGAGCATTCTGTTGTGTGTTTCAGGAGGGGTGGTGTGATAGTCAAGGGACTCTTGAAGAGATCCGCACAAAACTGCAAATGCGACAGGAAGGAGCAATTAAAAGAGAACGAGCAATTGCTTATGCTCTCTCCCATCAGGTATTTAAACAATACGTTTCTCCACGATTCTAAATTTTTTTGTCAAAAGCCTATAATGAATCTTTCCATCTGCCCATATTATTGGAATTAATGGTTTTCTTTTTTGCAAAGTGTAAAATGCTGTTATTATCCTTCATAAAGTGTTACAGAGAGTAAAAGGACTCTTTTAATGTTCCTAGTTTCATATGGATGTTGATATTATGTCAAATAATTTAACTTGCAGTGTCTAACTTTTGTTCCATATTGCTTGCGTTTATGTTGGTCAAAATCTGACTTTTATAGAATGCAAATGTAAAGTAATCATTTGTAGCTTTCTGTAGCTTATATTTTGAGCTTTCAGTCCATTGTAGATGTACTTCAAGTTTACATGATGAATCCATCGTAGATGTAACTCATTCATTTAATTGATTTCTTCTTTTCAGCAATGGAGAAGCAACTCTAGAACAAATGGGCCAGTATATATTGCAAAACCTGAGCTTGACAGAAACAGCTGGGGCTGGAGTTGGTTGGAACGTTGGATGGCTGCCAAACCATGGGAAAATCGGCTAATGGAGGAGCATGCCCATGCAGATGCTTCTGAGACACTGTCTCTAAAAAGCTTTGAAGATGCTCCAGAGCATCCAAAGAAGTCAAATGATCCAGGTATGGTTAAAGTTCGTAGGAACAATGTCACTGTTCGTGTTGCTGCAAAGCCTCCTATTGCTTCTGCCTCTCACCAGCTTGGTAGGTCGTCTTCTATGCCGGGCTCTGATTTACAATCTGATGGAAGCTCTACATCATCTAGAGGATCATGTACTTCAAAATCTGGAAACACTTTTAATACATCAGATGAAAGTATTGGAAGGCCTAACTACATGAATCCTACAGAGTCTGCCAAGGCTAAAGCACGCTCCTTTAGTGCTCCAAAGATAAGGCCTTCTTCATATGATGATCTTCAATTGCAGAAGAAAATATCTGTTTATAATGTAGATGTAAAGAGCACAGGTGGATCGGATTCTTCTTTGCAGTCTTGCCAAAAATTTCCGCCAACATTGAGATTGGACAAATCATCCATCAAGAGTGGAGAGATAAGTGTCTTCTCCTATGCAGAGCCTCGAAGACACTGTTACTAGTGATTGGTTGAACATCTCTAAGTTGTCACTTCTTGTGCCTGCAAATTGAAGCTCTGGCATTTGAGCGGAAGTTCAACTTAACTGCAATATGCTGAAATATGCAGAATGATGTTTAAGAGTGAGGTGAAATTTGAACTGCAAAATGGCCTGCTTAAGTTAAGTGTTCAATAGTTTGTTGATCCGTGGATTTGGGAAACAAAATCTGGTTTGCTTTGGTTGCAGAAGATGGGGCAAGTGTATTTCAATAACTGTTAAACCATACCTTGCAGGCTGGACGGCATGCAAAAGAGTTTGGACTAGAATTCTGAATCAAGCTTCCATTTGTATGCCTTTGCAGATTACGGACATAATGGAAGAAGTAATACCCTGTGTACATGCCAAAGTAAGACGACAGACAATTTTCCCATAGGAGATACCTGTAATGTATCAGAACAATTTCTGCTGGTTATTGCAGAAATTGGTTCTATTGTATCAGTAAGGAGTGTGGTATACCTTAACAGCTAGTTAAGCTACAGTTTCTTTGATCGTTTAATTTTTTTGGGTGACATCCCCTGTTTGATAAAATTCCTTTTTGGGGAGAGTTAATATAATTTACAATGCTTGGATGCCTCTGATCTATTCTACTTTCAAATTCTGATTATAGAGTGGTAAAATAGTTTATAAAATGAATTATGAACTTTCAAGTCTTGGCCATACAATGGTAAAGAGTCCAAAAGATGGCCAGTTGATTTTAATTTTTAATGAATTACCTAGATTCAACTTTCAAATTCTGATTATAGAGTGGTAAAACAGTTTTCAAAATGAACTTTCAAGTCTCGGCCATACAGTGGTAAAAAGTCCAAAAGATGGCCAGATGGTTTTTATTTTTATTGAATTACCTAGATTCAAGACAACCAAACAATCATCTTTTGTAGCAGTAATCATGGATGAGTGGAATGAAATCTGAGGTCAGTAAATTAATTATCGGATTCTTATCTCAATAAGCATTCATTTTAGTACAATGTTCACATTAAATGAAGAGAGTTAATCTAAACAATATTGATTTGATGGCAATGGTATTGTGAATGGATTATGGAGAACATGGCAAAGATACTTAGCATCCCTTAAATGGCCTTTGCTGTTTTGGGTTCTCTGTAAAGGCGAGAAAATAGCTTAATACTTAGTGATTTCGTGGAATGACTTGCAGGTGTCTGCCAATTGTCTGCTACCTATCCTTTGTTGTGACACCGCAAAACTTAACAGCCCAAAAGGAGGGGCAAATTTGCTCTTTTCGAAGATTTAGAATGCATGTGGTCTGCTACTAAGTGTTTCTCATTTTGAAGTATTTCCTTAGCATCTTAGTGGATGAAGCTGAAACAAAACAAAAGTTGAAGCATTTGTTCTCTAATAAACCGAAGGAAGCTTCATCCGACGTCGATAGTAATTCTATGCATAGCATCCCTTAAAAGTCGTGCTAATTTTCTGAACGTAAACCAAGCATATAAGCGCATTTTTTATCCTTTAACTGTTAAAAAAACATACAGATACTTCTTTACTCTTACTTCATCTGAATGAATCAAATTATCTGTATGCAGTGCCAACTGCTCTATAAAACTACTCATCCAAATCTAAATTTTCATATACATACTGATTGCTGATATGTATCATCTATAATATTAGACCTGTATAAGGAACTGCCGATCGCTTGGATTAATTAAAATGGAAGATCTAAATTTCGAATCAAAACACTAAAATCCCTGGAAAGGCTTGACAACCATAGACCTTCTCTCATTTGATTTCATGGCAATGGTATTGTGAATGGGTCTTCGCTGTTTGTGTTAAATTTGGTTTACTTGTCACTATCCTTTCCGCATTATGGAGAATGAAACGGTCTTGGCTGTTTGGGTTCTTTGTAAAGGCCAGAAAATAGCTCGATACAGGTGATTTCATGGAACGACTTGCAGGTTTCTGCCAATTGTCTGGTACCTATCCTTCGTGGTGACACAGCAAAACTTAACAGCCTAAAAGGAGGGGCAAATTGTTTTACATGCTCTTTTCAAATATTACGAAAGCATATTAGTTGTTTGGTACTCGATGTTGCTCCTTTTAGAAGTACTTCCTGCACATCATAGTGAATGAAGCTGAAACAAAACAAAAGTTCAAGCATTAATTCTCTAATAAAACAAAGAAGTTGAATCCAATGCATGTTATAATTGTTGGAAAATGAGTTATACTGAATTAAAGATGGATTGGTTATCAAGATGGCTGATAGAGCATCCCATAGAAATGAGGTCTTAGTTTTGACTTTTACAAAGTTTAATATAGTATTAGAGTTTAGATAATTAGAGTTAGGCCAAGCTAGGATTTCCAAGCACTTGTAGTGTGGCTCAAGGGGAGTGTTGGAAAGTGAGCCACAATTGAACTGAAAATAGACTGGTCACCAAGAGGGTCAGTAGTTCAGTGGTAAAGCATCTTAGCAGCAAAAAGGTCTTAAGTTTCATTCCTAGCTGGTCCATGAAAAGTTTAACATAGTATCAGAACCTAGGTCAGTAGAGCTAGGCCAAGCTAGGATCTTCGAACACTTGCAATGTGGCTCAAGAGGGGAGTGTTGGAAAATAAGCAACACTTGAGTCAAAGATGGATGACACCAAGAAGTCATGGTTTAGTGTTAAACACCCAACAGCAAATGGGAGGTCCTTGGTTTGACTTAATCCATGAATTCAACAATAACATCTCTTAAATTTTGTGTGCAAATTTTTCAATTGAAATATTAAAAATGTTAACACTAATACTCCTTTACCCTTCATCTGAATGAGCCAAATTATCTGTATGCAGGGCCCATTTTATCTGTATGTAGTACTAATTGCTCTATAAAACATCATCCAAATTTATATTTACATATATAGGTGACACTGATTGCTAATATGTATTATCTATAATACTGATCCCCTGGATTCATTAAAAAGGAAGATTTGAATTTTGCATCAAAACACTAAATTTCATATGGAAAGTATTGATTAGGGGAAACGTACTAGTAGTCGTTAGGGCTAACTTTGCGAATCCGTAGAGAGTGGAAAATAGGTCCGATTTCTTCGATTTTTTTTGGGCTTGTTCGTAAGCGAGTTTTAGCTTAAAAAGAAAAAATTGGCTTGTGGGTAGTAAAAACACATCTTCTTGAACCCATAAAGCGAAAGGTGATAAAAAAGGGTGTTTTTAAACCTCCGTCCCCTACATCTTTACCACTTCACCACTACCCGTTCATTGGACAACAAATAAAAACTTTAAAAAAAAAAGGTGTTTTCAATGTGTTAACATTTTTGGTCAACTACACATTCAGTAGTGAACATATATTGGTGTAATTTGTAAATTTTTATTGGCATAATTAAAACAATGTAATGACTAAAATATAAACGGTTATTGGGGGTCAAGTGAGCATGAAGTAAACAGCAATTGAATCATGAACAACCAACAACCAGTTTTTCTCTCATTTTGAATTTTTATATGTACACAGCAAGCAACTATGTTTTTAGGGTTTATAAAGGAGATTTCGTATTTTAAAATTTAATGCTAAACCTTTAATGTTCAGTCTAAAGAAGAATATATTGGGTAAAATTCTCTGCATCCAGCTTAACATATTCATATCATTTCTATTCATTAACATTAAGCCCGGATGTCAGGTGAGATGATTAGGTACACCTTCAGCTGAACTGGGATTATAACTTTTTTAACTTCAAAGAACTTCCAAACATTCCATGTGTAAATTTTACAGTAGGCAGCTTACATGCAAGAGAAAGCCAATCAATTGCAAATATTCTACAGGAGCATAAAGAATTCAGAATGGCTTTTCATGCCTGCATTGTAATTATGCCCGAGTACTGACAAATTGCAATCCTTGTCCCAATGGCATTAGCCTCGATTTTCTCCATAGTAGGTATCTTTGTTTAAAAGGAAATACAGCCTCAAACTACAGTCTACGAGGTTCCTTAATCTCCGTAATGATCACCAAATCAGATTTTCTAATGACTGAATTGTTGCTTCTCTTCCGAGGCAATAAATAACAATATACAAGACAAGAACAGAGCATCGATATGGCAAGAAGACGGTCAGATCAAGCAGCTGAACCGCACGGCTTTTCTTTAATTGTTGTCTTTTACTGATTATATAGTCAACTCCATAATAACCAATATCCAACACCAATAAACTGCTAAGCCATCTCAACTCTCAAGATCCTTCAGGCTGCGCCCGTACCCAAGAGAGCTACTGCCAGTATTACTAGCAGTAGCCCACTTCAAAATTTCCCCTGCTACTGCTACTGCTACTGCTACTGCCAGGTACCGTAGACTGGTCAGTCCAGCAAACTCAAACCATAAATAGGTACTGCAAATTCCAGTTTTTTTGTTCTTAATTAAATAATGGTTAGGTGACAGTGGATTGCAAAAGTTTCACTGGAGTCTACATGAATTCTATTATAATATAGCCTAGCTCTTTACGATCTGAGTAGTGGACTAGTCTAATGACTAGTGGTGTCGCCTCTCCACACATAAATATAAATAAAATATGGCTGTAGTTAAGCATTCTAACTTTGGGCTTTTCAAAATTTTGTGGAAATTGCAAAAAAATCTCAATTTTTTTTACAGCAGTTTGTTTGGCAATGCTCTTATAACTAAGGTTTTAGGGCCACATCATCAAATATGATGCCACATCAGCATATTTTTTTGTAGAGGTGTCTAAAAAGATCCAAAAAAAGGTGAGACCCATACTTGTGCACTAAATCATGTTTTATTGGTGCATAGATGTGGTCACATGTTTTGTTTCTTTTTAGATCTAAGGAATACATATTATTCAATTATTGGTAGTTTATCATCAACACTAACAACTTTAAAGCCACAACTATTGGTTCAATATTGTTAAAAATATTGGGCATTAAATCAACAAATGCTATAACAACTATTGGAACATGCTCAACTAACTAGTGGCCTCTTTCCCCTATAATTAAAACTTAGCAAAGATTTATGAGATGTATAATCACTAAAGTAACATATTCATGTTAATTCTCATTCAATTTTGTATCTATCTTGAGAATAATATTGTATTGTAACTATAAAAGTGATACATTTATGTGTTTGATTTTGTTCACAATTTAATTTCTATTCATTGTTTATCATTTTTGTTTGTAATAATTTTTAAACATTTATTTCTTATTTCAATATTATTAGCTTATTTCTTAAGATTATTTTTTGAGGAGCACATCAAAGGTACCTAAAATCAAAGTCAATGGCTATTCTCTACACAAATTTCATCCTCTAAGACATCATATCATCATCATAACATACATTCAACATACCATATCATAATATCATGAACCACCAAGTGATATGATGGGCCCCACAAAAGGTACAAATTTGTACATTTTTTGTTCATGTTTTTTGTCTGCCAAAACATGTTTTTGAATTATTTAGTTGAGATATTCAAATCCTATAGTTTTTTGAATTGTTATACTGTTGTTTTTGGTGCCTTTTTATTAAATGTTCACAAGCTCCAAATTTGATTTTATTTTGGTTGAGTTGTAGTTGTAAGCTCCAAATCCAATTTCATTTTGGTTATAGTTATAGATATAAGCTCCAAATGTGATTATTTTAGCTGAGTTACAAAAGAGGTTACATGAATTTGTGGTACATTATATCAACATGAAAACTAGCAAATTTGTTATTCATTTTGTAGGCATCTAATGCCCATGTTTGCCCTTGCTTGTAGAAGACAAAAGATACTTAGATGGCAAGATAATCTATCCTCTATAGTTTGCTTAAATGACTTTGTGTAAATGTCTATTTAAGGTTTTATAATTTGTATTTTTCAGGGAAGCAAAATTCATTACAAGTTGTAGAGGAGGCATCCACAAAAATAATTCATGGTACATTATTATGACATGAAACATGACAATATTTTTAAAAGGTTTTTGCAAGAATTTAATGATCTTGTGGCTGCCCATGTTTATAAAGGAAGGTTATTAGTCAAATGACAAGATAGTTTACCATCTATGATCTACATAAATGCCTTTACATACATTTCAAAATAGGGTTTTACAATTTGCATTGTCATAGCCTTTTGATTTATGAGCTTTTTATTTGTGCCCTAAATCATTCCCCATTCCTCATTCCTTGGCACTTGAATATCATCCAAATAGTAGTGTTGCTTTTTCATACACACATGTATAAATAAAATATGGTTATACTATTGATTCTAGTAAATTTTGCTTTGAAATATAGTCAAAACTTAACAAAAACTATGAGATGTATAATAATTAAAGTAGTATATTCATGATAATTCTTATTTAGTTTTGTATCTATCTTGAGGGTATTGTCGTATTGGATTTCCCTCGCAACCTAGTTTTATTCATTGTTATCATTAAAAAAATATTCTTCATATTATCATTCCTTATTTGGATATTATTACTTTATCCCTTAAGATCATTTTTTGAGGAGCACAACATCAACACCTAAAATCAAAGCCATTGACTATTCTCCATATAAATTACACCTTCTAAGACATCATAACATACACTTAACATTCCATACCATAACATCATGAATCACCAACTTTAATATGATGGGACCCACAAAAGGTGTAAACTACATTTTTTGTTCATGTTTTATCGTCAACAAACACACATTTTTGAATTATTGAGTTGAGATTTTTAAATCTTATAGTTTTTTGAATTTTTAGAATGTTGTTTTTGGTGTCTTTTTCATTATATATTCACAAGCTCCAATTTTTATTTTATTTTGGTTGAGTTCTAGTTTTAACTCCAAATTCAATTTTATTTTGGTTACGAGTCACATATATAAGCTCCAAATTTGATTTATTTGGTTATGAGTCATAAAGGAGGTTACACGAATTTGTGGTACATAATTTCAATATGAAAACTAATATTTTTTGTTCATTTTCTTAGGCATTTAATGTCCCTGTGGTTGCCCATGTTTGTAGAAGGCAAAATATAGTTGAATGGAAAGACAATCTATCATCTACAATTTACTTAAATGCCTTTGTATAAATTTCTAAGGTAAGGTTTCACAACGTCCATTTTTTAGGGAAGTGAAATTCATTCTAAGTTGTAGAGGAGGCATCCATAAGAGGAATTCATGGTACATTATTTTGACATAAAAAAATGGTATTTTGATTTTAATTTTTGTGGGTTTTTGTAAGAGATTAAAGTTCATATGATTGCCCATGTCTACAAAAGGAAGATAGTTAGATGGAAATATAGTCTACCATCTATTGTCTACTTAAATGCTCCTCCATACATTTCAAGATAGGCTTTTACAATGTACATTATTACAGTCTTTTGATTTAAATGAATTTCTTTAAAAATTCTATACATGAACATTTGAGTATCTTCACTTTAAAGATTTACATTTATTTTTCTTCGAAAAAGTTGTGTGAGATTGTAGGATTCCTTTATCATTGTTTGTGTTAAATATTTAGAACACAACCTTGACACATGTTATTTAATATAGGTCAAGATGTCATGGGGTCAGCTCACAATACCATGTCTCACTTTTTGGCCAAAGCAAGGACATTAATATCAACATTTTTTTTTTTAATAAAATTTCACTTTACAAAACCTATAACAACTAAATCATTAATAATTTGGAGATGATGTGAACTAGTGATTTGTTAGGATTTATGTGTAGATTCTAAATATATATTTTTTAAAAAATTAAGAAAAAATTGTGATTTTTTTACATAACTTTTAACAACTTATTTTTATAGTAAACAACATTTTTAAAAGTGATGTTTATGTTGTCGCACATAATTTTTTTTATTGAAAGGACAATATTATAATTTTTAAAATATATATTTTTAACATCAATATCTAGTGCATGGATATTTTTTCATAATTTTTTTTGGATAGTTTTTTAAATTATTTTTTGAAGTCAAAGTAATTATAATATGAATGTAGGTATATGTCGTCACACATAACTTGTTTTGTATGTACTGAAATTATTATTATTTTTTTTTGTTGAAACAAGAAAATCAATACCTAGTGCACACATATTTTTTATATTTTTTTCTCTATTTTTCTATTTTTCCACGTATATGAAACAAATATCTTGATGTTTAGTGAAAAATAACATTCATAAAAAATAAAATATAAATATAATAAAATTAAAAAGATTTAAAATTATACTTTTTGGAAAGCTTATAATAAGAGTTACATACTTACAAAACATAATTTCTAAATGAATTTATTTAATCCCTGAAAAGGTTTAAAGAAAATGTGTTTTCTTTCCTACATTTTGATAGACACAAAAGAGACTCCATTGTGGGTATGATTTAAGACTAGAGGGGTATATCCAAGGGGGTTTGATATAAGGGGTCTTATCTAACCCCCTTCAATTAAAACCCTTTAGATGAAATCCCTTAAGACTTAAATCATTAGTTTTTCTAAAAAATATGTGATTTCCAATAAAAATTAGGATGTACCAAGTTTGGGACCCATTATTGTGTGATGACCCCATGAACACCTTCCATCATAATTACATTACAATCCAATGTATATAATCATTTTTAATTTTTTTTTGTTATTTAAGCTTGAGTTATTTACTCTAGGGAATGCAACTAATTTTAAAATAAAAGTATCATTGAAAAGCCACATTATGGACATTTGTAATTGGTTCTTATAATAAATGTTTATGGACTTTGGTTCATGATATACTAAATGAACATGTTTCATTTAGGTACACTAGCTAGTTGTTAATATAAATCCCAAGTTTACAAGAGGTTGCTCCTTTATTAATTTTAACTTTGAGCTTTGTGTGTTTTGGATTTTTTTTAACACATCCAGTAGATCATCATTTTTGAAATCTGTATGTGTATGTTATGTATTTCTGAAGTATATATAGGTATAACACAGTTTCTTAGATCTGCTGAGGTCTCACTAGAATGCTCCAAGGGGACTTGGGTCCAATCACTGGATTATGAAGGATTACCTTTCCGTTGTAGAAGATGCTTTAAAACTGGACATGCTGCTACTCAATGCGGATTTGAGAAAAAATTACATAAGGCAACCTGGTGGAATGGTGCTTCTCAATGTCATTATACGGTTGAGAAGATTGCTGATCTCAATAAGAGTTTTTCTAAGGTGGCTGCTTCGGAACCGCAGGACCTTGGAACCCCCCCTCTGGTCATCCCTCTTGGTGAGGTTGTTAAGGCAACCCCTATTGAGCCTTTGGCTGCCTCTCCGGATGAAAGAGCTTCAGCTGTTCTTCCCGGCAACTTTCCTGGGAAGTCGCTTTCTTGCCAATACAGTCATGAGGACAACCCCAAGCGTATGGTTGATGGCTTTGATCGCCATGAAAATATTAAGAAGGTCTGGCATAGTTTGGCTGCGCAGGTGGAAGAAGGATGGATTACAGTCAAGGGTAAAAAAGAAAAATCTTCACGGCCTTCTTTCGACATGACTCTTCGCTCCCACAAGAAAAGTGCTAATTGTAAATCTTAATGAGTTTTGTTTGGGTGCTGGCTTTTTGTTGGCTGCAGGCTGTCTTTTTTGCAGCCTGGCCTTTCTTGTTGTAAAGGGTTTTGGATCCCTTCAAAATCCGCTTTTCCCCAAATATCAAAAACATAGTTTCTTAGAAGGAAAAGAATGAGTTGAATTGATCAAAACATCCATGTTCCTAAAAAACCTTTTAAATCATTGCAAACACCCTATTTGATTGTATTTTAGGCAAGAAGACTACTTTTAAATTTCCCTAATCAACCAAATAATTGAGAAAGTTCTATAATTGCTAGTGCATTCATATTCTTCTTGTCATCATATGCCCTAAAAAACTTACATTTAGTCAATTGAATTGCATGTACACCAAAAAATGATCCTCTCTAGCAATAAAAACATGAGGAAGTTCAAGAAATTTGATATAGTTTTATTTTATTTTATTTTAAATTCTACTCTTAGACCTTAGTTTTGCCTCAAATGTAGTTGAAATATTATCTCTCTCATTTTCATCATTGATTTCCATGGAAATTATATGAAAACATGTATTAGATTAAAAACTTAACAACCATTTGCAATCTAAATATTCTACATTGAGAAGAGAAAATAAATTATGTGACCTCCTTCCACAAACTAACTCAAATATTTTTTTAATGGTTTTCAACTTGGTCTCTATCACTTATATATAATTTGAATATAATAGGGTGCATTGTGAGAATCATTCAAGGACAAGGGATTGCTAGGTTTGGGTGAGATTTATAATAAATTCCTTACTTTTCCCATTATGGGTTATAATTGAACCCTATATTACATCCAAACAAGTTTTAATACAATCATTACATATATTTTCTTATCGATTACATAAAATAGAATCATAGAGTTCATATTCCATTTGAATGGAATGGGGTTGCAGATTGTTTGGCTAAAAGGGCTTTTGATCATTTGCATGATTGGAATATTGTGGAAAGGGGCCAATTACTGATGGATTTGTCACAAAAGTTGGACCAATTACTAGAGATTGATAGGGATGTGCAATTCCCTTGCTTTGTATTGCTCTTTTTTGGTTTGAATAAGTTTTTACCCATATTTTAGTAAAAAAGAAGTCGTGATGTTTGTTTAGTAGAAATGATGCCTTACATTTCTTTAGTGCTCCCAACTTTGTAAGAAATTTAATATTACCATTTCTATCTACTACATTTGTTAATGTTGCACCATGAGTGTCCATTGTTATACCAATATTCTAAAGTAGGAACATGCAATCCACTTATTAACAAATCATTATAATGAGCACAATATTTATCATAAAATATAGTCAATGAAGACTTGTAGTACATGTATTTCCATGACTTCAATAATTTGAAATAGCAAAAAAATCTAAAACAACTTTATCTTTTATGTCTATAACTTAGTGTATTATCATAAGTTTCAAACAACCATTTATGACTTTCAACAATTATATCTTTTAGTTATATATTGTTAGTATATTCCAAACTTTTGAACTCACTAATATCATCTAAAATGTTTTGTTCTAGATCCTATTTCCCCTCAAGTACAACCTTTTATATTTTTAGAAGCTTTATTATTGTCCTTATGATAAAATTATGTAATTTGAAAAATACAATGTATTTTTCAACCTACATTTTCCCTCAAATGAAGCTATTAATTTTTAAATTTAACATTGATAAATAATACTAAGAAATTTATATTCTCTTTACTATACTCTCATAAGATCACCCATAACAATTTTTGTGCAGGTTGAAAAATAAAGTGCATTTTTCAACCTATATTTTTTCTTGTAATTTATTTTTTAACCAATTAATGTGCATACACTACTTCCTATTTCATAATTTTTATTTATTGTAAGAGGTTGATGACCTAAACAATGAATTTGATCCCATAATTGTATAGTAAAGTGAAGAAATTTGACTTGTAATTGAGATGAGTAATCCATAAGAATGTTTTGATGATTTAGGTGCACAAAAGAAGTCCAATACAAGTTTAGCCCCTACAAATATGAAATTTATAGTAACATTTGAAGAAGTTCTAGAAAGGAAGAGGGATTCTCATAAGAGACCTAGAAAGGTGACAATATAAAGATAGATAGTGTGCAGGCCCCAACTAGCTCATTGCCAAATAAAGGGAAGGGGAAAATAATAAAAATATTAAATCTTTTTTAGAAGAAAAATAAAATAATAGGTGTGTCCCAATTTAATCGTCTCCCACTTAAGGAAGATAAATGAAAAATGATAAAAAAAAATCACTATGTTGATGAGTCATTAATTAAGTATGACTCTCCTTCATGGTTGGATGAAAATAATAGTAATGATAGTAGTTGCGATGATCAAATGGGTCCAACATTCTATAGCAAGAATTATGAAACATTGAGTGATGCTTCCACTAATTTATAGTGGGCTTGATAGTACATTGTGAAATAAATAATATACTAGTATATTTATTATGGTATACACATTTTGAATGCATAAAAAACTTTGAGCATGTGTGATTATATACTTTTTAAGATGACAATGATTCTTATTCAGTAGTTAATTGGGATATGATTACTTGGTTTGTTCAGTCCATTTGAACATGGATGAACTCATTATTAGTTAGAAATCCTAAATAAGGTATTGTTGAACACATGATTTATCTTTGCATTACCTTAACACCACTATAAAAACTATGGAATATTGGATGGATGTTTGAACAATAATCTTTTTGGGTATGGCCATATAACTTGTGATTAGTTAAATATATGAATAAACTATAAACTCCTATGGAAACTCCATAAGAGCTATGATACGTTGAATAATTTTATGGAATAAGTATTAGTGGATATTTGATTGATGTAATTAACTATATAAAATATAAAAAAATAGTAACACTTTTGATTGTATACACTTTAGCTTGGTATGCTATATTTATTTTTTGGGTGCAACAAAGATGCATTAATTTAGAGTAAAAATGGATAATAATTTTAGAGATTCCATATAGGAGGTTGAAATTTTAGATTATATGTTTATTAGTCCTCAACATACAAGATATGTGTTGATAATTTGTAGTCTTGTGAAGATAAATTCAAATGCTAATTATTTTCAATTCAATACTTTTTGTATGAATTGAACTTTTCTAACTATTTTGGGACCACTTTCTTTTGAATATGAGGTTTGATGTTGTTTTTGAAAAGAATATAGTAAATGTCACGTCTCGAACTTTGATGCTGCTTGCTTTTGGCTTTGTGTGGATTTGATACATGACTAAATTTGTGTGGTAAAGTAAGTAATAAATAATATGATGTTTTTGGTGTGATGAAATATGAAAATGTTTGCTTTAATTTTGAAAAGTTGAAAAGAATTGAATATGGTTTACTTCGAAATTGAAGCAAAATAGAATAGTAATACTTGAATTAATGCTTTTTATTGCTTTGATTTGGATTTTATCTGGATACTAATCTATTAATGGGTGTTTGAGTGTACTTGAGCTGCAAGTTGTCAAAGACCAAGGGTGTGATTAAGGAGAGGAGGTTAGCTACTTGGCAGGGTAAAGTAGGAATGGTCCTCTCAATCACACACAAGCACCTAGAATCATGTAGATGCATTTAGAATTAAATTAGCTTGACTATTTTATTGTTTGCAAATTTTATAATGTTTAGTCAAATTAAATAAATAATGAAATAAAAGCATAATAAAACAAAAGAATTTATTTTAATTAGAATTCAATTATATATTTTGTTTTATAAGTAAATGATTATGCATGGTTAATTTAAATAATTATTTTATTTTCAATCGAATGTTATTTCCTTGGAATAAAAATTTATCTTGCAATTAAATAATATTTATTTATTGTTCATTAAGGGTAAATATTTTCCTTTGTAATTTAGAAATAGTATTTTTTAACTGTTTACGGAAGATAAGTATTTAGTTGCAACTAAAATAGAAAATTCTTTTTATTATTTATCAAGAAAAAAGCACGCATAGAAATAAAAATTTAATTTTTATTATTCTTTTCAAGATTAGGTTTTAAAAACAAAAAAAAACTTTAAAAAGAGGAAATGAATAACGATAACACACAACTGCTTGATATTCTTCTTGGTATTGCTTTGCAAAATAAGTGAAAAATGGTTGCCAATAGATGTTTTAGATTTTAGTAGAATAGGAATAGTGGAAATAAGAAGAAGAATAAAGGAGAAAAGAAAAGAAAATAAGAGAAAGATTCTTCAGAAATCAAATTGGAAGGGAGAAAAGGACGAGAAAAGAAGAAGAAGAAAGGAGTCTCAATTGCAAGCAATTTTTCTAGGTTTTTAAATCTCTTCCAATGCATTTAATTTTCAAAGTGTGTGAAAGATGGTTGTGTTGGATGTTGTGGATATGGTTGCTGATATGTGGTTGTCATTGATGTCAACACTATTAGCATTTGGTGTACTAGAGGCTATATATGTTGAGGATATTGAGAAAATTGTAAAAGGAAGTGTTCTAGGTTCCCTGTGGAACTATGTAGGTCATGAAGGTGCTTTGTTCTGTACATTGAAAATTAGTTGATGTGGATTAAAGGGTTTATTATTGAATGTTTCCAGATCATCTACCAAAAGTTTCAGAGGTCCGCATGAAGTTTTGAGTATGTTGTGGTATGACAGTGTTTTTGTGGTCTCTGTTAGTGTTCCTAAATGAAGATTGTGTGATTCTGGTAATCTCTGTTGTTGTGGATGCTACTCTATTGAATCTTGGTACTCTTGGATGTCTCTAGATCATTCTCTATATTGGTGGTATGTCCACATTACTCAGAGAGCTTGTGGTTGAAGATCTTTCTTGCGCATGTTCATTTTTCATGTTCTTGGCTGACATGTTGAAGGTAGTGTGTTGTGGATCTTTGTGGAGAAATTAATTAAAGTATTTTTGTGTTGGAGATATTAATTTTGATCCCCACTATGTTGTTCCCAACCTTGGTGGATTTGCATTGGGAATTTATTTGTAAATTTGGGCCGACATTGAAAATATGTTTTATTTTTCTGGTTGACTAAATTGTGATGAAATCCCATGTAGTGGATATATACGAGTGATTGGTTGGGAAAATTTAGTGTGTGCATGTGTGTGAATGTATGCTAGAGAAAGTGTAAATGTGCGAATAGTGTTTCTATCATTCGATTACTAAGCAAAGAGTGAAGAAGACAAAGGAAAGTGTGAAGAAGGTTTTCTGAGCTTAATTGGAACTGTAATCAGGCTTGTACAAAAGCTATTTTCTCAGTTCATACTTTGTGGATCTAATCCATATTTCTGTATTTTTGGAAAGTGAGTCCGCTTTTGTATTTGAGTAGTGAGCTGTAGGTAGTGTGCCTGAATGCATGTGCATTCCCCTTATTATTTCTCTTTATACTTTTAACTGAGTATAATCTTGTGGACTAACATCCACCGTGGTTTTTCCCCTAACAAGATTTCCACGTAAAAAATCTTGGTGTTATTTGTCTCTTTGATGTGTTAATTGCTTATGTATCATATCTAAGATTAAAGTTAAGATAAGTTAGAAAAGTTTGAGTTTCTGTGACAACTGATTCACCCGCCCTCTCAGTTGTTTGTCCTCATTTTTCCAATAGGTTGTATTTTGGAAAGATTAAATTCATTCTTGAAAACTACGATATAAAATCTCTGTATTTGAAGTGCTTGCTATGCAAATTTACTGGAATGGCTGTGAAATCGGTACAAGCTTCCCAATTATTTATATATATATATAAATATAATTTTGCAACCTCTTTGTATTGAATATTTTATGTCCAGATTGGGATTTTCTGTGTGATTCTTGGATTAAATCTTGTTTTAGATAGTGGTAATATATATATATATATATAATATGTATATGTCTTGGAAGAAATTAAGTTACAGAGCATTGAATTCACCACATCTGTTCAAGTAAGATTTGCAGCCTTAGGCTAACTGAATGACGTATCTGTTTAAGCTGAAGGTTTAAGTATCTGTGGGGCTTTAACCCCCAGCTGAGCCCTCCCCAAAGGGGAAGGCCTGTGTTGTGGGGGGCAGTGCCCTCCACAGGCAATGCATCCCCCCAATGGAGGCGTCGACCTTTACCTTATAAGCATTATACTTTTAAAACTTCCCTTTTCTCTCCTTTGGATCCCTCTGTGAATTTTTGAAGTATTGTGAACAACTTGTAAGCTATTTAGTGATGAAACTTCAAATAAAAGCCTTATGCATATAAATACATATATAATATATATGTGTATGTGTGTGTGTGTGTGTAATCATATACAGTTTGATATATATATATATATATATATATATATATATATGAGCCAATATTTATGTTTGTATGTATCTGGGTTTATACCTGTAGTGTAATCATCTGATTTTAAATGATTATCTTGCTGAAACCATACCTTATTTTTGTTTTGAAATTTTTTGAATATATATATTCAAACACATATTTGGATATGAATATCTATATGTATATATTTGTTCTTATTTGAGAATAAAACAAGCTCTGAGATTGGAAATGAACAAATTTGAATTAGGCTGGGAATAATTTAATTTTCTATTGTATGCTAATAAAATTTGCATGTTAGTATTGATTTAATTTTGAGATTTGATGTAATGTATTCTTATATATATGTGTGTGTATGCTGAAATGATATATGGGCAAACTGTAATTTTTGAAATTTCATACATAGCTGGTTAGAGAAGATTTTTTTTTTGAATTTACTTAAATTGGTTATTTAGACTAAATCAATCAAAAAGAGATGGAATGTTGGAAATTTAGCACACATGAAGAAATAAACACATATGCTTATACTTGTCTTATTTTATGGGAAGGTAAAAGAATGGCTGGTAAAGAATTCATAGTAAACTATAAAACTGGCTATGAGATGGTTTCTCTTCTATGGTTCTTGTGCAAATTAGTAGGAAAACTTGGCAATGAAATGTGTTTATGATAGAATGCTTGTATGATTAAATGCTGTTAAACTGAATGAAATTTTATGTGGGAAATACACTATTTGTTTTCTTTATGAGAAACTTCTAGGATAGGATGCCGAATGTGGGCACATAGAGACAATAGTTTAGCCTTTTCATAGGCTACCATTTTATGTTTTAATGCTTGGCCAAGCAAATGTACCATTGAAATAGATGGATTATTTAAAAAGCATAGAATTTTTATATGTCTCTGCCACATCCTACATGCAAGAAATATGTTTTTCTAGTATAGGAATGCATATAGGCATCATAAATGCATTGAGAGTTCCCTCTTGCTTTATTGTTCCAGGTTGCTAGGCTCCTCATGCAGGGCCGGGGATTTCTTCGAGTGAGGAAGGAACCTGAGGAAGTCATGTACTTCATGGTTTGACAAAAAATGTGCCTTAATCACACTCTTAGCCTCAACTTGCAAGAAGACCAATGGTGTCAAGGCGGTTGAGGATCAAAGAATCTTTATGCTATGGATGTACTCTTGTATTACTTTGTATGGATTACATAGCCCATTTGCAAATGTAACTTTACTTTGAAATGCATTGATGTAACGTTGAAATAGATGTATTGATGTAAACTCATTAATGTAACATTGAAACAAATGTATTGATGTAAGATTATTGTTGTAACATTGAAATGGATGTATTGTATTCCATTTTGATACATGAAATGAAGTTCATTATTGTACTTTCTTTTTGAGCACTTATGGATAGTTCATGTTATATGCATGATTTACTCTTACTTTACTTGGAATGTGCAAATGTTCTTGGAAACACTTGTTAGCATGTGAGTTTCTTTTTCAAGTGTTACATTTTGGTATCATAGCGCCTAGGTTAAACTCTATGACCTAAGCCTAATTACACTTAATTTTATGATTTCTAGAGTAAATCTGATGGATTCCAGAACTTATCAATGTGGAGGTGGATCCCATAATGATAAATGACATGTTGGATAAGATCTTAGCCTCGTTGAGTCAACAAGGGGCCAGGATTGATAGCCTAGAACAAGAAAGGCAAGTAGGTTGACAAGGTCCAAATTCTAATGGAAATGAAGGAAATACAAATGTAGAACAACCTGAGAGTGAAGGAAACTTAAGTAAGGTGGCTGAGGAGTTGGGAAAGGACCTCAAGAACATCACCCTGCCAAAATTTGATGGAAAAAATTGGGAGATGGGGCAGAAGCATGGGTGATCAAAATGGAGAAGTATTTTTCCTTGAGAAATTTGTCCAATGAGACCAAGGCTGAATGGGGATCTTATCAGCTCATTAGTGAAGCTGCCACTTGGTGGGAGAATGAAAAAGCAAAAAAATATTTTTTGCATGGCAAGGTGACATGGGAACAATTTATGCAGTTGTTTAGGAAAAGGTGGCTACCATAGTCATATTTTGACAAAAAGATAACTAAATTTGAGACTCTCACTCGAGGGGGAATGATAGTCAATCAGTATTGGGAGAAATTATCTCATTTTCTCAAATATGTACCCCAATACTAGCTTGATGAGAGATTCTGAATTCATAAATTCATTATGGGGCTTAGGCCTCAAATTGGGGGTGAAGTGGATATTCATAATCCTTCCACCGTGGATGAGGCTTTTGAAAAAGCCATAAGCAGGAAAATAAATTACAACAAGATGCTAATTACAGGAAGAGTAGGGATGCTAAATATGGTAACATGAAATCCCAGGCAAATAATCAAAACAACAATAATCATAATCAGAACAATCAGGGCAACAGTAATAATAGGCAGATCAAGAACCTCAAGAGGGGTAATAATTCTTAGGATTGCAATGAAGGGAATCAAAATAATAACAAGAGGGAAAATTATAATAACAACAATAGGAGAGATGTATCTGATAGACCCAAAGCACCCCGCAGAGGTTGTTATACATGCGGCGGTGAACATTATGCCAGTGTGTCCTTAGAGGAATAATAAGAACAAGAATCAACATCACATTCATGAGGTGGTGGATAATCGCCAAGTTGACTACCGGGCTACACTAATCTAGCTTTCAGGTGAGTTATTTGGATGTCTTGTTTCTATCCTTATTGATACTGGAGCCACATAGTGTTTTGTAGACCCTCATGTTATTTCTAAATTATCAGTCAAACCTAGATATATGGATAATTCATGGAAAGTCCAATATGGGAATCAGGTAGAGAGAACAGTGGAGCAATGCTAGCTTGCAATGAACTTGAACTCCCTAGTTTTGAGACACATGTCAATTTGTATATATCACCCCTAGAGTCGTATGACATAATTTTGGGAATAACTTGGCTTACTGAACATAAGGCCCTCATTGATTGTGAAGAGAAAATAGTGAAGTGTTTTGATGATCAGGGTAACCGTGCTGAAATTCATGGTATAAAATAGCCTTTGGAACTCTGGCAGATCTCTACCATGCAGCTGAAGAAGGCTAGCAGAAAAAGGTGTACTATCTATGCAGTAAAGGTTAGGGATACTGATAGTTTGAAATCATTGGCTAATGATCATCCTATTCTGAAGGAATTTCAAGATGTTTTTCCTGATGAACTGACTGAATTGCCACCTAAGCGAGTATTTGATTTCTTAATAGATTTGATGCCAGGAGCCGAGCTTTAGTCTAAGGCGCCATACCAGATGAATACTATTGAATTGCATGAACTAAAGGCCTATTTATAGGAGTTACTTGATCAAGGTTTTATTAGGCCAAGTGTGTCTCCATGGGGAGCTCTTGCAATATTTCTAAAGAAGAAGGATGGGACCTTGAGGTTGTGCATTGACTACAAATGCTTAACAAGGTCACCATTAAAAATAAATATTTTCTCCCTAGGATAGATGATCTGTTTGATCAATTGAAGGGGACTAAGGTAATCTGAAAAATTGATCTAAGGTTGGGATACCATCAATTGAGGATAAAAGATGAGGATACTTTCAAAACTGCCTTCAAGACGAGATATGGGCACTACGAATTCATGGTGCTACCGTTTGGGCTAACTAATGCCCCTGCCGCTTTTATGAATTTAATAAACATCATCTTCTGAGATTTTCTAGATGAATTTGTCTTAGTTTTCTTGGATGATATCCTCATATATTCTAAATCAGAGGAAGAGCACAACACAAATTTGAAGATAGCGCTGCAGCGCTTGAGGGATCACAAGATTTATGGGAACATGTCTAAATGCACTTTCTACCAAACTGAGGTGCACTATTTGGGACACGTGATTTCAACTGATGGGATTGCGGTGGACCCAAAGAAGATCAAAGCAATCATGGAGTGGCCAACAACCCAAAATGTTTTTGAAGTCCAGAGTTTTATGGGACTTTCCAGTTATTATAGGAAATTTGTTAGAGGGTTCTCAACAATTGCAGTTCCTATCATTTCACTCCAAAGGAAAGGAAATAAATTTGAATGGAGTGACAAGTGCGAGAAGGATTTTCAGTTGTTGAAAGAAAAAATTACTTTTGCACCTATTTTGATTGTTCTAGATCCTAATGGGCACTTTACAGTGATAACAAATGCTTCAAGAGAGGGTGTAGGAGCATTTATTATGTAGGATGGATAGGTGGTGGCATATGAGTCAAGGAAATTGAAACAACATGAATTAAACTATGCACCAAATGACTTGGAGTTGGCTGCCATAGTACATGCTCTTCAGATGTGGAGGCATTACCTTTTAGGGAATCCTTTTGAGTTGAAAACAGATCATTCAAGTTTGCATTATATTTTTTCTCAACCCAACCTGAATGCTCGTCAGAGATGATGGTTGGAATTCTTGAGTGAATATGATTTTGGCATTAAATATATAAATGGAAAGGAAAATAAGGTAGCTGATGCCTTAAGTAGGAGGAGAAATCTAGCAACGATGGTTACTATAAGGTCAACCTTTAGGTAGCAGGTGATTCAAGTGTTACTAGGGGATGAGCATCATGAAAGGGTGAAGCAAGCCCTAGAATAGAACCCTTCAGATCATAGATATGATGGGTATATGTTTGAGACTGATGGACTCTTGAGGTATAAGGGATGGATGTATGTTCTTGATTCAACATGATTGAGGGAGCTAGTGTTGGAAGAATTTCATAATGCATTATATTCAGGGCACCCTGGTGTGACAAAAATGCTAGAGGGACTCAAACCATTATATTTCTGGCCAGGACTTAAGAGAGATGTTACTACTTTTATAGCTTGATGTTTGGAATGCCAGCGTGTTAAGGCTGAGCATGTGCATCCAACAGGAATTTTGTACCCTCATAAAATGCTAGAATATAAATGGCAGACAATTACTATGAATTTTATTCAAAGGTTTCCTATGACCAAGAATCGACATGACATCATCTTAGTTGTAGTAGATAAATTAAAAAAAGTAGCTCACTTCATCCCTGTGAATCTTAAGGATGGATCCTTAGTTTTAGCAAAGAAGTTTGTACAGGAGATATTTCAGTTACATGGAGTGCTAGAGACGATCATCTTAGATCATGACACTTGGATGACTTCTAGGTTTTGGACCACATTAAATTCTTCTTTGGGAATGAAATTGAATTTTAGGTCAGCGTATCATCCTCAGATCGATGGTCCGTCAGAGAGGGTAAATCAGGTAGTAGAGGATCTCCTCCAAATATATTACATGGAACAACATAAATGGGAGGAGTACCTACCTTTGGTAGAGTTCACATATAATAACTCCTACCATGCCTCTTTAGGAATGGCCCCTTGTATGGTCGTAAATGTCGCACACCCATCAGTTGGGATAGGGTGGAAGACAGGATTGTGATTGGGCCTAAGATGTTGAAAGAAATAGAAGATTAGATAAAGCTAATCAAGGAAAAGTTGAAAGAAGCTTCAAATCTACAGAAGAGTCTTGCTGATAGGAACACAAATTTTAGACAGGTCTAAGTGGGAGACAAGTTTTTCTTGAGAGTTCGGCTGCAGAAGAGTTCAATATCTTTTGGCAAGAGCTCCAAGCTTTCCCCTAGATATGTTGGGCCTTTTGATGTCTTGGAGGTTATTAATCCAGTTGCATATAGGCTCGCTCTACCACTGAATCTATCCCGCATACATAACATCTTCCATGTTTCAGTGCTTAAGCCATATCAGCCAAATGTTACTCATGTTCTTCATTAGCATGAATTGCAGGTTCAGGATTCGGGAGTGATGCTAGTGGAGCCCATTAGGATTTTGGAAAAGCACAATGTTAAGTTGCAAAATAGGTATATTATGCAGTATAGGGTCTAGTGGGACCAATATTCAGTGGATAATGTCACCTGGGAAAATGAAAAAGATATTTATAGATCTTTCTTGCATTTGAGATTCTAGTATACTTTTTATTTTGTGCATACTATGACTCATGATACATTGGTGTTTCCAACTCTGTTGTGTGGATGTTTGTAATAAGATATCAAGATGATGTCTCTTCCAAGTGGGGAAGGATGTCATGTCTCAAACTCTGATGCTGCTTGCTTTTGGCTTTGTGTGGATTTGATATATGACTAAATGTGTGTGGTAGAGTAAGTAATAAATAATATGATGTTTTTGGTGTGATGAAATATGAAAATGTTTGCTTTAATTTTGAAAAGTTGAAAAGTATTGAATATGGTTTACTTCAAAATCGAAGCAAAATAGAATAGTAATACTTGAATTAATGTGTTTTATTTCTTTGATTTAGATTTTATTTGGATACTAATCTATTAATGGGTGTCTGAGTGTAGTTGAGCCACAGGTTGTTGAAGACCAAGGGTGTGATTAAGGAGAGGAGTTTAGCTTCTTGGTAGGGTAAAGCAGGAATGGTCCTCTCGATCACACACAAGCACCTAGTATCATGTAGATGCATTTAGAATTAAATTAGCTCAACTATTTTATTGTTTGCAGATTTTATAATGTTTAGTCAAATTAAGTAAATAATGAAATAAAAGCATAATAAAACAAAAGAATTTATTTTAATTATAGTTCAATTATAGATTTTGTTTTATAAGTAAATGATTATGCATGGTTAATTTGAATAATTATTTTATTTTCAATCAAATGTTATTTCCTTGGAATAAAAATTTATCTTGCAATTAAATGATATTTATTTATTTTTCATTAAGGGTAAATATTTCCTTTGTAATTTAGAAATAGTAATTTTCTAATTGTTTACGGAAGATAAGTATTTAGTTGCAACTAAAACATAAAATTCTTTTTATTATTTATCAAGAAAATAGCACGCATAGAAATAAAAATTTAATTTTTATTATTCTTTTCAAGATTAGGTTTTAAAAACAAAAAAAAAAATTTAAAAAGAGGAAATGAATAATGAGAACACACAACTGCCTGATATTCTTCTTGTTATGGCTTTGCAAAATGATTGAAAAATGGTTGCCAATAAATGTTTTGATTTTAGTAGAATAGGAATAGTGGAAATAAGAAGAAGAATAGAGGAGAAAAGAAAAGAAAATAAGAGGAAGATTCTTTAGAAATCAAATTGGAAGGGAGAAAAGGATGGGAAAAGAAGAAGACGAAAGGAGTCTCAGTTGTAGGCAATTTTTTTAGGGTTTTAAATCTCTTCCAATGCATTTAATTTTCAAAGTGTCTGAAAGATGGTTGTATTTTGGAAAGATTTAATTCATTCTTAAAAACTACTGTATAAGATCTCTATATTTGAAGTGCTTGTTGTGCAAATTTACTGGAATGGCTATGAAATTGGTACAAGTTTCCCAATTATATATATATATATATTTACATATAATTTTTGTAACCTCTTTGTGTTTAATATTTTATGTCCAGATTGGGATTTTCTGTGTGATTCTTGGATGAAATCTTGTTTCAGATAGTGGTAATATTTATATATATATATATAAATACACTGGGTTGTGTAATTATAAATATATATATATATATAATATGTATATGTCTTGGAAGAAATTAAGTTATAGAGCATTGAATTCACCGAATCTATTCAAGTAGGATTTGGAGCCTTAGGCTAACTGAATGACGTATTTGTTTAGGCTGAAGGTTTAAGTATCTGTGGGACTTTAACCCCTAACCGAGCCCTCCCCAAAGGGGAAGGCCTGCGCTGTGGGGGGTAGCACCCTCCACAGGAATCGCCTCCCCCCAATGGAGGTGTCGACCTTTACCTTATAAGCTTTATACTTTTAAAACTTCCCTTTTCTCTCCTTTGAAACCTTTTGTGATTTTTTAAAGTATTGTGAACAAATTGTAAGCTAGACAACGATGAAATTTCAAACAAAATCCTTATGTACATAAATACATATATAATATATATTTGTATGTATATTTATATATATTTATATATGTGTGTGTGTGTGTATAATCATATACAGTTTGATATATATATATATATATATTAAATTATGAGCCAATATTTATGTCTGTATGTGTCTAGGTTTATACCTGTAGTGTAATTGTCTGATTTTAAATGATTATCCTAGTGAAACCATACCTTATTTTTGTTTTAAAAATTTGTGAATATATATATTCAAACACATTGTTGGATATGAGTATCTATATGTATATATATTTGTTCTTATTTGAGAATAAAACAAGCTTTGAGATTGGAAATGAACAAATTTGAATTAGGTTGGGAATAATTTAAGTATCTATTTTATGTTGATAAAATTTGCTTGTTAGTATTGATTTAATTCTGAGATTTGATGTAATGTATTCTTATATATATGTGTGTGTATGCTAAAATGATATATGGGAAAAATGTAATTTTTTAAATTTCATACATAGCTGGTTAGAGAAGATTCTTTTTTTGAATTTAAATAAATAATTTATTTAGACTAAATCAATCAAAAAGAGATGGAATGTTGGAAATTTAGCACACACAAAGAAATACACATATGCTTATACTTGTCTTATTTTATGGGAAGGTAAAAGAATGGCTGGTAAAGAATTCATAGTAAACTATAAAACTGGCTATGAGATGGTTTCCCTTTTATGGTTCTTGTGCAATTAGTAGGAAAACATGGCAATGAAATGTGTTCTATGATAGAATGCTTGTATGAGTAAATGTTGTTAAACTGAATGAAATTTTATGTGGAAAATGCATTATTTGTTTTCTTTATGAGTAACTTCTGGGACAGGATGCCAAATGTGGGAACACAGAGATGGTAGTTTAGCCTTTTCATAAACTACCATTTTATGTTTAAATGCTTGGCCAAGCAAATGTGCCATTGAAATGGATTATTTAAAAAGCCTAGAATTTTTATATGTCTCGGCCACATCTTGCATGCAAGAAGTATGTTTTTCTAGTATAGGAATGCATATAGGCATCAGTCATGCATCGAGAGTTCCCTCCTGCTTTATTGTTCTAGGTTGTTAGGTTCCTCGTGTAGGGCTGAGGATTTCTTCAAGTTAGGAAGGAACTCGGGGAAGTCATGTACTTTGTGGTTGGGCAGAAAAGGCGCCTCAATCACACTCTTGGCCTTAACTTGCTAGAAGACCAGTGGTGTCAAGGTAGTTGAGGATCAAAGAATCTTTATGCTATGGATGTACTCTTGTATTAATTTGTATGGCTTACATAGCCCATTTGTAAATGTAATTTTACTTTGAAATATATTGATGTAACATTGAAACAAATGTATTGATGTAAGATTATTGTTGTAACATTGACATGGATGTATTGTATTCCATTTTGATACATGAAATGAAGTTCATTATTGTACTTTCTTTTTGAGCACTTATGGGTAGTTCATGTTATATGCATGATTTACTCTTACTTTACTTGGAATGTGCAAATGTTCTTGGAAACACTTGTTAACATGTGAGTATATTTTTTGAGTGTTACATTTTGGTATTAGAGTGCCTAGGTTAAACTCTAGGACCTAAGCCTAATTACACTTAATGTTATGATTTCTAGAGTAACTTATGTAGATTTCAGAACTTATCAACATGGAGGTGGATCCCATAATGATAAATGACAGGTTGGATAAGATTTTAGCCTTGTTGAGTCAACAGGGGACTAGGATTGATAGCCTAGAACAAGAAAGGAAAGCATGTTGAAAAGGGCCAAATTCTAATGGAAATGAAGGAAATACAAATGTAGAAAAACCTAAGACTGAAGGAAACTTAAGTAGGGTGGCTGAGGAGTTGGGAAAGGACCTCAAGAAGGTCACCCCGCCAAAATTTGGAGGAAGAACATTGGGAGACGGGGCAAAAGAATGGGTGATCGAAATGGAGAAGTATTTTTCCCTACGGAATTTGTCCAATGAGACCAAGGCCAAATGGGGATCATATCAACTCATCGGTGAAGCTTCCACTTGGTGGGAGAACGAAAAAAGCAGAAAAACATTTTTTACATGGCAAGGTGACATGGGAACAATTTCTGTAGTTGTTTAGGAAAAGGTGGCTGCCATAGTCATATTTTGACAAAAAGATAACTAAATTTGAGACTCTCACTCAAGGGGGAATGACAGTCACTCAGTATTGGGAGAAATTTTCTCATTTTCTCAAATATTTACCCTAGTACTAGCTTGATGAGAGATGCCAAATTTGTAAATTCATTTTGGGGATTAGGCCTCAAATTGGGGGTGAAGTGAATATTCATAATCCTTCCACCATGGATGAGGCTTTTGAAAAGGCCACCAAGAAGGAAAATAAGTTACAATAGGCTGCTAATTACATGAAGATTAGGGATGCTAAATATGGTAACAGGAAATCCCAGGGAAATAATCAGAACAACAATAATTAGAATCAGAACAATTAGGGCAATAGTAATAGCAGGTAGATCAAGAACCTCAAGAGGGGTAATAATTCTTAGGATCGCAATGAAGGGAATTAGAATAATAACAAGAAGGAAAATTGTGATAACAATAACAATAGGAGAGATGTATTCGAAAAACCCAAAGCACCCCGCAGAGGTTGTTATACATGTGGTGGTGAACATTATGCCAATGTGTGTCCTCAGAGGTTGTTATACATGTGGTGGTGAACATTATGCCAATGTGTGTCCTCAGAGGAATAATCAGAAGAACAAGAATTAACATCACATTCATACGGTGGTGGAAAATTTCCAAGTTGACTACCAAGCTACACCAATCCAACTTTCGGGTAAGCTCTTTGGATGTCCTGTTTCAATCCTTATTGATACTGGAGCCACATAGTGTTTTGTAGACCCTCATGATATTTCTAAATTATCAGTCAAACCCGGATATATGGCTAATTCATGGAAGGTCCAATATGGGAATCAGGTAGAGAGAACAGTGGAGCAATGCCTAGCTTGCAATGAACTTGAACTCCCTAGTTTTGAGACACATGTCAATTTGTATGTAGCACCCCTAGGGTCGTATGAAATAATTTTGGGAATAAACTAGCTTACTGAACATAAGGCCCTCATTGACTATGAAGATAAAATAGTGAAGTGTTTTGATGATCAGGGTAACCATGCTGAAATTCATGGTATAAAAAGGCCTTTGGAACTCTGATAGATCTCTTCCATGCAGCTGAACAAGGCTAACAAAAAAGGGTGCACTATCTATGCAATAAAGGTTAGGGATATCGATAGTTCGAAATCATCGGCTAATGATCATCCTATTCTAAAGGAATTTCAAGATGTTTTCCCTGATGAACTAACTAAACTACCACCTAAGTGAGTATTTGATTTCTCAATAGATCTAATGCTAGGAGCCGAGCCTCAGTCTAAGGCACCATACCAAATGAATACTATTGAATTGCATGAACTGAAGGCCTAGTTACAGGAGTTGCTTGATCAATGTTTTATTAGGCTAAGTGTGTCTCCATGGGGAGCTCCTATCATATTTGTAAAGAAGGATGGGAGCTTGAGGTTGTGCATTGACTACAAAATTCTTAACAAGGTCACCATTAAAAATATATATTTTCTCCCTAGGATAGATGATTTGTTCAATCAGTTGAAGGGGGCTAAGGTATTCTCAAAAATTGATCTAAGGTCAGGATACCATAAATTGAGGATATTTTCAAAACTGCCTTCAAGATGAGATCATGCACTACGAATTCACGGTTCTACCATTTGGGCTAACTAATCCCCTGCCGCTTTTATGAATTTGATGAGCAACATTTTCTAAGATTGTCTAGATGACTTTGTCTTAGTTTTCTTGGATGATATCCTCATTTATTCTATTTCAGAGAAAGAGCATGACAAACATTTGAGGATAGTGTTGCAAAGCTTGAGGGATCACAAACTTTATGGGAAGATGTCTAAATGCACTTTCTACCAAACTGAGGTGCACTATTTGGGACACGTGATTTCAACTGATGGGATTGTGGTGGACCCAAAGAAGATCAAAGCAATCATGGAGTGGCCAAAACCCCAAAATGTTTCTAAATTCTAGAGTTTTATGGGACTTGCCGGTTATTACAAGAAATTTGTTAGAGGGTTCTCAACAAGTGCAACTCCTATCACTGTACTCCAAAGGAAAGGAAATAAATTTGAATGGAGTGATAAGTGTGAGAAGGTTTTTAAGTTGTTGAAAGAAAAACTTACTTTTGCACCTATTTTGATTGTGCCAGATCCCAATGGGCACTTTATAGTGATAACAAATGCTTCAAGAGAGGGTGTAGGGGTAGTTCTTGTGTAGGATGGATAGGTGGTGGCATACGAGTCAAGGAAATTGAAACGACATGAATTAAACTATGCACCACATGACTTGGAGTTGGCTACCATAGTACATGCTCTTCAAATGTGGAGGCATTACCTTTTAGGGAAGCCTTTTGAGTTGAAAATAGATCATTCGAGTTTGCAGTATATTTTTACTCAGTCCAATCTAAATGTTCATCAGGGACAATGGTTGGAATTCTTGAGTGAATATGATTTTAGCATTGAATATATAAAAGGAAAGGAAAATAGGGTAGCTAATGCCTTAAGTAGGAGGAGACATCTAGTAGCAATGGTTACTATAAGGTCAACCTTTAGGCAACAGGTGATTCAAGTGTTACCAGGGGATGAACATGATGAAAGGGTGAAGCAAGCCCTAGAGAAAAACCCTTTGGATCATAGATATGATGGGTATATGTTTGAGATTGATGGAATCTTGAGGTACTAGGGATGGATGTATGTTCCTAATGCAACAAGATTGATGGAGCTAGTGTTGGAAGAATTTCATAATGCACTGTATTCAGGGCACCCTGGTGTGACAAAAATGGTAGAGGGACTTAGACCATTATATTTCTAGCCAGGAATTAAGAGAGATGTTACTGCTTTTATAGCCCGATGTGTGGAATGCCAGCAAGTTAAGGCTAAGCACGTGCATCTGGCAGGAATTTTGTACCCTCATAGTGTGCTAGAATGGTAGATGATTACTATGGATTTTATTCAAGGGTTACCTATGACCAAGAATTGACATGACGTCATCTTGGTTGTAGTAGATATATTGACAAAAGTAGCTCACTTCATCCCTGTGAATCTTAAGGATGGATCCTTGGTTTTAGCAAAGAAGTTTGTACAGGAGATCTTTCAGTTACATGGAGTGCCAAAGATGATCATCTTAGATTGTGACACTCAGATGACTTCGAGGTTTTGGACCACATTTAATTCTTCTTTGGGAACAAAATTAAATTTTAGCTCAGCGTATCATCCTCAAACTGATGGTCAGTTAGAGAGGGTAAACTAGGTAGTAGAGGATCTCCTCCAAATGTACTACATGGAACAACAACATAAATGGGAGGAGTACCTACCTTTGGTAGAATTCGTATATAATAAATCCTACCATGCCTCTTTAGGAATGACCCCTTTCAAGGCATTGTATGGTCATAAATGTTGCACACCCATCAGTTGGGACATGGTGTAAGACAAGATTGTCATTGGGCCTGAGATGTCGAAAGAAATAGAAGATCAGATGAAGCTAATCAAGGAAAAGTTGAAACAAGCTTCAGATCGACAGAGGAGTTTTGCTGACAAGAACAAATTTTTTAGACAGTTTTTAGTGGTAGACAAGGTTTTCTTGAGAGTTCGGCCACAAAAGAGTTCAATCTCTTTCAGAAAGAGCTCTAAGCTTGCCCCTAGATATGTTGGGCCTTTTGATGTCTTGGAGGTTATTAATCCAGTTGCATATAGGCTCACTCTACTGCCAGCTCTATCCTGCATACATAATGTCTTCCATGTTTTAGTGCTTTAGCCATATCATCCATATTTTACTCATGTTCTTGATTGGCATGCATTGCAGGTTCAAGATTCAGGAGTGATGCTACTGGAGCCCATCAAGATTCTAGAAAGGTGCAATGTTAAGTTGTGGAATAGGGATATTATGCAGTATAGGGTCCAGTGGGACTAATATTCGGTGGACAGTGCCACCTGGGAAAATGCATAAGATATTGATAAATATTTCTTGCATTTGAGATTCTAGTATAATTTTTATTTCGTGCATACTGTGACTCATGATACATTGGTGTTTCAGACTCTGTTGTGTGGTTGTTTGTAATAAGACATCGAGATGATGTCTCTTCCAAGTGGGGAAGGATGTCACGTCTCGAACTCTGATGCTACTTGCTTTTGGATTTGTGTGGATTTGATATATGACTAAATGTGTGTGGTAGAGTAAGTAATAAATAATATGATGTTTTTGGTTCGATGAAATATGAAAATGTTTGCTTTAATTTTGAAAAGTTGAAAAGTATTGAATATGGTTTACTTCGAAATTGAAGCAAAATAGAATAGTAATACTTGAATTAATGTGTTTTATTGCTTTGATTTGGATTTTATCTGGATGCTAATCTATTAATGGAAGTCTGAGTGTACTTGAGGTGCAGGTTGTCAAAGACCAAGGGTGTGATTAAGGAGAGGAGGTTAGCTTCTTGGTAGGGTAAAGCAGGAATGGTCCTCTTGATCACACACAAACACCTAGAATCATGTAGATGCATTTAGAATTAAATTAGCTTGACTGTTTTATTGTTTGCAAATTTTATAATGTTTAGTCAAATTAAGTAAATAATGAAATAAAAGCATAATAAAACAAAATAATTTATTTTAATTATAATTCAATTATAGATTTTTTTTTATAAGTAAATGATTATGCATGGTTAATTTAAATAATTATTTTATTTTTAGTCGAATGTTATTTCCTTGGAATAAAAATTTATCTTGCAATTAAATGATATTTATTTATTCTTCATTAAGGGTAAATATTTTCCTTTGTAATTTAGAAAGAGTATTTTTTTAATTGTTTACGGAAGATAAGTATTTAGTTGCAACTAAAATAGAAAATTCTTTTTATTATTTATCAAGAAAATAGCATGCATAGAAATAAAAATTTAATTTTTATTATTCTTTTCAAGATTAGTTTTTTTTTTTAAAAAAAACTTTAAAAAGAGGAAATGATTAACGAGAACACACAACTGCCTGATATTCTTCTTGGTATTTCTCTACAAAATAACTAAAAAATGGCTGCTATTAGATGTTTTGATTTCAGTAGAGTAGGAAGTGGAAATAAGAAGAAGAATACAAGAGAAAATAAAAGAAAATAAGATGAAGATTTTTTAGAAATCAAATTGGAAGGGAGAAAAGGATGAAGAAAGAAGAAGAAGAAAGGAGTCTCAACTGCATCCAGGTTTTTAAATCTCTTCCAATGCATTTAATTTTCAAAGTGTGTGAAAGATGGTTGTATTTTGGAAAGATTGAATTCATTCTTGAAAACTATTGTATAAAATCTCTGTATTTGAAGTGCTTGTTGTGCAAATTTACTGGAATGGCTGTGAAATCAATACAAGCTTCCCAATTATTTATACATATATATATATATATATATATATATATTTACATATAATTTTTGCAACCTCTTTGTATTGAATATTTTATGTCTAGATTGGGATTTTTTGTGCGATTCTTGGATTATATATTGTTTCAGATAGTGGTAATATATACATACACACATTGGGTTGTGTAATTATAAATAAATAAATAAATAAATAAATAAATAAATAAATAAATATATTTATATAATATGTATATGTCTTGGAAGAAATTAAGTTATAGAGCATTGAATTCACCAAATCTATTCAAGTAGGATTTGCAGCCTTAGGCTAATTGAAATGAGATATCTGTTTAAGCTGAAGGTTTAAGTATCTGTGGGGCTTTAACCCCCAGCCGAGCCCTCCCCAAAGAGGAAGGCCTGCGTTGTGGGGGGCAACGCCCTCCACAAGCTGTGACCACTGGAGGGGACACTGCCCTCCACAGGCATCGCCTCCCCCCAATGGAGGTGTTGGCCTTTACCTTATAAGCTTTATACTTTTAAAACTTCCCTTTGCTCTCCTTTGGATCCCTCTATGAATTTTTGAAGTATTGTGAACAACTTGTAAGTTGGGAGCGATGAAATTTCAAACAAAATCCTTATGTATATAAATAATTATATAATATATATGTGTATGTATATTTATATGTGTGTGTGTGTATAATCATATACAATTTGATATATATATATATAAATAATTATGAGCTAATATTTATGTCTGTATGTATCTGGGTTTCTACCTGTAGTGTAATCGTTTTATTTTAAATGATTATCTTGGTGAGACCATACCTTATTTTTGTTTTGAAAACTTTTGAATATATATATATATATATATATATATATTCAAACACATATTTGGTTATGAATATCTATATGTATATATATATATATATTTTCTTATTTGAGAATAAAAGAAGCTTTGAGATTGGAGATGAACAGATTTGAATTAGGCTGGGAATAATTTAATTTTCTATTGTATGCTGATAAAATTTGAGTGTTAGTATTGATTTAATTCTGAGATTTAATGTAATATATTCTTATATATATGTGTGTATGCTGAAACGATATATAGGCAAAATGTAATTTTTGAAATTTCATACATAGCTGGTTAGAGAAGATTCTTTTTTTGAATTTACTTAAATCAGTTATTTAGATTAAATCAATAAAAAAGAGATGGAATGTTGGAAATTTAGCATGCACAAAGAAATAAACACATATGCTTATACATGTCTTATTTTATGGGAAGGTAAAAGAATGGCTGGTAAAGAATTCATAGTAAACTATAAAACTGGCTATGAGATGGTTTCTTTTTTATGGTTCTTGTGCAAATAAGTAGGAAAGCTTGGCAATGAAATGTGTTTTATGATAGAATGCTTGTATGATTAAATGTTGTTAAACTAAATGAAATTTTATGTGGAAAATGCACTATTTGTTTTCTTTATGAGAAACTTCCTGGACATGATGCTGAATGTGGGCACATAGAGACGGTAGTTTAGCCTTTTCAAAAACTACCATTTTGTGTTTTAATGCTTGGGGCCAAGCAAATGTACCATTGAAATAGATGGATTATTTAAAAAGCCTAGAATTTTTATGTCTCTACCACATCCTACGTGCAAGAAATATGTTTTTCTAGTATAGGAATGCATATAAGCATCATGCATGCATTGAGAGTTCCCTCTTGCTTTATTGTTTCGGGTTGTTGGGCTCCTTGTGCAGGGTCAGGGATTTCTTCGAGTTAGGAAGGAACCCGAGGAAGTCATGTACTTCGTGGTTGGGCGGAAAAGGCACCTTAAGCAAACTCTTGGCCTCAGCTTGCAAGAAGACCAATGGTGTCAAGGTAGTTGAGATCAAAGAATCTTTATGCTATGGATGTACTCTTGTATTACTTTGTATGGCTTACATAGCCTATTTGTAAATGTAACTTTACTTTGAAATGTATTGATGTAACATTGAAATAGATGTATTGATGAAAACTCATAGATGTAACATTGAAACAAATGTATTGATGTAAGATTATTGTTGTAACATTGACATGGATGTATTGTATTCCATTTTGATACATGAAATGAAGTTCATTATTGTACTTGATTCTTGAGCACTTATGGATAGTTCATGTTATATGCATGATTTACTCTTACTTTATTTGGAATGTGCAAATGTTCTTGGAAACACTTGTTAGCATGCGGGTTTCTTTTTTGAGCGTTACAGTAGAGGGTGGCCTAAAAATGGACCTTATATCAAACTAGGAGTAGAGTGAACATAAAAGCATCATCTTCTTTAGGAATGAGATATTACCTTATAGTTATTTTCATTCAAACATGTTAATGTTGACATTTTTTCAATCAATTTGGAAATAATAATGTGTAATGAAAAAATAGTTAGCTATATTGATCATATGTTATCTTGAATTTAGGAGGTTGAATGACTCAAGGACATGGACGAGGAGTTTGATGAGTTTGAGGAATTTTAGGATGATGAGGCTAAGGACGCAGAGGTAAAATTAATGTTGTAATTGTTTTTTTATTTTCCATTATTTAAATTTAATTATTTTTATTAGGTATCTTAGACTCTTTTTTATATTTTTTTGTAAATTCCCCTCTTCATTATAGAATTGAACAAGTAGGTAGTATATTTTTTTACTTTTGTGAGTGTGATCCATATGACTTGGTTGGCGATGAAATTTTGATAATTATAACATTTTAATGTGCATAGAATATTGAAGCACAACATGCCTTTTGCCATACCAAAAAAGTGTGGCCAAAAGTATATGGGAAAATTTCTACCCTTTCTAATGAAAACATGCAAAAATATATAGAAATTAAAGAGAATGATGTTCACTATATATTGTCAATGAACTAAAATTTAGAAAGAAGACATGTAATTGAAAGGATATGTAAAAATTACATGAAGTAAAACTTTAAATAAGTCTCTAGGATGGTGAAGAAAGATGTTGAATGTATAATGCACTCTTACAGTAGTGTTGAGAAGAGGGAAGAAATAAGTGAGGAATTGATAAGATTGAGAGAAGCAAAGGAGAAAATGAAACTTGAAAAAATTGTTAATTACCAAGGCTACTTAATGGTGGTTTCTTTTAAAATAAAATTATAGTTACACGCATATATATTTCATTTAAATTTATCATGTATGCCTTCATAGGATGAGGGTGAACATGGAATTTGCAGGGTTCACTAGGGAAACAATGCTTTTGGAGATGAAGCGATGTTATTTCTTTATATATATATATATGTTTTCTGTTTTTGTAGGATGATAATAGTCCTCTTATTGAGATTCAAGAAAACATGACAAGAATTCTTGATGAAAAATAATTTGGAAAAGAGGATATTTAGGAAAATGTATAATCTAGAAGATTTTGATTTGACCATTTTGAAGTTTGTTTTGTCACACACATTAATATAAATAAAATATGTTTCCAAAAATTAACATGTTCAAATGATTTAGTATTATATATTAGTCACCAAAAAATGTTTGAATTAGTTTTAATCAATTTATAGAATATTCCTCTCTCAATTATTGGAAAAGCTAAGGAGAAAAGTTGATGAAAGAAAAATTATAGAGAATGAATTATAAGCACAAGTATAATTAATATTTTTACAATTTAAAAATAAAATGTTTAGATATATTTTAACTCTTTTTGAAACTTGTCTTGATTTTTGTAGGATAAGGAAGTTGATATTGGAAAAGAAAATAGAAAATTATTACCTTTGGTGATGATATTGTGCCTTGTCATTAGAACTTGAGGTTTGAATTTATTAATGCGATTGCAACAAAGTATAGATAATAATGATTGGGATGAGGATGTCATTGGCCAATATTCTATGCCGATATTGTTCCAATGCTTTATTTTGAATTTAATAGCAAATGAATATTTTATAATTAATATCTAATTTTAAATTTAATCATAATTTAACATATTATTCCTTCAACTGCATCCATCTATTCTAGAGGATGAAAGGAGAGAAGAGGATGCAAAAGTTTCATCAATGGAGGCAATGTGGACCTTTATGTAGATGATGTCTTGGTAGGAAAATGCATTATGGATTGATGTAGTAGGAGAGGTCCTAAAATCTCACTAAACACAATTCCAATCAGTAATCACAATTCCCAAATCACAAATTCATCAAAATCTCACCATCTCTTCAAATTCACTCTTTTCCCTTGTAGCACTGGGAAATCACTAAATTGGGTATCTTTCCACAATCACTCCCTTTCACACCAAGAATAGATCCATTTCAGGGACCCATTATAATACTCAACAACATATCAATCAATCAACTATGACTCCTTTCTGACAAATAACCCAAATTAGGAATTCCCCGCCTTTTAGGGCCCA